>CAKNYM010054091.1:264177-291374 GCA_932195095.1 Andricus curvator | reverse complement strand
AAAATAAAAAAAATAAATGTAAAATTCCTTTTCCAAAAATCAGTTGAAGTTTTAGTTTTTGAGTGAATGTTTGCGTGTTGTATCACTTTCCCGGAGTCGGTGGTTTGTCAGATATTGATGGAACGGAAACCGTCGATTTTACTGTCGTCAGAGGCCTAGGAGGAACGGACTGAACCGAAACTGGCGACTTACTCGGCGTCAATTTGGTATTCGCCAAAAGGCTACGTGCAGTAGGTAACCCCTCTAAAGGAGCAACGAGCAACGCGAGAATCGGGCTATCTAAACTACGAGGTGAAGAGATAGTTAAATCGGGGAGAATAAACTCGGGACTGTCGGGGTCGTATTCTGCAGATTCGGGACCGGAAGCGAATACATGCCGTTTAGGGTCGTATAGGGTCATCCACTAATTTGTTTTTTATTTTTGCATATTAAAGTATGTGCACTAAAATCACTAATAATACCAGCATAGTGTAAAAAAAACTTTTTTTCGAATCTATATTTCAAAAAGAAAAATGTGTACACATTTAAAATTACTATTTCTGTCACGCCCATTCCGCCATCTTGATGTGACGTAGCACGCCGTCAAAAATCCAGGAAAATTATTTATATCTATAACCAAAGGTGAGGAACGAAAATAATCGTACACAAAATTTCGGCGTGACATGTGCCCTACATCTTGAACGCCAACAGTATTGTATCGAAAATCATTTCAACGATAAATACATTTTTTTCCTTTTTGGATAAAAAAATATAAAATATGTTTTTTTTTATAACATAAAATACTAATTGACTTACGTTCAACGGTGTTATATATATATGGGGTGCCGGGATGTATGTGAGCTATAATCTCGAAAAATCAAATTGCAGGTGTTGCGCGGCTAAGCGCAGTGTTTTGGCACGTTTACGTTCTGCCTGATTCGGGCGCCTACTTGGCTTTTTTACCTTTATGCGCGGTTCGAGCTCCACGACCGATAGGGCAGCGCGGGCCGTTTTCCGTAGCTTTTGTTGGGCGCGGCGACGTCCTTGGCCAGGGCGTTTACGCTTGGGGGCATCGAGGGCCGGCCCAGGATTCGCAGCCGCTTCAGGAATCATGTAAGCGGTGAAAACTCGCGAAACTCAAAACACACCGAAACACCGAAAAAGTCCGTGATGCGGGGGATCGTTAGATGCGGAGAAAAAAATGCAAAGCACGGAAAAACGCGAGACACGGAGAAACGCGAGACACGGACGGACATGGCACCGGTCAACGCGATTAACGACGAAAACAGCGTGTACAGCGACGGGGAACCCTGAAGGGGAGTCTCCGCTGCTCTTGGCGATTTGGTTCTGTGAGTCTAATTCCCAAATAATTGGGAAACAGAAACTCGGTATTCCCAAGTACGCGCGATCACGACCGTAAGGAGATAACCCATCCGCGGTTTCAAAACACGTAAATCCGAAGCACAAATAAAAACCCGGACACAAAATTCTGCTGGTAACATTCACGGTAATTTTTGTCAAAAGTAAAATGCCAAGAAAAGGATATCAGTTGGCCTCCGGTCTGGAAAAACTCCTCCTGATCCTGCAAAGCTGCAGCTGGAGCCTCGGTGGTACGGTTGAAACAGATTTCAACGGTTGAAGACGTTTATTCAAAAGTCAGGTGAAAAACTTCGAGCTACACAATCCACCCGTCCGGGTCTAGATCCAAGGAGCGACTAACTCTCG
Organism: Andricus curvator; assembly: GCA_932195095.1. Taxonomy (NCBI): domain Eukaryota; kingdom Metazoa; phylum Arthropoda; class Insecta; order Hymenoptera; family Cynipidae; genus Andricus; species Andricus curvator. Next base: position 289,670 of record CAKNYM010054091.1, on the reverse strand, counting down.
ATCGCGAAAATCGTCCTGGTCGATTCGTAGGTTGGAGATTTCGCAGTTCGCGCTTGCGCATTTCCAAACTTCGCTGTCATTCACCCGCCCAGCGCACAGTGGTCCAGAAATGTATTTTCGCGGACAAATTAAGCTAGAGGTCGTAATTTTTGGTCGATTTTAAAGTTTAAAAAAAGGAAATACTCTGCATAAAATTCTGCATCAATCCCTCGAGGCCGAATTTCGATTTTCATTTTGTGTTAAATGTTATGTTATTAAACAATTAGAAAAAAATCCGATTTTCCAATATTTTATTTTTTATGTCATTGGCAGCAAGGATTTGTGAAAAAATAATATTTTCCTGTAAAAACAAAAAATATAATGCAATTATTTATATTATTTATTATTAACAATTTAAATTACTGAAAAAAAATTCTCAGCTAGATAATATCACAGTCATTCGCAGCAGCTAGTCATCATGACACAATTTTTTTTTTTGGGTAAAAACACACGAATAAAATGCAATTGTTTACGTAATTTGTTAATAACAGTGACTAATACTTATGCCTAACAACATTTGTAATATGAAATAACATTGTGGTGTGTTTAAAGATGATTTTTCATGAAGAGAAAATATTCAATCCTTATTTAACCTCATGATGATTCAGTTCAACTACAGCCGCCAGAGGCAAATGGCCTCATTCAACCAGAGGCGGAAGCAGATATTCAGCATGCAAGAATGTTATTAAAATGGACATAGTATGTGAACAGAGATGTTATGTTCCTTTATTCTTTGACGGAGAAAATGAGCAAAGTGTGAGGAGAGAACATCATCGTCTCTTCTTATTTAAGTACCCGAATATAGCCAAAAGTATTAAGGCACAGAATTCTAGTGGACTAAAAACGCTCATTATCTGTCAACAGACTGCTTTCAGCTGTTTAACTAGCTAGCATCAAAATGGTAGTGTAACAGCAGCTTCCTATTTATGAAATCCCTTTGGAAGGTGCGGATAACGAATACCTGATCAAAGCTGAAGGCATATGTGCTAGGGATAATGAAGTCCAAGTAACGGATTCACTAGAATCACATCTGGACATTAACGTTTCCGTTGATGTAAATAGCGAATTCCAAGCAAAACTGCAGCACCTTCAAAGGAATTTTGTACATGCTTTACTAGAGTTTAGAAATATAGAACCAACAAGAAGGCATTCTCTGCCGAAGATGCACATCATGAAGGATCTGTGTGTACTAATAAAGAACCTAAACAACAAGATTTTACTAATGTATTTGTACGCAACAATAACTGCGTTAGAGGTATAAACGGTTGTGTATTATGACATCCATTAAAACGTTGGGCCGTAGAACTAGGCCTACAAAAGCAGTATTGACCTTAGGAAGGGAACGAGATTCAACATCATAGTTGCGAGACTATTTTAACAGCTAGCGAAATGTTGCGCTTTAAAACACCAGTTGTGAAACGGATTTCGACGACACGTCCTTGAATTTGTCCTTAGAGGAGGTCTTGAATATCATGGCAGAAACCATAGAGGAACTAGAACCACAATGGAGAAAAAAAAGCCATCCAAAGCGAGCACCCCAACACGTCAGACCAACATTAAGTGGATAGTGAGGCATCCAATATTTGGCTGAAAAAGGGCGTCCTGTTTCCTGAAATGGAAGGATTCGTCAATGCGATTCAGGAAAAGGTTGTCAGTACCAGAAATTATCGCAAGCACGTCTTCTTACACCGAGACTTGGTTGACAGGTGCCGATTACGTGGAGATAGCAGCGAATACGTCGAGCACATTATTCATGGCTTTCGCGTAATGGCTCAGAGAGTGTACCCGCACAGACGTAATGATGTTGCGGGCATTATACATCAACAACTTGCCCTAAACATTGGACTTTCAAGAGAATGGATACCTTTCTATAGATACATTTTTGTGCCTGTTTCAGAAAACGAAGATTAAATCTTAAATTGGGACGTTACTATCCTGACGGATCATTATATCTGAGCCCATCTGAGCTTGAATGTGAAAGATGCATCTATTCATCCTATTGTGATTTCGGCTACAGACAATTCACACGCAAGATGCACTGAACATTTCGAACATACAGCACTCATTAGGGTATTGGCAGGAGATCAAAAAGCGGTTTCACTAAACACCTGTCGCATTATAAGAAACTTCCTAGACGATCAGGTATTAGGCCAGTGTTCTTCATGCTGTAGAAAACAACTCTCTCAGCTATTAAGCTATTAAGCTCTCAGGCTGTCGGTCGAAATTCAGATGGATTTTGAGCGTCTGGTTTTTTAGGCAACATGTACGTAGAACCCTGGAGCATAAAGCCTGGCATCAGATCTGGGTGTTCGACGATCTTCTGAAAACACCTTGCCAACGCAGGATGCGTTTAAAACTGCTGAAACATATAAACCTGTGGTGTTAGTCAGCTCCACTACTGCTTGCTCTTACTTTCTCTAGTTGGAACCACGCAGTGAATTGCTTCTGTTAGTTTTTCCCCAAACATCCGGCCACTAGTTAGTCATGTCTTACAATTGAGGGACTTCGGTGTCTTGCTGGTTATGTTGCTTCACACTCAGTTGACGATAGAACTTATACTTATATAACGATAGAATTTCTAGTATTGCTAGTATTTATGGAGTAAAATGAGGCAATTGAATTTTTGACAAATTATTATATTATATATTACTCTAAGCGACGAAGACGTGCTACTTGTACCGGGTGACTGCAACCCGGCATACAATGGTAGCTAGCATGTTGCATTTTACAGGCGCAAAACCACTTTATTTTCAATTTCAAAAAATAAACAAGAACATTTGTCGAAAAATTCGCTATGTTCCCTCCAGTATAATTGCCTCTAGATTATGTGGTTATAATATTACATTAAACAATGTATTTTCGTAGACGTATTATGTATCTGGCGAAATCGGTGTCGTTTTAAGAGCCTCAATTCGAATCAGTGGAATTTCACTCAGTATCAGTGAAATACTTCCCTCTATTTGAATTAGTCTATAAAGTCGTGAAGAAGCATAATACTGTTTAATTGAACTAATGTAAGTGACAAAATAGTGAACATAGGAAGAATTTACGCTTCTAAATGGACAATAGGAGCGTACTCGATGATTCTTGCCTTCACATATATATTCTATAGTTAAAAAATGTATTGTACTGATGAAAATAAAATTTTCTTAAATGTTTAAATAATTATGGTTTATATATTATAAGTAAAACTTCTCTGCCTCAACTGTAATATTAAAATCAAAACCATTAGAACATTTTCAACGATCTCAGTGTCTTAACAAAATATATGCTCTGTATATGTAATAAAAATTAAGAAAAACAATAAAAATTTTATAATGATAAGAAATTTCCTTCTCATTCAATTCAGACGTTTTTCTTTTTGTTAATTGCTCCCTGTGCTGCTTATTAAGATTTCGTGGACTAATTTTGCCCCTGCAATATATTTTTCCGTAATTTTTATTGTGATCGAACACTCGATCGAACATATAACCGGTAATTTGTCACTTGTGAGTAAAATGCTCTTCATGGTTACCAAAACATTTTGCTCACTGTATAACCTTCGTTCTGGGTGAAGTTGGGTTAGTCATTCATTATTGTAGTATATTAGATGTCTGTAAACAATAGACAATCTCAGGTTTTGCATTGTAATTTATGAAGAAAAATATTATTCGATGCACGAGGCCTCACGGGCGGGTGCTCCCTGCTCGTGTGAAGGCACAGCACTCACTCTTCGGTTCAGCTTCGCTTCGATTTCGAGTTCGTGCTGGGCCTTCACACTCGCAGTGAGCAAATCGCCCATTTGGCCTCTCGTATCGAAATGTATCATTTTTGCATCACTCCCTTTCACTTTTCAATTTCGGTTTTTTGATGTGTAAATATCTTAGATAGCGATATGGATCTTTGTGCAATCTTTGTTAAATCTTTAAAAACTTGTGAAATCATTTTAGCTTAACTTAACGTTTATCAAAGATATTTAGACATAAATCTGTCTTGGGTTGTAGTTTGCAATGCATGTAGTGATTATTTTTATTGCATTTTTCATCTGCTTGTACCTTTCGATTTTAATTTTCTAACTACAACTAGTTACAGTTACAAGTAACGTAATTGTAACTAGTTAACTTTTCCGTTAAGTAACATAACTGAAACTGGTTATTCAAAAAAAGTAACTCACCTAACAATGATGCCATCTATGTCACTCCAATGCGCATATGCAACCAGGATAATTGTACTATAAATTGGGCCTGACTGTATATTATGTATTTTAACTCTAATTGTTTTTGTATTATATGTATTGTTCCTGTATCATCACTTCCCTGCTGTAGATTTATGTATTTTGAGAAGCAATAAACTTACATTACATTTTGTTGCAATTAGAATTTTCATTTTTCCTGTTTTTCTCTTACAAATGTGTTCATATTTATACTGTAGATTTAATAAAACCCCAAGTTCTGCATATGAATTGTATAATAAAATGTGCTTACAGGAAGAAAAGAAAAAGTGAAAGAAAAGAGACATAAAAATAAGGCTGGAAAAAAAGTAAAAGAAAAGAAAGAAGAAAGAGGGGAAAAGGAAGAAAACCAGGAACGTGTTCAGTTTGAAGAGATTGCTCAAGTCTTATCACCGGATCTGCCCTTACAAGTGAGATTAATTTGTTCTCTAATCTTGAAAAACAGTCGTACTATTTGAAATTGCTTCGAAATGTGCTTTAGTAAAAAATGTGTGCACTCCCGCTGAAAGTTTGGGTACATTGATACTTTGGAAATATTTCCTATCTGCATGGCGGTGTCTTACGAAGTAATCAGTTAATTTGCAACTTTCTACTAAACTTAAATATATTCTTTTTATTTACGGTATAATTAAATATATTTTAACCGATCAAGTTTTAACTTTTTTTACCCTCAAGTATTAATTATTCCCATCAGCGTGGCAGGTGTATTCGCCGAAAAGAAGCTTATAATATCAAACGGTTGACTTGTTGCCTGGCAGGATTACTGTTTCTATTGTTAAATTAACAGAAAATCTAGTTTATTTTGCTAGTTTTCCATTTAATTTTACTAAAATGTAACTTGTAATCCCAGTTCTCTTTCAGTGTAATGAGTATTTGAATGGTTTGTCCAACAGAGCCTCTCAAAACCAGAAGCCCGGAATTTTGAAACGCTCAGGAAATATCGGCTGTTCCCGGAATTTCATTTCTGTGAAGTCGAACAGAAATACTGAGGGTGGCATCGCATGGCAGCGTCAAACTTGACACAAAACGTAAAATGTCAAGTCACTGGACATTTCAGCGAATGAGTGTTTCTTTGGATTACTAGGAGAATTACATAAGTTGAAATGTCTAGTGATTTGACTTTTTGCATTTTGCGCTAAATTTGACGCTATTATGGGACTCCACCCTGAAAAACAATAGAGGTGGTGCGTGTGTGCGAAGCCGTCTTACCCTCCGTCCCCACATAATTTTTTTTGTTGGGTGCGACCCTGTTCGGTTCTTGACGTGTGCTCCGTTTCGTCTCGCTCTTTACTTGCCATAACTCATTTATTAGGAAATTTTTTACTTTGTATTGTATACCAGTGATTGTTTTTGTATTCGGAGTGCAGTGTGTGTTGCGTTTGGTGATTTTTGGGCTCTTTGGTACCTAAAAGACTGTTTTTCAGATTCGGAGGTCGACAGTTCTCGCGCAGTAAATACGTATATTACAATGGGTGCTTGTCCCGAATGTAATAAGACAATATCCAGAGGATCGCAGGGTGCTGTTTCCTGCATTAAGTGTGGCGTGTTCAGCCACTTAGCCTGCATCAATGTTGGATTTTCAAAAAAATCATTTGATGATCTAAAAAAGGGATTGATCGATTTTATTTGCGTGAACTGCAAATCATCAAATGCTGACGACACCTCTTCAGGGTTGGATCAAAGCTCCTTGCTAGGTGGAGGTATCGACCCCGCCAGTAAGGATCAGGTACCTAACCCATTACCTACAACAGTTTCTGCCGTCCCTGTCACTGCTGTGGCCCTGCCGCCTGGATACATCGAGGCTATTCACATTGCGGTCTTACAAGCTCAGAGGGAAGCGCCCGTGCAGGCGCAGGAACAAATTAGAAATCTTTTCAAGGAATTCGAAACTAAGCAAGTAGAGTGGATTACAAAAATCAACACTACGGTTCAGGAAATCAAGGTAGATATTTCAGAGAATTCTCGTAGAATCAATCTGCTTGAAATTTCAACTGTTAGCCATGCGGATCAGGTCACACAAATAAAGACGGAGGCAAGCTCGCTAAAATTGAAGGTCGCCTCACTTGAAGCTTCTCTGAATTACCAAGAGCAAGCTGCACTTCAATGTACCCTTGAAATTCACGGGTTACCTATGAAACCGAATGAGGATCTTCCATCGGTCCTAGAATCGGTTGCGAAGGCTCTTGATGCTCCCTTCGCTAAAGATGACCTTATGAATGTTTATCGCATTCGTAAATCTCCAACATCAAATCCACTGCTTGCACCCATCATCGTTGCCAAGTTTTGCAGACAGTTGGTAAGAGATAAAACAATCTAGCAGAGGAAAAAAGTAAGAGACTTCTCTACGACCAATCTTGGATGGCCAGATAATGAGAAAAGTCTAATTTTTATTCTTGAGGCTTTGACACCCTATAATCGGAGGATCTACGCTTCTGCATTGAATTTAAGGAGACAAAAGAAGATAAAATATCTTTGGATTGCCGGAGGAAAGATCTTTTGTCGAAAGGATGATGGCACGCCTAGGATTCAACTGTCACTGCTGCAACACGTAGAGCGATTCCAATAGCAATTAGGCTTTCTACGGTATGCTTATACACACAATGGTGTGATATTATTATTGTTTGGCTATTTGATGCTCGTTGATAAACATATTTTGAACATTTTTCAGTTATTTATACCTTGTACACATGTATCTTCAGATAGCAAACATGATCTCCTATTTAAACTAGTAGCTTTTAATCTTGATACTGGTCTTTCTGAAAGTAATTGTATACTATTAGGCTTAATTGTGTACTTTGGATACCTTAAATATTTTGATTTCATCTCAATATTCACAGTTCTCCGGATATCTGGATATCGATTTACGAAATCATGTCCACTTTTGTTGAGAAATTGTCTAGGGTTTTACGACACTGTTTTCGACATTATTTATTATTCCGTTAGTATCTTTTTTACTTGTATTCATTGCCGATATTCTAATTTGAATTGTACTTACTTAGTTTGGGTTGTGTTGATAAGGGTTTTTTGTCTCAGGCAATTTTTATGTGTGCTGCGTGAGCTTCCCATTTTTGAATTGTTTTTCTATAAAATCTTTCTCTTAATATATCCATGGATACCTTAAGAATTTGCCATGTGAACGCCCAGTCTCTCTGGGCACATTTTCTAGAATTCAAACATTTTTTCAGCACATGGCCAACGGCCATACCACGCTGAAAAACCCAGTTCTCGTCAGATCATTGAAGTTAAGCAGCGTTGGACGCGGTTAGTACTTGGATGGGTGACCATTCAAGAATACTGACATGAGTGCTGTTGGCACATCGTGGGTGTGGTGAGCCCACACTTGTAGTTATTTATAACTACAAGAAAAACCTAGAAACACTACCCGAATCGGGTAGTGTCACGCCTACCCTGAAAGGGAAATGGTTTAATGGTATGTTCCTACCATATAATAGCTGTTTCTGAGTCTTGGTTAACTCCCAATATATCCTCTAGCCTTGTTAAAATTAACAACTATTCACTCTTTCGAAGAGACAGAGACGAGAGAAGGGGTGGTGGAGTTTGTCTTTTTCTGCATGATAGTCTGAATGGGACTGTGGTTGGTGTGAGTTCAGTAGCTACTTACCCCACGACTGAATTTCTCTTTGTTGAAGTTAAGTCAACTTCTGATAGTGTTTTAGTGGGAGTATTTTATAAACCACCCAATGCCTCCTACGGCACAGAGCTTGAATCGGTAATTTTTTCATTTATTCCTAACTTTAGTAACATTATCCTTACTGGAGATTTTAACACTAACCTAAATCTCACTTCCAATGATTCTAAATATTTAACATCTTTGGTACACTCTTCGGGACTCTCGATTGTACCTCATGATTCTACTCACCATACTGATCGTTCCAGTACTCGTATTGACCTAATGATTGTAGACGATATGGATAAGGTTGTCTCATACGAACAACATGCTATCCCTTTTCTTTCTAACCACGACTTGATTAACATTACCTTTGAATTTTCCTATAATCTAAATTCAAAACCAACCCAAAGACTGGTGCGGAATCTCTCTAAAATTGATGAACATACATTCCACGAACATCTAATGACGTACGATTGGGAAAAAATATTACTAGATACAGATATAAATAATAAAATCGACAGTCTGACTAATTACCTAGTCTCCGCATTCAATAAATTTTCTCCGCTACACGTTCCTAAAAACTTTAATAAAGCTGCCCCCTGGATCACATCCGAAATTAAAAATCTGATGAGGGAACGTGATGGCAAGCGCCGACTTGCAAAAAGAACAAAAAGCAGTATAATACAAGCTCAATTTCGTAAACTAAGGAACCTAGTTCAAACTAAGATTAGAGATGCGTTCAATCAATACATTTATAACGAGATTGCACATAGAGACAAAAAAGAGGACATTTGGCATCTCCTTAGACGTTTACACCTAATCCCGCCCAAGCATGAATCTATTTATAGTAATTTTCCGCCTGATGACCTTTTAAAGACTTTTTTTAAATTCCCAGTTCCAGACTTATCATCATCATCATCTTACACTACCCCTCTTAATTCAACATTTAATGACTCTGACTTCTTTTTCGATGACATCACACCTGAAATACTTTTGGAAAAAACACTTGAAATCAAATCAAATGCCATTGGAACTGATGGAATATCATTAAAAATGATTAAACTTGCCCTTCCAATTATCTTTCCTATTCTATTGCATATCTATAATGCTTCCCTTCAGGTCGGTATCTTCCCAGATATCTGGAAAAAGGCTGTTATATGCCCAATTCCTAAAATTTCTAAACCTACTTCCCCGAAAGACTTCCGGCCAATTTCTATTTTATGTGCACTGTCTACAAGTGTCAAATTGCCTCCACTTGAAAAAATTGTTCACCTACAACTTTCTAAATTTCTCGAATTATCTAAGGCCATTGACCCGATGCAATCAGGTTTTCGGGCAAAGCATAGCACTCTTACTGCTTCCCTTAAAGTAACGACGGATCTCAAATTAGCAATGGATAATAGGGAGATCACGATTGTTGTTCTGTTTGATTTTTCGAAGGCTTTTGATATGGTCAATCATAAGTTACTCCTACAAAAGTTAAAATCCTTTAATTTGTCAAACTCTGTTATCAAGTGGTTTGAATCCTATTTTAATAATCGGTCTCACAGAATTATTAATAGTAGTGGTGAGCTTTCTGACTGGTGGGAAGTCAAGAGTGGGGTTCCTCAGGGCTCTATTTTGGCACCCCTCCTCTTCAATTTGTTCACTTCTGACCTTGGAAGTGAACTTCAACATTGCAAATACCACAAATATGCTGAGATTTCAAAATCTACTTATCGGGACCAATATCTTCATTAAGTAGATTACTTGTTCTAGTCCAAGAGGATATCGATCGCGTTATCCTCTGGGCCTGGAAGAATGGACTTACTCTTAACCCGGGCAAAACTCAGGCAATTGTTGTTGGACCTACTTCATCTCCGTCGCTTGAAACACTGGCATCATTTCCACCTCTTCGTATCGAGAATCTTACTATCCCTTTTTCGGAAGTGGTTAAAGATCTGGGATATTTCCATAACCGTACCTTGTCCTGGAAGGAACAGGTACAGAGTATCTCAAGGAAAACATACAGCATTCTACAACAACTATATAGGAATAAGGACTCTTTACCCACCCCTACTCGGATACTTTTGGTTAAGAGTTTAATCTTGCCCCATTTTGACTATGCTTGTTTAGTATATGATGATTTGACCGACGATTTAAATTTAAAGCTTGAGCGTGCGTTGAATGCCTGTGTCCGTTTCATCTACAATTTGCCTAAATATGAACACATAACTCCATACAGACTTAAGGCTGGTCTGCTCAATGTTTCCAAGAGAAGACAATTCTTTATGGGTAATTTGCTCTACAGTCTTTTTCAGAACAAAGCTCCTGAGTATCTATTCAACCTATTCCAATTTGTAGACAGAGACCTTCCAGCACATTCTAAGCTTCGTAAAAGACATAAAATCCTTAAGATTCCTTTTCACAGAACGTGTCAGCTTCAAAGATCATTTATAGTAAGGGGTGCCCGGTTATGGAATAAAGTACCATACGATATTAGAAATGCACCTTCCCTGTATCATTTTAAGAATCTCTTTTTCAAATATTTGTACAATACTCCTAACCCAACTCTTGAAATTACTCACTGGTAAACTCTCATATTTAGTCCCTGAACATTTCAACTTGTTCCCTCTTTATTTCTACCTTAACATGCACAAGAGCTATCAATGAATCACCTAATGTTAATTATTACGCATTAATCTCATACCTAATTTGATACGTATTCTGAGGTCGACTCTATTTATTTATTTTATTTAGTTTATAAATTAGATTATAAGATTAATCAAGTATTCTGCCGATCAGTGCTTGCACAAATTTGTAATGACCCTGTATTATCCTGTTCCTTAGAGGGCTATTTAGCCCTAGGGACTTTTCTTGAATAAATACAAAATACAAATACATAAGTTGCTTTTCGATATGTTCTTCGCAAAATCTAGCTCTCGCGCAATACGTGGATTGTTCGTCGAAAAGTCTTGGATAATTATTTTCTGTATCTAAAAAATTGAAGATACATATTAATTAAAGGTCGTATTCGCATTGTATTTCACTATGTAGTTTCTGAACTTCAAGCCCAAGAGCGTGAACGAACAAGTTACAACGCGCCAGTTCCTTGTTGCCGGGATATTACCTTTACGTTAGTAATGCAGTTTCAGTGTTTTCAGAGAAGTTGAACGTTACATGTGCTGTATGTAAGTTGATATAAGACAAAAGCGCCATAAACGCCGTACTAGAAAATTGCAATATCTGTTTTGTAAAAAGTCAGAAAAACGATTGAAAGCTGCGGAAAGAAGAGAGATTGACATTGCTCAGCGTTTCAAAAAATTATTCCAGTACACCGAAGAAACTCAGAATTTCTTGTGGCATAAAACGTGTTTCTAAACGTACGTAAGTATCGATTATTAGATATAAGACTAACGGCTATATTTACGTGTACGTAATTGTACATATTAATATGCGATATGGTAGTAACAATGCCCTGTTGTACATCATAAGATCGCTACGGGATCGAATCAGGCCAATGGTCAGGTTGAAAGGGTAAATTCGGACCCTTGCCCCAATGTTGGGAAAATTGAGTGATAATGATTGCCAAAAAATTGGCCTACAGTGATCTCAGAAGTCAAGTACGCTTTGAACAATGCGGTGCATAAAACAACCCACGAATGTCCAAGCTATTTACGTTTTGGAGTATCTCAACGCGGAAAAATTAACGATAATATAAAGTAATTTTTGTGTAGTAATGTAAATTGCCAAAATTAGGATTTAGTCCAAATGCGAGCTGAAGCGAAAGAAAATATCGAAAAGTCACAAGATTATAATAAAGCGTATACTGATAAGAAGCGAAAAATCCTCATGATTAGAAACTTGGTGATTACGTTATGATTAACAATTTCTATATCACGCCAGGAGATTCTACTAAATTGCTTCCTCGTTTTAAAGAACATTATATTATTTCGAAAGTTTTACGAAACAACCGATACATCTTCGCTGATATAGATGGTTTCCAATTAACTCAGAGGCAATATGGGGGACAATAAGAAGGCAACATAACGTCCGAGTGCGTATGTTAAATCAGGGCGGTTGAATATATGAGAGATAGATTTAAGATTATTATATTTTTGAATTTACCGTCACAGTAAGTTCGAGGCTTGACGGCACATTGTCAATCATTATCCAACGAGATATAATGCGGGAGAAGGACAAAGTCCTGCCCAACGCGAGAGCGAACACCTCTTCACCTTTTATATTAATACTTAAATAAAGTTCTTTTTCTTCTAAATTCGTCGTCGAGTCAAACCCGCTCAGCATCCGTTGCCCTCCAATAATTCTGTTTTAGACTTTTAACCGCTTCCTTACGACTAGTTCAGCCCCACCGTGCATTGTTACTACCATATCGCATATTAATATGTACAATTACGTACACGTAAATATAGCCGTTAGTCTGATATCTAATAATCGATACTTACGTGCGTTGAGAAGCACGTTTTATGCCACGAGAAATTCTGAGTTTCTTCGGTGTACTGGAATAATTTTTGGAAACGCTGAGCAATGTCATCCTCTCTTCTTTCCGCAGCTTTCATAATCGTTTAAAAACTGCTTTTTTACGGCTTACGAATTGAATTTTCTGACTTTTTACCAAACAGATATTGCAATTCTCTAGTACGGCGTTTATGGCGCTTTTCTCTTATATGATTCATTTTACAAATTAAAAATCGAATACAAATTTGAAATAAAATTTATTGCAAATTCGAGCACAAAACATTTAAACCCTCCGGTGTGAACGACGAGCCGACTGACCGCAATGAACGTAACTCTTCGCAGGATGCCTGGAATCCGAAGAAAAAAATGACATAAAAACTTTCTATCAGCCAAGTAGTCCAGTCATCTGGTCGGAAAAATGGTGCAAATCCGGTAATTTTTGGAGGAGTCATTTTTTTTCTCTTAAATGCTTCATTTGGGGGTGCATAATAAGGGTTAGGTTCTGTGAACAGAATTTTGTCCCGGAACACGGAAATTTTTTTGGTAAAAGGTGTAAAATATCACATGGCAGTGGATTGGTGCTTTCCTGTGCATTTTAGGGATAAAAGTGTTCTTACCAAAATTAAAGTAGGTAAAATTCTGCGTTAAACTAAAAAAAAGGTGTTCTATCACCAATAGTCTAGGAGTTACGGGCTTTCAAAGAACCCCGATTATTTTCAATTTTTTGCCAAAAATCACATGTTTTTTTTTGTTTCTCTGTAGCTCGGATCCTGATCGCCGGATCCAAAATTGGCCAACAGATGAATCAAAGTAGACGTAAATGCCTGAAATTTAAAAAAAGAACATTGTCCTAATTACAATAGATCGCGAGTTAGCACCGGCCGAAGGTGACCCATTTCGACCTGAATTTACAGGTAAATGCCCAGAGTTCAGTTTTTTGTAAATAGCTCGCTTCGGGGTTGTCACAGAAGAAAGTTCCTAAAGAATGAATGAAAGAAGACTAAATTCTGCGTCTATAATAAGCGACCCTAATAGAAATTTGAGTGAAAAATGCCAAAAAATGAACACTTCATGGATGATGAAAATTTATTTATTTAAACAATTATTTATTTATTGATTGAAAATGATTAAATATTTATTCTTGATCTATAATAAGCCTCCCTAATAGAAATTTGAGTGAAAAATGCCGAACAAATGCACATTTGATGGGTGATGGACATTTATTTATTTAAATAATGATTCATTTATTAATTAAAAGTGGTTGATTATTATTAATTTGATAATTAAATAATCATTTGATCACTATTACTTGACTTAAAAACATATATATGTTAAGAAAATGAACGTAGTTTGTTCCGCGGTGCGGTTTAGTCACCGAACTGATTAAGGGTACACTTTGCAAGGTCATTATTCGTGACCTATTAGGGGTAGGAAAAGTTTTTTTTTTAACTTACGCAGAATTAAGTCCTCTTTCATTTATCTCCTTAGAACTTTCTCGTGTGACATCCATGAAACGAGTGATTTCCAAAAAACACGATTTTCGGGTTTTCGGTTAAAAAAGCACAAAAAACAGGTATATTTGGGAAGGTCATTACTTGTGACCTATTGGGGGTACGAACATCTTTTTTTTTAACTTGCGCAGAATTTAGTCCTCTTTCATTCATTCTTTAAGAACTTTCTTTTGTGACAACCCCGAAGCGAGCTATTTAAAAAAAACTGAACTCCGGGCATTTACCTGTAAATTCAGGTCGAAATGGGTCACCTTCGGCAGGTGCTAACTCGCGATCTATTGTAATTAGGACAATGTTTTTTTTTTAATTACAGGCATTTACGTCTACTTTGATTCATCTGTTGGCCAATTTTGGATCCGGCGATCAGGATCCGAGCTACAGAGAAACAAAAAAAAACATGTGATTTTTGGCAAAAAATTGAAAAAAATCGGGGTTCTTTGAAAGGCCGTAACTCCTAGACTATTGGTGATAGAACACCTTTTTTTTAGTTTAACGCTGAATTTTACCTACTTTAATTTTGGTAAGAACACTTTTATCCCTAAAATGCACAGGAAAGCACCAATCCACTGCCATGTGATATTTTGCACCTTTTACCAAAAAAATTTCCGTGATCCGGGACAAAATTCTGTTCACAGAACCTAACCCTTATTATGCACCCCCAAATGAAGCATTTAAGAGAAAAAAAATGACTACTCCAAAAATTACCGGATAAAAGTACCAGATGACTGGACTAAAGCACTTGTCAGGAAACACCTGCCAAAAGTGGTGAGCTCTGATGTACAATATCAAATTCGGTCAAGAAGTCTTCGAATTCTTTTGAGGTGAAACAAGTGTTTCGATCCGACGTGACAACCCTAGGCTTACTATAATTCATAAAATACAGTTTAAGGTACGCAATCTTCCCTGAAGATGCATTAGATAAATTTACAATTAACTCTACAACCAAAGATGTCCTCGTGATCAGCATGAGCATTTTCGAATATTTGAAAATAACATTTTTCTCCATACCAATCGATACATACAATAATAATAAATCATTATTCTTACAGTAAAAATGCCATTTCGTAATTCGAACTGCTTATCTTCCGATAATGTAAAATCATAGATAAGTAATTCCATAACCCATTTTTTAATTTTAGGTTTTTTTTTCTTCTCTTTTCAACGCAAGTGTGAGCGAGTTACAATCAGTCACTAGTTTGAAGGCGATTCCGTACAAATATACTCGAAATCACCGGAGTGCTTATATAATAGCCAACATTTTCAGCTCAAAGCTATGTAAGCACCTTAAGTGTCAGACGTTCTATCAGAAAAATAAAAACAAGTTGAAGGCTGGTTAAGTTCCGCGATCTGTAGGAGTTATAGCGAGTTCAGAGATTCGATAACCCAAACATTCAATTGAAGTGGACATGAAGCTACATGTGTCTCAGCGAATCTCCAAATTGTTTTCAGCTGTGATCCTGAACACTTTCTTTAGTATGAATAGATGATGCTTAATTGTGAATGTTGCAACTAATACATTATCCATGTAAACTACAAAGTCACCTGATTTAATTAAAACCCTGAAATCAGTGTTTACAAATCTTTGGAAACAAGTCGGAGCCGTTTCAAGGCCGAATGGGATGCGTACCCTACTAAAAAACAAACTTAGGAATCGTTACAAATGGTCAGATGTTCTGACGATTTCTGAACATCCTGACTATTCCTGACTAGTCTGACTATTTCTGAAGACATGTTAATTCACAACCTATCAGGTAGTTTAGCGGCTAGGGCTGCAGGTAGGCCAACCGAAAAGGATTACAAATTCTAAATAATTTTTGTTTAATATTGTATATGGGGCCGAATACTTCAAGTTTTCCCATCTAAAATTATTGTTTTTTTTTTTTTTTTTTTGATCGGGTTAAAACTTGGCTGAATTATATTCTTAAACGACCTATATTGATTCACCAAACCATAGTTCCAATTATCAACCGGTTGTCAATAGACAGGGGCCTGAAGTTTTTATTTTTTCAGGTGCCTTTTCACCTTCACGTTAGTGTAACTTCTTTTAGGATTATCCGATTGGAATGTTATTATAAGGTTTGGAAACCTCTTTTCAAAATTAAAATTGATTACAAAAAAAAAGAAAACCCTATTTAAATTTTTTTGTTCAAATAGCTTTTTTTACACTCTTTAAAGTCATGCAGAAGGAAAAGTGGACTGGAAATAATTTTGTAGTCAAATTGAGATTTTTACGCTTGAGGGTACTACGTTATGATTATATAATATACTTACACGCAAAAAATCATCTCAAGATAGTTAAATGTAAGCTTAGAGGCAAGTGAGACCTAACAGTATTCGTTCCCGGGCACTGCGTAAGATAAATGTGGTCCCCAGAGCGTAAAAATCTCAATTTGACCATAATGTTATATCCAGTCCACTTTTTCTTCTGCATAACTTTGAAGAGTGTAAAAAAATTATTTTCCAAAAAAGAAAAACAAAGTTTAAAGTAGGGTTTTTTTTCTAAAAATCAATTTCAATTTTGATATTCAAAAAAATAAAAGTTCATGATGAAAAAAATTGTTATGATAGTCTTAAAGTACATGAAAAGAGCTTTCCAAAACACTATAATGAAAGTCCAATCGGGTAATCTTAAAAGAAGTTACACTAACGTGAATGTGAAAAAGCACCTGAAAAAATGAAAACTTCAGGCCCCTGTATATTGACATCCGGTTGGTAAATGAACCTATGGTTTGGTGAATTAATATAGGTCCGCTAGGACTACATATAATTCAGCCAAGTTTCAACCCGATAAAAAAACAATAATTTCAGATGGGAACACTTGACGTATTCTGCCCCATATACAGATTCCAAAGTGAAAGATTACGATAAATACAGTGTATCTCGTAAAGAGGAACAGATATGTCAAAACGGACATCATTTTCAGATTTACCTTCAGAGTCATTTAGCATATAAGTATTAATAACTAAATATAAGTAAAAAAAGAATATGCAGAAATGAATATAAATAAATAATATAAATAACCTGAGAAATATAAAAGGGATTAGGTTTTATGGAATTCTATTCTTGGAACCCTAATACAAGGATTATCATTCGAACCCAAGTACTAACGATTTCTGAACATTTTCTCACGAATTCTGACTTTTCTTGATGATTTATGTCGAGAAACGTAACAGAAGTGGATAGAAATGGTCTAAAGTTCTGACTTTTTCTGATGATTTTTGACTTTTCTTTAGTAGGGTAAAAATGTATATTGTCACAAAAAAGTTGTGAATAACGTATATTTTCTCGACTCCAGTGACATCTTAATATGAAAACATTTATCTTTCAGATCTATCGGTGAAAAGTTCTTATTAACCACAGCTATTGGCGATGCATACTCTAACTCACGAGGACGATTAATTATTCGATCTTTTGGATAAATTTGATAATATTTCCTCTAAACGACTTCTTTCCGTAAAAGCAACTAGACGAGGAGAGAAGAAGGTGTATGCTGTTTTAACACGATGCTTATTTCCTCGCCAGCGCTAGGGTTTTTGGGTATCGCTGGTTTAATATGCTCATCACCAAACAAAGTTTCCCATTTTTCCTGATCGGCTACAGGAATTTTCTCATTAATCAACGTAAAGACTACCTTGTCGGTCTTCAGTTCACCAACATCGATTTTCAAAATTTCTCACGTCACTTCTTCCATACTAACATCTTCCTCGACAAGTTTAAAACCCAACATTTGAAGAGCATCTCGACCCAAAACTACAGGCGACTTAATAGTTTCATCATCCACGACAAACAATTTTATTTCTCTCTTGATCTTTCCCAAAGAAACGTTAACATTTACAAATCCGAATATTTTCAATTGAGATTCATTTATACTGCAGTAATCTGTTTGTTCATTATCTGTTACCTTAATCGCCGCTGGAATTGCCATTTTTTCTTTGATGAAACTTTTTGGGCTGCCGTTGTCCAACAGCGTCAGAGGTGTCAAGTTGAAAACCTCGTGGTCAGTAATCAGCTCTTAGTCTCCAATCCTGTAGAATTCGTTGTCGCTCCTCAAATCGATGTTTTTTTTATCATACTCAGTTGAAAAATATCCCCATTTTCCGTAATTAAAGCAGCGAATCTTATTTAACGACGACGCTTTTGAGTCCTTTGATTCATATTTAGTTGCTTTTAGTAGCTTTGGCTACCCTTTTTGCAGCCTTATCAGTTTTCTCACCACCAATATTCCTTTTCTGCAAAGTCAATTTTTTAAAAGCTGACAATAATGTTTCTATCGAGCCAAATCGGAATATACGTGCTCAATCATGCAAATACACATCTGGAATACCATCAACAATATAGTCAATTCGTGCGCTGACTTCAATTTACACTCGATTTGCCAAAATGGTTTTGTCGTGCACATATTCACTGAAAATCTCACACCTGACGCTATTGTTCTGCACAAATATTTTTCTTATGGTATGTCGCTCCAACCCTCTCGAACGCTGGTGTGAAGAGGTAGTAGCGTTTCTGTGATGGCTCGCTGGGTCGACTAGGCGGCGTCCCACTTTCTCTTTTAACTTCAATTTCGAGTTTCGTACGGGGTACCCGTGGCCATTTCTAAGACCAAGTTTAGAGTGTTAGGGTAGGCTGGTGTAAGAGTACGCAGTTGATAAGAGTACGCACAGGGGCTAGAGTTCATATGGGTCAGTCTGCGCAGCTACTTTGAGTCATGTTTTGACCAGCATAGAGAGTGCGTCTTTTCAGCAAAACATTATTCAAAAATCTATTAAAGCGTTACAGCCAGGTAAGATTGAAAATTTTTCAGCATTTCGTTATTTTTTTTTTGCAAATTACAAAGTACTGTGACATCCAAATTTGACGAGGTACTTTGAAATGAACTATACCTTTCTGTAGGTTATGAATCCTTTTCTGATTTCTGAGTCGTTGATTCTTCTACTCAGCAAGAGATGGCAGCAGTAAATAGTTAAGTTCAAATAGCGTAGGTTGTACAAGAGTCCGCACGAATGTGATGTGTAAGAGTACGCGCGTACTCTTATACAACTCTTCTCAAATACGATGAAATGATAATTCAGTGACGGCAACATGATGCTTCGGGATATTCCTATTTATGTCCCATGATATATTTAGGGCATTCTAAGAATATCTACGGGATATCTCACCAAGGCGGAAATTTCGATATCCTTGGAATATGTATAGGATATCCTTGGAACTTTTTTGGACGTTTTTGGGATATTTTATATAATGTACCAAGTTAGATATTATGGTAACTTCAATATCTCCCGCTCAGGTGGGAGATGCCGTAGATATCTCTATGATACCCTGGCGGACCGGCCGAACGCAGACATTACGCTGCAGCGTAATGGTAAAGTAATGGTAAAGTAATGGTAAAGTAATGGTAAAGTAATATGGCATTACAAGTAATAAAAGAAACAAAATAAATATGTGAACTGTTGCAATTATAATACGTTAAAATTTACGTTAAATGGTCATGTCGTAATTGCAACAAGTTTATTTTTCAGCGTTAAAATATAAAAAAAGAAGTTGCTGTCATTGGAGTCGGGCCCCTGCATGTCTGGAAGTGCCCAGGGTGCAGTGAAATTTATAGGAAACCTATAAATGAGGATTGGATAGAATGTTCGAAATGTAAAATTAACTGCGTACTCTTATCGTCCACTAAGCGTACTCTTATACGACAGTATGTGCAAGAGTACGCAAATTTCATTTTCTATTTTTTTCTAAATATCAGATAATATAATTATTCCTGTTGTTCGATGTTCAATGTTTACTTACCCAGATATATACCCTTTAGAATAAAGCCAATTTTGAATAATAAAACACAGTACTTTTTTTTTTAATTCGTTAAACCTTAAGTGCGTACTCCTATACCACCTTACCCTACATTCTTTAAATTAAGGTGCTTTTACACCTCTGCATGCGTGCTCGCGGTACGCATGCATTTGCAAGCGGTCATTCCAACCTTCGATAAATCTAGTAATATTGTAGTAATTCTATAGTAATATTTTACATTAGAAGAAAATTACTAAAAGATAACTGACATATTAGTAGATTTATCAGAGGTTGGAATGACCGCTTGCAAATGTATGCGTACGTGCGAGCATGCATGCAGAGGTGTAAAAGCACCTTTAATGAGATTATTGGTTCAAGTTTTCAACCTTTGTCTCTCGATCTAGTTTTAACTCTTGACTGGGAGAGGTCATGCAACAGCCAAATTGATATAAGTCTCTTTTGTATCATGATCGCGGTTAATTCTAAAGTCAAAATTCATACTCCACTACTGTTCCCAATTCCAAAGAGCCATCATATTACACTGTTAAGTGTTTTTCATGTTTTGGATTATTGTGAAGTGGAGTAATTTTCACAAATCGATCGTCATCTGGTGTTATGGGAAGTAACGAGTTAAATGAAATATACCTGCAGTTGCCTCGGTATCGATCGTTCCAACAACGATCATGGTCGTAGCTTCCAGAGTCTACATATAGGCGTAAGTTTCCAAAACTACCGACATACGTTTTTTTTGTTTGCCAAAAGTGGCGTGTACGCATTGACTCGCGGGTTGAAACTCGGATTATGATTGAATTCGATTAAATTAAATTATGATTAAAGTAAGTTAGTGAAATCCCAACTCGCCTAGTTAAATATCGGTTGATTTTTATTTCTATAAATTAGGGAGCGTTCACATATTACGTAACGTTATTTTCGACCTTTCTTAAAACTCCCTCCCCCATGTAACGGACCGTAACGTAATTTTTTTATTTATTTAAAAAAATGTAAAATCGGTTCCAATAACAGATAATTTGCTTACATCTGCCTGTAATGCATTTTCGATTATATAATATATATACGCATATAAGTATATTATACTTATATTTTATTTGTACATTTTTCACATTTTAATAGCATTTGAGCAACTACTTGTGATTCTGACCGCATAAATTAAGAAATATTTATTTTACGTGTTATGAAAATTTTAGAATATATACTTTCGATTAATATTTATCAATTCAGTCTGTGATTCAAAATAAGCTTAGCACGTGTAAATAAATAATCAACTAAGATTGTCTTTCCGATGATCTTTTCTATTTTATTTTGTAAATTTACAAGAATGATTAATTATTTAAAAAACTTTCATAAAAAAAATCAGAATTTGGCTATTTTTCAACGAATAGGGTGAATTTTTTTTACAGAATTAACTAAGAATATATTCCCGATGACTTCATTATGCTGCTCAAATTTCCAAGATTTATTAATTATTTAAAATATTTTCATGAGCAAATTAAGAGTTTGGCAATTTTTCGAAGAAACCCTCCCGTCAAACCTCCTGCTCGACATTAATTAAAACCGAGGTTAAAAGGAAGCGAATACACAACTCGGTCATATACGTCGCAGATGGTCATCCATCCGAGTGCTATGCGCGTTCTAAATGGCTTGACATCTGGACTCTTCTCGAGTCGAGATCATTTACTGTGTATTTCTATGAAAATTTGTACGCGCCGACATTTTATAGGTTTTTTTCCAATGTTGAATGAAAATGTGTAGAGTTGAACAATTATTTATTATGCATCGTGAGAGGGTATCCATGCGAAGCCATGTACAAATCAAAATTATTCAAGTAAAAATTAATTTCATGGTATTTTATTGAACTTCATTTCCAAATAAAATAATCACGTGGAAACAAATTGGTTGCGCGCGAAGCGCGCGTATGAGGCTCTAGTTATGTTTAAAAACATAATAGACGTTTTTTTTAAAGTCTCTCGCCGACGGTTGTTTACGTTTGGATCCCCTCGACTTATGGCCAAGGCTATTTGCAGGCAACCCCCGACGCTGGTCTGAAACCGAGAGTTGGGTGTAAAAATAAGGTTTTCTAAGATGAAGTGTTGTATAGAAATAAAGAAAACAATATTGCTACATGACACTGAATGTTAAAAAAATAATTTTTTCATTCACATAAACATTGAAATTACTTAATATAGGTACTAATTAAAGTTCGCCTATTTAGAACTTTTTGAATACAATTAAGAATCATTTAAGATGATTCAAACGGGTTTCATTTTAGAATAATAAACAATCCATAACGGGTGCATGACTAGATCGTTTTTTTTTTGTTTTTTTTTGAAAAATGATCTTGTTTATGTTTATTTTTTTAATTGAAAATATACTGCATTTTATGCTCCTGTAAAAGGGAAACACGCAAACGAGAGTGTACTCATGATGGACCTATAACAGGCGCTTCCCTTTCTCCCTGATAGCCGGTTTTCTGAAAACCAGTGAAGCGGATCGAATCACCGTATAATTTGTAGACAATACTGGAACCCAGGGGGGGGGGGTGCTTGTCTGCCTGCCCTCTTGACCCTTGCTTGTTTTGTTTAACCTTCCCATTGTTTAGACGATTATAGCTGAATGTTGCATTCGCTTAAACATTACCTTTATTATGGACAATATTGACCGATTTTCCTAAACTTTTTTTTTCATTTTTTTGAAATTATATGAGGAAATTATTTCAGCTAATTAAAATTGAATTGAGTAATTTTTTTCGTAATTTCAATCACTGAAACAGGCCTTCATCTCGAGCCAATGAAAGGTTCTGCTAAAGGAGATGTTGTAATGTAGTATGATGACTGTATTTACCTGCGTATTCATTATCAACGGATGATTTAGTTTGGTCCTCCTCGATAGACAAAATCAAATGCAAGGATATCAGAAATATGCCCCTCCAAGTCAATGTTGGGATCAAAATGCTTGCGCAACAAAAGACTCATTTGTCTTTTCAGATTCTGTGATAAAAAATGCTAAAGAAAGATGCTGCTTCAAGACTTGGAAATTGTTAAATATTAAAAAGTATGGAATTGCAAAATACTCAACTTTCAAGATTTACACTGTTGTTCATTTTAAAAATTAAAATATTATTTAGTTGAAATATCTACTATTATAATACTCTTTGAGAATTCATATATTTTGGTTGAGAGTTTGTTTCTTTTTGATGTTGAAAATTAATTTTTTTACTGAAAATTAACGTATTCCAGTTTACGATTCACCATTTTTGTAAAAAATTCATCTCGTTGGCTGATACTTAAACTATTTCCTTAAAGAACATGCTTTTCAGATTAAAAATTAAACTAATTGAGCAAAATTGGAACCACTTTTTTCAAAATAAATTTTTCATCGTAAATTCACTGCTTGGCTGCAACTATAAGTATTATCGTTAAAAATAATTTTTATCACGGAAAATACAACTTTTACAAAACCAATCTTATTATTTCAAATTTTGTCCACGATGGAAAGTCATACTTTTGGGTTGAAAATTTAACTCTGTTACAGAAAATGCCTCCTTTGGCTTCAAAGTTCAGCAATTTGGAAGAACTTTCTTCTCTTACATCACTGGAAAATCGGTAATATATTTTTTTTAATAGCCAGACAGTGCATTTGTTAATTAAATTGGTCAAAAACCGGTATTCTTACAAAAAAAAATCCATTGTCATTAAAGGCAAAAAAAATAACTTTTTTCAAAATCGGCTCTGACCGATCTCCGGAGAATTTGATTAGCTTTGACTTAGAAGAAAAAGCATCCAAATTAGATTAAAAGTGTGGCCTGTAGACTGATTTGTCCAGAGACACCTTTTTTGCCTCACTGTGTGTTGGCGGCTTCGCTTTTTCTTCTAAATCAAAGCTAATCAAATTCTCCAGAGATAGGTCGAGGCCGATTTTGAAAAAAGTTATTTTTTTTTCTTTAATGACAAAAATGGAAATTTTTTTTCTTTTGGAAGAGTACCGGTTTTTGACAAATACTTTGATTCAATCCAAAATACCTAGAATCAATGAAGCAACTATCCACAAAAGTTGTCTAATAGCTTGGGAATTGTTTAAGAATTAATTGAATTGAAGTGAGTGAAAATGGATTCATCGGGAATAACAGTGATTCGTGAATGAATTTGCACGAAATTTGAACAATCTATATACAAAAATAGTTTTTTAATTGAATACGTAAAATATAATAAATACATTTTTATTTTATAAACAAATTTTATAAACAGTTATCCATAGTACGTAGTTACATATGTTGAAATAAATCAAGTTTTTTCTATTAAATGGGCCAAAAATTACACGGAAATGTCTTAAAGTGGTTCCAATTTTGCCCAATTAGTTTAATTTTTAATCTGAAAAGCATGTTCTTTAAGGAAATAGTTTAAGTTTCAGCCAACGAGATGAATTTTTTACTAAAATGGTGAATCGTAAACTGGAATACGTTAATTTTTAGTAAAAAATTAATTTTCAACATCCAAAAGAAACAAACTCTCAACCAACATATATGAATTCTTAACGAGTATTGTAATAGTAGATATTTCAA
This sequence comes from Andricus curvator, assembly GCA_932195095.1. Classification (NCBI taxonomy): domain Eukaryota; kingdom Metazoa; phylum Arthropoda; class Insecta; order Hymenoptera; family Cynipidae; genus Andricus; species Andricus curvator. The sequence goes on along the minus strand of CAKNYM010054091.1, from coordinate 265,458 downwards.
CTGAATAATATTTTAATAGTTAAAATGAACAACAGTGTAAATCTTGAAAGTTGAGTATTTTGCAATTCCATACTTTTTAATATTCAACAATTTCCAATTCCTGAAGCAGCATCTATCTTTTCTTAGCATTTTTTATCGCAGAATCTGAAAATAAAAATGATTCTTTTGTTGCGCAAACATTTTGATCACAACATTGACTTGGAGGGGCACATTTCTGATTTCCTTGCATTTGTTTTTATCTATCGAGAAAGACCAAACTAAATCACCCGTTGATAATGAATACGCACGTAAATACAGTCATCATACCACATCACAACATCTCCTTTAGCTGACCCTTTCATTGGCACGAGATGAAGGCCTGTTACAAAGATTGAAATTTGGAAAAAAATTACTCCAATTTTAATTAGCTGAATTAATTTCTTCATGTAATTTCACAAAAATGAAAAAAAAGTTTAGGAAAATCGGTTAATATTGTCCATAATAAAGGTAATGTTTAAGTGAATGAAAAATTTCCGAAAATCTCAACTGGAATTGAACGGGTCAACCGATTTTTAAAAATCTTTTTTCAATCTTCTCGTCATTGTCTAATGAAGGTTATGCATACTATTAAAATTCAGCCAATTAATATTTTAATATTTTTGCTTCCTCATAGAGGAAGCTTTGTAATGGTAACATTTTCCAAAAATTTTAAATTCATTTAATTGAACCTTCCCCAATTTAAAAATGTCTAATACAATGTTCTAAGCAATTGTCCGGATGCGTGTGTGTGTGTGGATGCGTGTGAGCGGATGTATGTGTGTGTGTGTGCGGATGTATGTGTGGATGTCACGCTTTTTTGTGAACACGATAAATTGAAAACGGTCGCAGATAAATTGATGAAATTTGGAGGGCTTATTTTCCCGACCAATACCTTGAAACTGACCGAAGGATGTCTAAAAATATTTGTTGCATTTTTCTGAGCACTTAATAATATTTGAAAATACGGTTTTTCTTAGTAAAACTTTTTTCTTCAATATAATTCAAAGTTGATGCAAGAATGTAAAAGATTCCTTGGTTCGAGACGAATCGATTGACCTACAATATTAATAAATTTTATTAAAGAGTAGGGAAGTTATGGTAATTTATATATTTTAAAAATCGATTTTTTATAGTAAAACTTTTTTCATTTACATAATTCAAAGTTGATGCAAGAATATAAAAGATTCCTTGGATCGAGACGAATCGATTGACCTATAATATTAATACATTTTATTGAAGATTAAGGAAGCTATGTTAATGCAT
>CAKNYM010054091.1:224608-264167 GCA_932195095.1 Andricus curvator | reverse complement strand
TGAAAATACGGTTTTTCATAGTAAAACTTTTTTCTTCAATATAATTCGAAGTTGATGCAAGAATATAAAAGATTCCTTGGTTCGAGACGAATCGATTGACCTACAATATTAATAAATTGTATTAAAGAGTGGGGAAGTTATGGTAATTTATATATTTTTAAAATCGATTTTTATACTAAAAATGTTCTAATTCTCATAATTTAAAGTTAATGCGAGAATAGAAAAGTTGTGTTGATTCAAGACGAATCGATTGATCTATAGCATTGATACATCTTATTGAAGAGTAAGGAAGCTATGGTTATGCATAATATTTGAGAACACGGTTTTTTATAGTAAAACTGTTTTCACTAACATAATTTACAATTGATGCAAGAACGGAAAAGATTCCTTGATTCGAGGAAAATCGATTGATCTATAATATTAATACACTTTTTTGAAGATTACGGAAGTTATGCTCATTCATAATATATGAATCATCTATTTCTAACAGAAAAACTTTTTTCCTCGACATAATTCAAAGTTGACGACGCATGAATAGAAAAGATTTTTTGATCATAAATTTTCAAATAGAATAATTCTGACAATTTAAAAAAAAATTAAAGGGATAGGGTGCGACAGAACTTTTCCCTTCCCTTTTCCAGCTCGAAAAATTATCATTTCGAATTCAAAATTTGATTTGTCTGATTTGTTTTTGTATTTCAAAAATTGTTTGTATTATTTTGTAATTTTGTATTTTTTGTAAATTTCTATTTTTAAATCGATCAAAATGAAGACTTTAGTTTGTCTATTATTGAAAAAAATAACTAATGCTTCCTCTATGAGGAAGCAAATACATTTGCTAACGGGAAGCAAAGTGCTCGTGATAATACAAACAAAGTGGAAACACTCGAGATCGAATTCACAGCTAGTTTATTTTTTCTCAACCTTCTATAATCGTCTAAACAATGGGAAGTTTGAACAAAGCAAGCAAGGGTCAAGAGGGCAGGCCGACAAGCATCCCCCCTGGGTTCCAGTATTGTCAACAAATTATACGGTGATTCGATAGGCTTTACTGGTTTTCTGAAAACCGGTTAGCAGGGCGAAAGGGAAGCTCCTGTTTTAGGTCCATTATGGGTGTATTTCGGTTGGCGTGTGGCCCTTTTATAGGAGCATAAAATTCAGTATATTTTCAATTAAAAAAATAAACATAAACAAGACCATTTTTCGAAAAAAACGATCTAGTAATGCACCTTTATAGGCCTTCAGATTACGTGGTGTAAATATTACATCAAACAACACATTTTTGTGGACGAATTGTGTATTATTTTAAAAAGAAACCCGTTTGAATCACCTTTAAAGTCTCTAATCAACTAAAGGTAAATAAACACTGGATACAATAAGTTATAGCTTTGGATCAAATCCATTTGAAATCAGGCAGGTTCTACACTTCTTGCAGAATCTCTCAGCGACGAAATTTGTTGCTTTTTAGGAAAAATTAAGTGACACGTATTTATCTGATTCGAGAAAAAAAGAATTTTTCACGAAATTACGTCTATTTGAATTTTTGACGTCTGTTTAAAAAAAAAAACAATTTCTTTAAAATTCTATAGTTTTCAATTTGATTCAGATTTACCAATTTTATACGAATCTTGGTGAGTTTTAGCGCCCTCTTTCGAAATCCACCAGAAAATGATCAAAATTAAAAAAGTGGCGACAATTTGTTTGAAATTATAAAAAGCCGGTTTTCACAGTTTTATTTTTTGGTGAATTTGTTCTTCTATAAGGAAGACATCCTACAAGTACTATGTGTTTCTAAAAATTGAATATTCATATTTTTCTTAGAAACGACAGACTCAACAGAATGATATGAAAAAATTGGCTCATTTTTAAAAGTTCTATAAAAAATTTTTGCTCTTTTTTGATATCTTGTATTATTTACGAGAAAAATTCAGCCACAAAAATGGTTTAGCCCGTCTAAAAACTAAAGGATGTCTTGCTTATAAAAGGACAAGTTCAATAAAAAATTGGCAAAAAATAAGTGTCGGTTTGTTTAGGAAAGTCGAGTTTTAATTTTTCAATCATTTCGTTAATTTTGATCTTTTTTTCAATTTTCCGACGGTTTTCAAGTAATGGACGAAAATCGTTCACTTCTGAGCACATATGATATCAATCTTTTACTCGCTCTTTGCTTTTTTAGAAAAACATGCAATGAAAAATGTTTTACTTAACCGGGTCAAAAATCCCCCCCCCCCTCTCACGCATAACATACTGCAACAAAACGTGACCACCCCTTTTTAATGTTGCGTAATGTGTGAACGCCTCCTTAATCTATTTATTTTAATTGACTTTTTAAAGTGATAATATGTCACTATCGCGCTGCCCCACGCAAGTCCTTCATTAACAGTATTGAAGTCATCTTTAACACAATTCCAAAAAAAGTTTAAATCATATTGTCTTAAAACGTATACAAAACCTTTGCTCAGTTTCTTGGGCTCACTTTAAGTAAAAAGTGACGCAGTTTATAGCGAAATGATCTATAGGTTTGTTGACCGACCTTTACAGACTTGGAATTGGGTTAAGCGTGACGACAAAGAACCTAAAAACCTCAAATTTCAATTGCCTTATTTTACTCCATAAATACTAGAATTATATATTTTTAGATAATTAGGGCCCATTCCTATTTTGAATCAATACTTTATTCTGAGCGAAAAGTTGACTAATTTCAGTATTTTTTGTGTAAAACGTTTTTTTATGCTCGGGTTAGGATAAAAAGACGTTTTACACAAAAACTATAGAAATTAGCCAATTTTTCCCTCCCAATGTAGATTTGATTCAAAACAGGAATAGGCTCTAATTATCTAAAAAGGTGCAATTCTAGCATTAATGTAGTAAAATGAGGCAATTGAATGTCGAGGTGGTGCCTTGGTTTCAACGCCCTTTAGTGATTTGATAATAGATATTGGAAAAATGGTAGAATCTCGCTTTATTAAACTTTATTAGCATTTATTAAGACAGCAACTCAGATTCTTAAAGAATGTTAAATAATTCTGGAGGTAGAAATAATTATCATTATTGAAAAACACAGTTTTTATCTATATTTTCCTACATAATGGCCGAGAGAATTAAAATAGAGGGTCAGTTGACGCAGATTTTAATACTTGTTAAGACATTTGTTTTATATCTTTACTGGCCAAACGTAACAAGAGTCACTCGAATTAGGTAACGTTATTCAAAATACAACACTATTTTATACTAATCATTGTGCATCTTATGTAAATAAATAATAAAAGGTAGAAGGATCAAATATGACACTATACCAGTTTTTCCTTTTAATTCTGTTATAATCTGCCAAAACATAACGAACCAAACATTTGGACGGGTCCCTTTAATAAGGTTTGGTCCTGATCGATTCATAATATTTCAAGTGGGAGTTGCTCATAGTCGAAACTCCGAAAAACAGCATTTCAAGATAATCGCTGTTAAAGTTAGCGAGTTCCGTAAGCGCCCGTTTTAATTGTTGAATTCTTTGAGCGCAAAATACACCAACTTCTAGTTTATTTCAGAACACAAGCATAGTGTGAATAGATAGGGCAAAGGTCAACGTATTACCCACCCATTATAAGTCCAAATCATAAATTTTGACCATCGCTATAAGATGCGAGCACTTCTGGCGTCACTACTTTTTGCTTCAAGGAGAGCTTTATAATTACTTAACATATCTCCTATATTCCTCTGAGGGGAAAATACACTTTTCAATAATTATCTCTACCCACTTTCTTCTTTACCGTTTTTATTCTCTCCCCTAGAAGTAAAAATAAAATCGCCTTTTTAGCATTTGTACTTATTCCTATTACCAAACTGAAATAAAAATACTCCTGATTCACAAATTAACAAATAAACATACCTCCATTAATCCTAAGGACATGTCAATACATAACATATCTTTTCAGACTCTGATAGTCTTCTACCTACCATTCATTATCCCTTACCCCTTTATTTCTCTTTATTTTTCGCATCCCTCCTCTCACTCCACTACTCTCTTCACTTTTCATTTAGCCGCGTTCCTCTTCCTCTTCTCTGCTTTCTCCTCATTTTTACTTCGTGCTTAGACTCTCGGTGACTTAGGCAATAGCCTGTCCGGCTTCAGAGCAGGAGGTCTGGGGTTCGATCCCTGTACTGGTACCAATGGAAAATTTTGTATGTACTACGGGGGCTTTGGTGGTTCGGAAACCACCTTAAAGTATAGGTCTTCATAGGGCTTCATGTCGAGTTTGTCGCTCGGTGGTCGCTGGTCGGTTTCGAGTAATGAAAATATACACATACACTTCCATAACACACTAAGGTAGTGCATTGAATTTGTGCATCTAACTGATGACCTCAGAAGGACCGTTCCGTCCACCCTAACATGGCCGTCTATTTTTACGCCCTAGCTAGGGAAGCTGCCGGATGGCAGAGTGGGTAAGACTCACTTTGCTGTGCAAATAGGTCCGTGTCACTCACTGTACCATGTATACACTCGGTGAAGGTTCCCAGATGCGGGTTACTGTCTTGAAAATAAACTTGGATGTGCCACAATGGGCTTTATAGGCTGACCGCCAGGGGGGCTCGCAAGGACTCCCCAGCCCACGTTACAACTAACTACTTCGTGCTTTCTTATCTTAAATTCCAGTCCTTCCTCTTCCCATTTCTGCACTTCCTCTTTTATCTACTCTCTCACTTATCTTTTTCATTCCGTAAGCATGCCATATACGAATAAATCTTCTTCTAAAATAAATCTTACCCTCGAAGTACTCTCCCCCTGACAAAATTCACTTGGTTCAATGCTTCTTCCATTCTTGATAAAAGTGCTGCATGCTCTCCTTTCTCAGTCCATTTAAGAGTGTTGTTTCTCGTTTTATGGAATCAACACCCCCAAAATGTTCACCCCGCATAATATTTTTTGCTTTAGAGAACTTGTAGTAGCCTCACGGTGACAACTCAAGAGAATAGGGACAATAATCCATAGTAGAAATTTTTGGTGTGCCATAAACGCACGGGTAACCAGCGCAGTGTGAGAGGGTGCATTGTCGTGATGCAGGATTTACGCATTCTCCGCCCACAAATTGGGACGTGCACACGTTCATGCGGATGCTTCAGGACTCCAACATAGAATTTTGTATTAACAGTTTGACCCGCTGGAACATATTCATGATGAACGGTACGCTTAATGAAAGATAGCACTGAGTCATGTTTAGTAAATTTGAATATCGCAAGCGTAAAGCGAATCTATGGCTAGTAAGAATTTGAAACTCAATTTTATTATGAGCAAACATTGCACTCCATTAGGACAAAATTTAGTTTCCCTTGATAAAATCACAATAGATTAATAATCCTGGATATTCGAAACGCCTGAAGTATTCGAAATACGAGCGACTTAAGTTTAACGGCAGAAATGACAGTGTTAAACAAATATAAAAAGGCCAGGGAAATTCTTCAAAGCGCATCACTGGATGAAGGGATTTCAGTCTAACACAAAGCCTAATCTGGAAAATATCAAGTAACTATGGCGTAATTTTCTTTGCATTTTTGTGGGCCCACCTCTTGCTAAAATGGATAAATCACAGTCTTATAGTATTTAAAATGAGAACTCGAGCTAGATTCAATTCTTGATACCGGATCCATGAAAAGTTTTTTTCTGTAAAGATTGCATAATTGAGAATAATTTTGACATAGGATTAGTAGTTAAAAAGTGTATAATCATAATTCGTCACAATCAAGAACATGTAATATTAGTGAGAGTTTCTTTTATAATAGTAGTTGCAAATATAATCTTTCTTTTCAGGTTTATTGCTCTGTCAGGAGTTGTGCCGACGTGTATACTCGGGACTAATTTCCTGACTAGAGCACAGTAAACCTGTCGAGAAGTCAAATTTTTGTAGATCCATGGCTATGAAAGAGCACTAATTGATAAGACTAAATAAAGAAATACATTTTTGTATGGTCTGTGGTTGCGGTACACGTTATCTCCCTAGGGGAATAAAGTAACGTTATTTCCAATAGAATTATAAATCATCCAGCAACCATGGAGCGTATATGAAATGCTGCCATCGATATGCCTACTAGCCATGTCCCAAGTACCGCTTCATAACATTACTATCATGTGTCTAAACCCGCTCTGCGTTCCTAATCCAGAAATGTCGAAATTTTATGGACGTAAAAATTAAATGTTACATCTATGAGAAACGTTGCTTTGTCAAAGCTGTCTAAGCAGAGGTAAAAGCATTGTGTCCGAATGGAGAAAAGTGGTGGCGATTACCCGTTACCGCTCGAGCTATGTGAAGCAGCAATGTTTTTTCTGGTTATATATCTTTTTTCTGCGATTATTTTTCCATTATGTTTCCGTATACGTACAATTTAATTCATTTTCATAAAAAAGGATAAGCCGCCAAAAAAGTGCCACTTATAAATTGAGAAGAACTTTGAAATTCAAGGCCAGTATCAAACAGAGTGGAATAATTGGGACAGCTTTTTCAGAGATAAGTGCTTTGTATCAATTACTATTACATTTGAGGAGTAATAAAGCCTTATATATAAACTTCGACTGTTGTTGAAAATTAACCTAAATAAAGGTACGAACTGAAACTTTGATTGGCGAAAGGCATGTAGCCGGCAAAGGTAAAGTTTCAGGCGCTGAATGCAGACTGGGTGTTGGGAATGCTAGAGAGGTGAATCATCTTAAAGAAGGAGAATTACGAGAAACTATGCGCGTAAAGAAGCTAGATATTTTATGTGCACCTGAAACCAAGAAAAAGGGATGCAACATCAGAGATAACAAACTTGGGGAGTTAAAGAACGGTCTTGAAATATGGTGAGGAGTAGATAGTGAGTCACATGGTAGTCAAGTGGTCGGTCTGATTATGAATAAGAGAGCAAGGCAGCATCTCAAGAAGCATGGATTTGTATCTCCCAGATTATTGTGGGTTAGAATGAAAGTGGGAATCACAAGATTATTTATCACAGCGAGCTACTTCCCAGTTAATGGTGAAAGGAGTAAAGTAAAAGATGCCTCCTGGGATACTTTAAATTATACTATAAGCACTTGCGATCATGGGGACAGAATCATTCTACTAGGAGATGTGAATGGATGGGTTGGTGTTCAACGCGAGGGTACGGAACGGGTGCTAGGTAATTTGGGGATCCAAAAACAAGTGGCAACGGAGACATTTTTATTAGCTTATGCTTAGAAAAGTGCTTGTTTATTACAAATACTTGGTTTAGGCATAAAGTGATCCACATACTGGTGCAGAGGAGATAGCCACAGTATAAATGACTTTGTTGTTGCGGATGAAAGAATAAGAGAGCTAGTAAAAGATGCAAGAGTTGCGAGGGGTTCTCAGTGTAAAATTGATCATTACCTTCTAGTCTCAAAAATGAACTTAGGTCAAGGATGGAAAAGAAACAACAAAAGCGATGAAACATACGCCAATCAAGATTGAGAATTTACACAAACCAGAAGTGCAAATAGATTTTCAGAATAGGATATACGAACGCATAGATAGGGCAAATTGGGAGGCGCTAATACACAATAAAGATATAGAGGGCGCATGGATTATGCTCCGGGATATCATTGTTAGGAGTGCGATGTGGAAAGAAATAGACTTGAAAATTATTACAGAGACAAAAACAGGAAAGTAAAAGTACTAGTTAAAGAAAGTATTGATAAAATCAAAACAGAAGAAATGAAGAAAATGCAAATCGATTTTGAAGGAAGTAAGAAACTGTTTTGTAAATTGGCATTGACCACTATGAAAGGAAGTAGTAGTACACAGTTAGTCAGTATGAGAAATAGCAAGGGTGAAATGTTATATGATACAGGCGGGATACTAGACGCTTTGAGGGAATCTTTCAAGGAATTATTGGAAGCTGAAGCTATAGCGCAGCACATTTGCGACATAGAACACGATATGTTAGAAAACCTGGTTGAGAGAATCTGTTCCTCTGAGAGAAATTAGGAATTTAAAAAATGGTAAGGCTGCTGGTGTAGACAGTATTAACGCTGAAATGCTTAAATACGGTTGCGACTACTTACCTTACAGGTTGTGCGATTTGATAAATATATGTATCGAGATGGGAGAAGTTTCAGATGACTATAAAAGGCGTTTATAGTCCCAATATACAAAAGAAAAAATACTTATTCATAGGGTAATGAAAATAATAGAAGAAATTATATGGGAAGTCCAGTGTGGATTTATTCCAGGAAGATCATGTACAGATCAGATATTTTGCTTGAGACAGATGACAGAAAAAAGTTCAAGACTAAATAAAAGAGTTTTATGTGCATTTGTTGGCCTAGAAAGAGCGTTTGTTAACGTCAGCCCCATGCATCGCCCCCTGTTTTCTTTTTTTCTCTCAGCGTCCGGCCGGTGAACTAATCCGACAGTTGGCGCTCCAATCAGGACGGCTGTCATTTGTATTGTGCTGCATGGGTGAAGGTTATAAATAATTCAATAAATAAGTTTTATCGCAGAAATTCATAAAAAGATGTCAAAGAATGTGTAGTACAGTGAAAATTTTATATTTTTTAATAAGTGTGTGAAAAGTAATAAGTGTGGAAATGTTGTTTATAATTGTATAAAATGTCATTTTCTAGACATATGTAATATATGTAATTAATATATTTTTTTAATTAATTCAAATTATAATTTATTTTAATTATATTATTTCGTTAATATAATAATTACAGGGTGACCGCTGGACCGGGAAACCGGGGATTTGTTAGGACCGGGAAAAACCGGAAAATGACTTTCGGGAAATGGAATTGTATTAAATTTCAAATCCTATTCAAATGTTGTTTCAATCTAAAATGTCCCATTTTTCACCATTCACCGTGGAAATTTTTAATTAAAAAGAACAATTTTTTAATATTTAGCGATGTTTGACTGTTTATATAAAATGACCAATTATAAATGAAATAAAATTTCAGAGAGCTAAATTTATACTTTAAACGTTACACTTTTAATTATACTTTTTAAACAATTTTTTATTTCCAATGAAATTATTAATTTTGTTTGTTTAAATAACAGTTAAACAATTATTTATTTAAGAAAAATTCCAGTGAGTTTAAGAGGTATTTAGAAGGTTTGAAACGATTCAAACATTTTATCTAAGCTAGATCTCAGGTATCGAGGAGAGAGCGTCGTTGTTTAGTCGCTGTTGCCACCTGCTTTAATGTTTCTTACCTTGATAACGGTTCTGTATGAGCACCGAAACGTCGATAAATATTATAAATGCTTTCATATTGTGATTTGATAATAATAAAAATAAAAAAGACGAAAGAAATAAAACGAGAAGGAAGGGGATTTGGTTGGTTGCCTTCTCATTTTTCTTCCTTCTTTATTATTTTTTTATTTTTGTCCAAAGAAACAAATTTTGTTTTTGTTTTTAGGAATTGCAATAGGAGCATTTTCTGGTGGTTGTCCAAATTTGATCGTTGGATTCTTGTGTTATTTTCGGGAATTCTATACATTAAAGTAATTTACTTCTAATTTAAAAAGCGTTCAGTTTAAAAACATTTAATCTTTCAATTTTTAATGTTTCCAACTTGAAGTTGCTTAAAATTATATAATTTTGAAAATCTATTAATTCGTTGATCCATTCTTCAATTTGGAGAAATGAAAATGATAGCGTGGATTTATATATTTTTAAATCTTTGAATTGTACACTTTATGAAGGTTTAACAATTATTTATTTATGGAACGTTTAAATTAAACAAAATTTTACCAAAAAAAATATTATATTATTTATTATTTATCATTAATTTATTATTAATTCATTCATAATTTTGAAAAAATATATATAGAAATAACAATGATACATGTATACTATAGAACACATATAAACTATTAAATTCTAACAATTATTTTATAAAAACAACAAAATAAATTATTATAGAACATAACATTCCAAATCGCAGAATGCTGATCCAAATATTTAATTTGACCGACATTCAGCTGTTTGCTTCTGTGACGATTTTAAAATTATCAATTACTGTTACGCTTATTATTGCTAAAAAAAATATTTGGTCAAAATTTGGAAATAGCTTCAAGTTTTTCTATTATTTTATGCTTTTCTCTTATGCATTGAAATGCAAAAGTCAGCCGTCCTGATCGGAGCGCCAACTGTCTTTTTAGTTCACTGGCCCGGTTGCTAAGAAAATCTACTACTACATATTGGATAAGGTGGATATAAGTAAACTATGGGAAGTCCTGAAAGAGTACGGAGTCAATAGATGGCTCCTACAAGCAATAAAAACAATATATGCAGGTATCAAAGCGAGTGTGAGAGTAAATGGGCAACTGAGTGACTGTTTCAATATTATACAAGGTGTTAGGCAAGGATGCGTCATGTCCTCATGGATATTAATTATGTTCATGGAGTATCTAAGAATGGCCCTCCTCGATGAAGAATGTGTGGATCTCGGGACAGTGAGGGTGCGTGTGTTACCATTCGCGGATGATAAGGTTGTTATGGCAGAGTGAATCTAAGACTTGCAAAGAATGTTGAGCAAACTGAATACAAGCATAAAGAATATGTGCCTGAACATTGACGGAAATAAATAAAAGATTATGGTCTTTGAAGGAAAGGGTGAGAAAACAATATGCAACTTTGTCCTAAACGATGAGAGAATAGGACAAGTTGACAAGTACGTATATCTTGGTAGCCTGTTCACAACTGACGGAACGATATATGGAGAGATAGATAGGCGTATAAACGAAGGTAAGAAGGTTATTGATAGACAACTTGAGAATCCTCAAAGAATGTGGTATAGATGAGACACTAATTTACAAGAGTGAAAGAAATTTGTTGAGATGTTGTAAAAACTCGCCGAGCAGTAAAGATCCAGTCACCTTAGACGCTGTTGCCATGACGCAAGCTTGTAAACATAAATGAAACTTTCACATGGCATACATTGACTACAAGCAAGCGTTTCCTTCCGTACCACATGACTATTTGCGTGAAGCCTCAAAAATTTACCAAATCTGCCCACGCATCATCGACTTTCTAAGTCGTGCGATGATGCTTTGAGGTTCAAGAATAAAATATTTTGATGATGGACAATCAAGGTTAACTAGATCAATTTGCATTACGACGGATATCTCCTAAGGAGACTCCTTCAGTGCACTATTGTTCTGTTTAGCATTGAACCCATTGAGCAAAAAACTAAATAGCTTGTCCCGTGGGTTCAGAATACATGAAATTGAGGATGGCCATCAAGTGACCCATTTTCTATACATACATGACCTGAAGCTATACGCTAGTTCAGACCAGAAACTGCAGCATGTGGTCGATGTCATAACCAGTGGAGAATTAGGTTTAGGGAGTTATTCAGTGTTAGAGAACGAGTTCGAGAATGACATCGAGGCAATGGCAGAGTGCGAGTCATATAAATACCTGGATATTCTCGAATCCAAGGGTATCCAGCATACGATAGTTAAGAAACGCCTAACGACTGCCTTGAATACAAGACTCAGATTGATTCTGAAGAGTCCTCTCTCCCGCCCCTTTGGACCACCTCATCCGGTACATCGGGTTTCGGTAAACCGGAGTTCCAGTGTATTCTGTTCTATGAACGTGTACGTAGACAAAGCATGCAAGTTTGATAAGTTTCACAAGTTTAAAAAAAATAGTTTCCTATTAGCAAAATATGTTAGTAATATAACCAACTTATTCGTTGGAGCCGTCATCATACACACTATCAGCAGACTTGCGTGAGTATCCGCGCCTTGAAAAGTGCTTAAAGAGCACTTTCATTCAAAAAATCATCCAAATATTTATATGGTTTACGAAAACGAGCATTTTTTTGGAAATTAGATTCTTTTTTCAAGTTCGTTAGCTACATTATATATGGTGTTCTCGTTGCACATACTCACTGTTCTTATACCCTCCTAAAACTGGATGACGCTGGCGAATCTATTGGTCCAGGCTCCCTCTGTAAGTGACCCAGTTAGTGCTTCTTCAAAATTGGTTGTTTTAATTTTAAAATATGTTCATAATTAATTCATCCAAGTTCGAAGAGAAAATTTGAATAAGTTTTATGTTTTGAACGAGGTGAAGTAAAACGCTATGTATTTTTCCTCTATACAAATACCTTCATTTTGCAGTATTTTTTTACAATGGTAACAATAGAATTTTGTGTTAACTCAATTCAATTTTCTATCGAAATTATCTCATACTTACTAAAATTGAGTGAAAATCTGTTATTTTCAAATCAACGCCTCTATTCAAAATGTCTATATGCTGACTGCGCCGTGTATAAGATCAGTATCGTAATTTTTAATGCAGATTTGTTTGCAGAAAAAATATATGAAATATTTTCTTTGTTTCATTATGGATGCAGGAAGGTGGAAAAGGAAGTAAGAACAAGAGTGAAAAGATAAAGCCAATTCTTGTAAATAAGGATGAACCGCTGGTCATTGTCGCCGATTTAAGCCTTTCACAACCTCCCTTTGAAGCCGCCAATCATTTTGACAACATTCGCCCAAAGGATGATCTTGAACTTATGAGGAGCCATAGTGTGAGTGGTAGTTGCATTTATACACAGCTAAAAGATTGATTAAAATGGTCGTGAAATGGTTTTATAGAGTGATAAGTATATCAACCGTCGATCGACTCTTCCGATAATTTCAATGAAGCGTGCAAGTGTGATCGTATTAAGCATTGGGTAGGTCCAAATAATATTAAAAAATCGAAAACAGCCTGTCATAGAAAATTTTTATTTTTAGTGCTTTATAATACGTGTAAAACATTAAAAAAATCATTCTATATCCTCAACTTACGCCGGGCCAGAGTATGTTTTAAAAGTTTGTTATACTCAGAATTTTGGAAACTAATGAAAGTTAATTTTTGAATTGAAGAAATTAAATTTAGGTAAAATCAAAATTCGTAAAATAAGGCGATCTGCAAGTCCATTTCCTCGTTTTCATTCTTTTGTCTTTCTTTACTTCTATATTTTTTAACATTTAAACAAAAAATGTTTTCTTCATACCTCGGTCGATAGTACGTACCTTCGGTATCAATTTTAAGGCAGAAAGCCTAAGATTTGTGATTGGTAAGTTTAGACGCACGCCCTCTGCAACAGCGGGAGCAAAAAATTTTATCGTGCACCCCTATCAGTGATGCCAATGTGGGCGCCTTGAGCTACTACTGCGCTTGCGTTAGGGTCGCGCGCTAGTTGGCCTCAGTTGGGACGGAGTTTGAAGTATAACTTTTGATTCAAGTTGAGAAAAAAATTTATAACACATATATCATCTAAGTAATAGTTTATTTTCATTGAATTCCAAAAACTAACTTAGATTTCATAGACAACATTTCAATAAACACAATTTATATACATTCTTGTGAATTTTATGATAATTATTGATTTGAATTGCAAGAATTATTTTTAATACCCATTTTGAATTCCGCGCCAACTGCGGCCAACTAGCTAGCGCGCCCAAACTGGCATCACTGACACCGATACATGAGGCTACTGCCTCTAAGAATGATCTATGAAAAACACCTCGCTCTTTTGCGATATCTTGCGTGCATCGTTTACGAGAAAAATTCAAAAATTTTATTTTTATAAAAGAAATTCTCCCTGCCTCGAAAATTGTTTCGCCCACATAAAGCTGATAGGATGCCTTCCTTTTGTCAGCAATATATATATATATATATATATTAGGGTGGTTAAAAAAAATCGACTATTTCTTTTTTTTTCAAAACCCCCACTTAAAAACTTCCGGAAAGGTGTAAAAAGACGCCTGTGACAAGCAGAGCTCTTAATATTATTATTTAGAGGTCGCTCATCGCGAATTTCTATTTCCCATTTAAATAGCATGTGAAATTTTTTTTTTTTTAATTTGGAACTTTGTAACTCTTGAATGGCTTGATGAATTGCTAAGCCCATACCATATTCTTGTATGGAATTCGACGCTATACAAAAAAGGTCTCTTATGATTTTTTCATAAATTTACTCCTTCAAAAGTTATTTAAGGTTAAAGTTGAACACATAATAAATTTATCGTTTTTTTGCTTGATTTTTGGCAAAAATTTGAAATTTATCACTCATTATCGTAATAGTTCTTTCGGATATTTTATAGTTTAAAATTTTCTCTAAAAAAACAATAATCTAACTCACATCATCACATTATCAAGTTTGAAATTGTTTGAAAATTTGTCTTTTATTGTTCTTACCGAGAAAACGTAGAATTTTTAAAGACCTTGCGGTAGTAAATGATGTTGCAGAACGCGGTATTGCATTAATTGATGAATACAATAACTGCTTAACAAAAAACAAGGACCAACTTCAATATCTTTTACAAGTTGTGCAAGAACATCGTTGACAATTTCCAGATTGTAACAAGAAAACATTAAAGTAAGAGTTAATGTTCGTAATGATAATTTTAACGCCAAAACTTATAAATCATGTTGTTTTAGTATTAATATTTAAAATTGTTTGTATTAAATTTTATTTTTATACTATACTAAATACAAAACAGTATGTTTCTAAAAGTGACGTCTTTTCATTAGTATCTAAATTATCTTGATACTTAATAGATGAAAACTACTATTTTAATAAGAAATAAGCAGGTAATACATAAAGATACTGAGCTTTTCGATTTAAAAATTGTTAAACGAACTTTTTTTCGAAGAAAATTATAAACTATAAAATTTCCGAAAAAAATATTATGATAAATAGTGATAAATTTCAAATTCTTTCCAAAAATTAAGGAAAAAAACGATAAATTTATTATGTGTTCAAATTTAACCTTAAATAACTTTTGAAGGAGTGAATTCATGAAAAAATCATAAGAGACCTTTTTTGTAGAGCGTCGAATTCCCTACAAGAATATGGTATGGGCTTAGCAATTCATCAAGCCATTCAAGAGTTACAAAATTCCAAATTAAACCAAAAAATTTTCACATGCTATTTATGTAAATGGGAAATAGAAATTTGCGATGAGCGACGTCTAAATATTAATATTAAGAGCTTTGCTTTTCACAGGCGTCTTTTTACACCTTTCCAGAAGTTTTTAAGTGGGGGTTTTGAAAAAAAAAGTCGATTTTTTTGAACCACCCTCATATATATATATATAAAGGGTTAAACAACCACCGCTGGGTTCCACTGAGAGCAATTGCCATCTAAAGAATGACACCGGCTCCCAGTAGAACCGCGGTAAATCACACTTATGGCCACGTTTCACAACGGTGAGATGGGTGGTCGCAGGGCACGATGAAATCACAACGACAGGCCAAGGATGACAGCTTTCTGCTTCCATCTCGGAAGTGCCTTGGCACATTTTTGGCACGCGGATACGGCTTCAAGGTTACGAACCAGTGATAGTTTCGCAACTCCGAGAACACCGATCACAAGGACAATTACTTTAACCGAATATTTTGGGTACAGTCATTGCAGCTCCCTTTTAAGGTGTTGATACCTCTCCTTCTTTTCCTTCTCTTTGGCAGTGATATTGTAGTCGGCCGAAGCCGAGAATTCGATCACGAAAATAGTTCGTTTCTCGAAGTCTTGGAGAACGATGTCAGGCCTCGAGTGTGCAACGGAGACTGCTGTCCTAAAATCTTAGTTCTAGAAAATATGGCACTTCTCGTTTTGGACAATTGACTCTATCTACCTTGGAGCGTTCGGCAGAGCAGGGTCGTGGCCAGCACCGTAAGAGCGACAAAGATGGTAATAAAGCACTCTTAGGGCCGCATCATGTCTGTAGATATATGTCGTTCCCGCGTGGGTGGGACACCCCGATAGTATGTGTTCTAGGTACTCAGCGTGTGCATGACACGCTCTGCACCTATCGCTGGGAACTTGTTGACATAAAATGCGGTTACGGTATACTAAGGTGGAAATGACACTGTCCTGGCATGCGAAAATAAAACCTTCTGTACCTGAATTAAGACCTGATGGGCTGAGGAAAGCAAAAGTTTGCTCCTTCGGCAAGGACTGTTTTTCTACATTTCGGTGAAAGTTTCCGTGCATTTTCTTCTCGAGTAGCTGTTGGTGAAATGTTTCAACCTCTGTTTTCTTTACTTCTGCTTTTAGAAGTGAAGCATCTAGATGGAGTAATGCACTTTTCTCACTGCTGATGTTAAAATTCAGGCCAAGGGTCCCGGCCGCCTGCTCCGCGGCTTTGTGAAGGAACGCTTGTTTGTCAATCATCTCGTGTTTCCTGACCATTTTTAGGAGAGGATGTCTGTCATTTGCAACTATGTAAGCTGTACTTAGAACAATTTGGTTATAAGGACAATAAAGATTCAGAAGTCCGCATCCGCCTTGACGGTGTGAGATGTATAATCGCGGAACGAATGAATTGATATGCAAGTTCTTATGTCCATGCATGATCTTACGCGTGGCGATATCAAGGGTCGTAAGTTCGTTCTTCGTCCATTGAACCATCCCAAACGAGTAGAGTAGAACCGTGATGGTAAGCATGTTAGTCGCAGATACCTTGTTCAACGCAGATAGATTTGAAGACCAAATATTTCGAAGAAGATGCTTGTATCTGCTTCGGAGAGACTCCTTCACTGATGTTACGTCCTGAATACGGCCTTGAGGAACGCTCTGGTATGTATAGGTCTTTACAGTGTCAAGATGTCTAATAGCAATTATATCCAGAAGCTCAGGGTCCTCGGGAATGCCAGTAATCTTTCTTTTTTTCAGATTAATCTTGGCACACTTATCCAATCCAAAGTCCATAGTAATTTCTCGTGTGTACTCCTTGACGATGTTTAAATGCAGTTGAAGTTCGATTGCACCAGAAGCAAATAACCATAGGGCGCATGATATCGCCCTGAAAGACGCCCTTCTGGAAGGTGACGTTGTTCGTTGTGACACGATAATTTCCAGATGAGAAAGTAAATCTAGTTTTCCGAAGGGGCATCAATCTCTCTATGCATCTTACTATGTGTGGATGAACCTTCAATCTTTCCAACAGACAGATGATAAGTCTATGAAAGGTTGACTCGAAAGCTTTCCGGTAGTCAATTCAAGCCATTGACAGGACGCGCTGATTGGCTGCTGCGTCTTTGCAGATGTACCTGTCCATTAGCAGATTCTCTCGGCAGTTTGCTACACTTTTTTTCGAGCCACGTTTTTCGTACGTCTCTCTCCACACAGGCTCAGTTCTTCGAACAATCCTGTTGTTGAGGACTGCTGTAAAGATCTTATACAGCGTGTTCAAGCAAGTTATTGGCCTGTAATTCTCTGGATTGGACAAGTCGCCTTTTTTCGGCAGAAGTATAGTGCGTTCTAACACCAGCGACTGCACAATGGGCGGTTCCGACTTTAATATGAGGTGAATATGCGGGCTAGATGTTGGTGAGTAGAAGTAGACATCTTCCGACATAAGTCCTTCATACCATCTAGTCCTGCAGTGGAAAAGTTCTTCGTGTCCCTAAGTGCTTTTTTTACCTCTTCGGCAGTGATTGATGGACATTAAATTAATTAATTAATTAATGGACATTCATTCTCAGATGTTATGAGGTTGTTGCAAAACTCCTTGAAATGGATGATATTAATGGCATTTTTTTCCATCTTCAGTGTCTTCGGGATCTTGTATACCTCTCTCCAAAAAGTCTCTACCTTTTTTTTAAAGCGGTAACCCCCTTTTTTACATAGCAATCGATAGAGCGGAAAATTTTATGTTCAAATATGTACCCAGGTCATACGTAGGTACATTGTAACCTTGAAGGTCACTCTAAGGTCATTTAAACCTAAACAAGGTCTGCATACCTCTGGCAATAGAAGCTTCTCAATTTTTTTTCGTAACAAGCAAAGTTACTACTTTTAACAGGGCGTATTCAGTAGTGACCTTAAGCATGACCTTGACGATGACCTCAAGGTAATTTCAAGGTCAAATTTTTCTATTGGAAACCCCCTTCCATGGTTAAAATGTACCTATGTATGACCTGGGTACATATTCGAATGTAAAATTTCCCCTTCTATGGATCCATAAAAAAAAGTTGACCTTGAAAAAACGTTGAAGGTCATCAAGATTAAAATAAAGGTTACCATTGAATTACTCGTTGAAAGCTATTTTAAGAATGACCTTGACCTCCCTGAGAAATATCTTAACTGAGGAAATATTCAGCCGTCCCGGGACATTTGTGACACCCGGTATATATATTATTTTTATCATTATTCAAAAACATTGAAAAATAATTTAATTTCATCTAATACAGTGATGCCTCGCCTATTTCCGCGGCCTTGAAGCGTAAAGATTCTTTATTTTCAAGGCTGGAGGGGCCCCTACCTCTACCGCGATCTTCAGATTGTTCTTGTCAAGCGATGTTCATTGGCTGCCCCGGTCTTGTATCGATGTGCCTCCTGTAAGCAACTTTTTCTACTGATCATGTCCCGAAAAGCGCGGGTCTATTTGAAATCAATAAATACTATCAATAATAATACAGATAAATACACCCGACACTCAGTGTAGTAACTTTCGGCTCAGTAATTCCTATAACTGCTGGCCCACGCAGTTTCTCAGCTCAAGGGGCGAGAGACAGTTGCGACTCTCGCCTCGGAAGGGCCGCAGTGCGCGAGTACTCAGTCGAGTATATTGCGCAATATCATGCATTTAAATTGGAAACGGTTCAGATGGTCCCGACTTGCGTAGTTGAAAAAGTCGCGGTTTGTTAGCGCGGTTAGCGCATTTGCGTAACATGCATGCCAGTGTATTTCCAGTATTTTTGTTGACGTACGACTTTAAAAATATAAAATTTCCTTGAAATAGTACAATTTGCCCACTAAAAATCAAGACAGGGTGTCCCACCACCTATGAACGTGCCGGTACTGGGTGATAGAGGACAAAAAAAGAAACAGAAAAGTCCTCTGGCAAAATCTGATCTGGGCCTTAGTTTGGGCACAGTAAAGCTTCAAAGTTGGGCATAATGAACCAATCAGAATCGAGCTTTAGCAACCACTTGTTTGTCTCATAAAGATTAAGATAGTGTGCGTGCTGGCGTTTCATTTCAGCTCCCGCAAAAATGTCACATCGTTGATCTTTGATTGTTTCTACAAGACGCGAAATTCAAATCTTTAAAAATTTTTAAATTCTTAGTTGTTCTTGCAAACGTTTATTACCGTCCTTAAAATAACATAACATTTGCTCAACCTAAAAAAGATGAATTTCAATTTAATACAGACTTGACATTTCATGTAAGAAAAGCAACAAAGATGTTTAAAATTCAGAAGACCAAACGAACTTTTGTGCTTCAAAATTAATCCACAAGTCTAAGATGAGAAAAAACATTTCAAACCTCAAAAAGAAATTCTCTGTGAATCGTCGCAGAAATTTTGTTACATTTTTGTTATAAAGCCAACAAAGTAACTTAAAAATCGGAGAAACAAAACAAACTTTTGTTATTGAAAATTGATTAACAAGTCTACGATAAGTAATGCTTTGCGATTCATTACAAAATTTTTTGTTACATTCATTGTAACAAATTAAAGAAAAAATTAAAAATGGGAAATCCAAACAAACTTTTGATTTTTAAAATTAACCAACAAGTCTAAGCAAGAAAACACATTTTTAACACCAAAAGTAATTCTTTTGAATGCGATGCAAATTTTTTGTTACATTTATTGCTACAAAAACAATAAATAAATCTAAAGCTGAGGAAACGAAACGAACTTTTGTTCTTTAAACTTAACCAACAACTTTAAAATAAGAGACACATTTTGTACCAAACGAAAGTAATTCTTTGAGATTCATTGCAAAATTTTTGTTACATTTATTGTAACAAAACCAACAAAAAATTGAAACCGGGAAAACCAAACAAACTTTTGTTTCAGAAAATAAATAAACAAGTCCAAGATAAGAAAACTAATTTTCAAATCCTCAAAAGTAATTCTCCGCAACTCTCTACACAATTTTTGTTACATTTAATGTAACAAAATTAAACAAAGAATTTAAAGCTCGGGAAACGAAACGAACTTTTTTTTTTTAAATAACCAACTAGTTTAAAATTCGAAAACACATTTTGAACCTCCAAAAGTAATTCTTTGCGATTCATTTCAAAAATTCTGCTACATTAATTGTAATAAAGTTAAAAATAGTTGAAGATGGGAAATCCAAACAAACTTTTTTTCTTTAAAACTAACAAACAAAAGTCTAAGATAAAAAAACACAATTTTGAACCCCAAAAGTAATTCTTTGCAATTTGTTGCAAAGTTTTGATACATTTATTATTACAAAAACAAAATTGTAAGAAAAGTGGTAAGAAAACCAACAAAAAATTGAATCTGAGGAAACCAAACAAACTTTCGTTTTTGAAAATAAATCATCAATTTAATAATAAGAAAACTCATTTAAAAGCCGCAAAAGTACTTCTCTCTAACTATTGCAATTGAGGGTACACAGCAAATAAACGCTGTAATTTCCATTTCTATGAGAGAAGTAAAGACAAAGATTTTTTCTAATTCTGACGAGTTTAATGCAGTACCCGTATTGGAAAACCCGAGCAAAATGCATACAATGCGCAAGGTTCGTCGTACCAAATAATGCATTGTTTGATTCTGAAATCAAAGAATTTTAACATTGGAGTTTTTGCGTTGGAGTCTATTTTGCTTAAGATCTATGAGAGATGCTTCTGGAACTGTGAAGATTAGAGAACCGATCAAGAAATGACTCGGTGTGAACGGTACCAGATCACTCGGATCATCACTCTGAGCTTGTAGTGGACGTGAGTTCAGGCAAGCTTCCACCTGTGTGAGGAAAGTTGTCATTTCCTCAAAAGTAGTATCCCCCTCTACTCGACGAAGATGATGTTTCACAGAGCAGACAGCTGCTTCCCAAAGTCCTCCGAAGTGTGGGGCGGCTGGAGGGTTGAAACGCCACGTAGTTCCATTGTCAACAAGATAACGGCTGATGGTCGCAGAGACAGCAGAGGCCTCATCAAAAAGTGTACGGAGCTGTTTATCAGCCCCCACAAAATTAGTACCGCAGTCGCTGTAGAGAAAGGTGCTTATCCCACGTCGAGCAGTAAATTGTTTGTAAGCCGCTATGAAGCCATCAGCGGTGTAGTCCGAGCACGCCTCCAAATGCACTGCTCTCGTAGCGAAACAAACAAAAACTACAATGTAGCCCTTGTACGACTTGTGGCCTCGACCTTTTGTAGTTCGCATCCAAATGGGACCAGCGTAATCCAGCACGATGTCGCGCGCAAGTAACGCAACGACTCAAGACCTTCACGACAAAACGTCCTGTGATGATCCAATACTGTCTCCGTAAATAAGACATTGTAAGTTGGGGTCCTCCATGTAGCACGGCTTGATGCCCATTTCGAACAATGAGTATGGTGAGCATAGAATCTTTGGATAGAATATAAGGACGATCTCCCGACCTCCCAGTCGTAGTAAACCGTCAGAGTCCAAAAACGGCAGCATACGAATTAATGGACTTTTTGTAGTAACTGGGAGTTGTTTGCGCAGCAACTTAAGCTCTTCAAAGAAGTGTCGGCGTTGTTCATAGCCAATCAGATGGCATCCAGCACGTTTCAAAACGTCTGGGTTAAGCCTACATGGAGGAAAGTCAATGGATTTCTTTTGCAACCGGTCGATGAATCGTAAACAGAGAGAAGTAATGCGAAGTAGTTTCGTAAAGGTCGAGTATCGACCCAGCAGGGACCACGGTGGATCAAGTTCAACCGTTGCAGCATGGACAATGGTCCTTTCCTCTCTGTTTATGCTCGGATCTATCGAGCTCGTAGAAGATGGCCAAACAGTGGGTGGTTGTGATAACCAAGGTGGTCCAGCCCACCAGAGAGGATGGCTCTCCAAAAGTAAAGGAGAAATTCCTCGAGACGCACAATCAGCTGGATTATCAGTCCCTGGAACATGATGCCAGATAGCGTCAGGCAAAAGAGTCTGTATTTCCGAGACCCGATTCGAAATATATGTCATCCATCGTAGAGGATGGCCTCGGATCCAATTGAGAGTATTTGCCGAGTCGGACCATAGATGACTCGGCACCGTAGTGGGTAGATTCAAGACCGAGCAAACATGAACTACCAGCCGAACAAGCAGAACAGCTGCACAAAGTTCTAAACGAGGCAAAGATGTCTCATTAAGGCGAGCAACCTTAGTCTTGGCTACAACGAGCGAGACTCATATCTTATCTGAAGGAGTTAGGATCCTTAGATAGACAACCGCACCGATAGCCTTCTCCGACGCTTCTCCAAAGCCGTGAAGTTCGCAGCCAGACACGTCCGAAGAACATCCCAACCAACGAGGGATGCTGAGCGATGACAGTTAAGGAAGCTCGTTCCTGTGCTTCCCCCACGTAGCAATATGATCAGTAGGCAAAGACTCATCACAATCTATTTTAAGTTTCCATAAACTTTGCATAAAAATTTTGGCTTTAACTGAGACTGGTGCAAGCCATCCAAGCGGATCAAAGAGACGAGCTATCTCGGAGAAAACGCTCCTTTTTGTCGGTGCCCCAGACTCCTCAGGAAGCCGAACCTGAAACTTAAAACAGTCCGAAACAGGTTGCCAAAGAATTCCGAGAGCCCTGTGAGTTGGTTCTTGAGTAAATTCATAAGACGATGCCTTCTCTTTGTAATTTTTCGGGACTCCTTCTAGAATATCCTCGCAGTTCGACAACCATTTCTTCAAGATGAAACCGCCCGCCTTGAGCAGCAGAGTCACTTGGTGGCGTTTCTCTATGGATGTAGCGATGTCGTAGGCTCCTGAAAGTACATCTTCCACATAAATTTCGTTCTTCAGAATATCTGTGGCCAAAGGAAAATTGATTCCTTCGTCCTCTTGTCAGTTGATGTAAAGTACGGATCGCCAACTAAGGAGAGGAAGCAAATCCGAAAGTTACGGTGTTCAGACAGTATGTCTGGAGTTCGTCGTCAGGATTTGACCTCCAAAGTATCTTCTGGTAGGTGCGGTCTTCAGGATGGATCCAAATACGTCGGAACATCTTCTCAATATCCGCTGTGAAGACGGTCTGTTTGAATTTTCGGCCCCGAGTGTAGTAGCTCATTCAGAGAAATACCCAAATCAGTTCGCTGAGAAGCATTGAAAACCGGTCTCAATTTTGTAGTAGAACTGGTTTCCTTGATGACGCAGTGGCGCGGTAAAAAATAACCCTGAGTAGCTTGTAGCTCATCAGGATTAGACACTAAGTCCAACTCACCGAAAACCGCATACTCCTGTATGCTCTGTGCGTAAGATTGATGCAGAACAGGATCTCGTCGAAAACGCCTCTCGAGGTTCAAGAACATGCTATGAGCGGCAGAACGAGAATCTCCCAGATTCATCGACCGATCCTTGCTTGGAAGTCGAACAATGTAACGGCCCTCTTCGGAACGCTGATAAGTGGAGAGAAAAAGTTTCTCACACTCCTCCTCATCAAGAGTGAACTTAGGAGATACAGTCGGTAGATCCTCCTGTACAACAAATCGACGCAGCAGGTCTAACAATTCGTGATCAACCGTACATTGTAGTCTAACAATCTGACTAGTAAAAGAAGAAGGTTCCTCAGAAAATAGACCGGACAAAATCCAGCCCAAAGAAGTTTGCTGAACCGTAGGAGAACCCAAAGGACCCTTTCGGACTCCTTCCTCAATGACGTGTGAGTAAACATCTGCACTAAAATCATGTCAATCGAGCCAACACGATCGACAAGCGGATCCGCCAATTCCAGCCCGTGAATGTGCAGCCAATGATCCGTCGAAATACCACGAGGGGGTACATAAGACGTAAGCTTCGGTAAAACAATACAGCGTACATAAAAACTAGCCTCAGGATTAACACATGACGTCACCCTAACATTTACCAAACCTCGAGAGGCTTTTGTGCGTTGGTCGCCGACGCCTCCCACTGTGACGATGGCACGAAGTCGTTTTAACTTAAGTCTCCTAGCCAGGGACTCAGAAACAAAAGACGCTTGAGCGCCCTGATCGAGAAGTGCTCGAGAAGGATATAAATAGCCATCTGATCCTTCAGTGGAAACGATTGCTGTGGCTAGAAGTACGGGCCCATCTAGTCATAGAGGAGCTTTAGCAACATGCGAATTGACAGAAGACATAGCGGGTATAAACGCGGTGCTATTTACATTCAAATTAGACTGGCGGTCCCAAGATAAAACTTACAGGACTGGTAAAGCACATTTTTGGCTTTCTTTGACAACAATTTTTTTGAAATCCAAGAACACGTATTTTCAAAAACGCGATTTTAATTTTTTGAGTTTTCAAAAAAATGTCAAAATTTTTTTGTTCTCTATGGACAATTTTTTATTTGAATTTAAATGCCATTACAAACAATTTCAGACCTTAAAAAGTTAAATCGGTCAATGAGAACCAAAGATATAGAACTATCAAAAAACAGTTACCAAAAATTTCAAAGTCCCGTATCTCCGTCATTTTTTGGAATTTTTGAAAAATACTTCGGGGTATTTTTCTTTACGAATATAGGACTGTATACGCCGAGTTACAGCGAAATCCCTTTCCAAGAGGAAAATTCGAACTGAACCTGAACCCAAGTACACCAGAGACTCGCTATTTGAACGCGCGATCGGACGCGTTATATGAATTCCTAGAATTGCTGGTCCCCACAGTTTCACAGGGGGCAGGGCGAGAGGCGGCTGCGATTCCGCCTCTGAAGGGACGCACACACTATACTACTCACTCAAGTAGATTGCGCAATATTATGGAAACGGTTCAGGCGGCCCTGTCTGTTTACGTTTCGCTGTACGCGTTATATGAACAAGGCCATTTTCAGGCAACCCCCGAGATTGTTCATCTATCGAGTCTCTGGTGTATTCCAATACGCAAATTTATTGTCTTATGTAAATTAGTCTATTAGATAGATTTCAGTTGGTTTGGCTTCACCAATTTGACATGGTTTATTTTAAACAAGATAGATTCAATACTGTATATCCACAGTGTGGATTCAGTATTGAATAATACAATTAATTATTCTGCTTATTCTCAAGATCAAATTAATTATTCCATTTAATTTATTGGATGGTCTTAATCTCGGTTTCAATTATAAATTTAATTATCTCATTTGAATTAGTTTATGAGAAAGATTGGAACCAGTTTGCTGTCGCAGTTTGACGTAATTTATGTAAACAATATAAATTCAATGCTGTATATCCACAATATAGATCTAACTATAAATAATTCGATTAATTATTATGCTTATTCGCAATTTCAAGTAAGCTATCTCATTTAATTCATTTTACTTGTGTGCCACCAGTTTGACAAGGTTTATTTTGGAAAATGTAGATTCAGTACTGCATATATACGCAGTGCTAACAAAACTACTAACTAGATCATTTTATATTATTCAGGCTTGGTTTGAAAACTTTTTTGTCAAGAATATACTAAAAGTATTAAGTAGAGTAAGTGGGGGTGCGGACCCCAACCTCATGATATTGGTATAGAAGGGTCTGGTTAGAGCTTATCTAGAATGGGGGACACCCTTGTTCACCTCAGCAAGCAGAACAAATCTAGGAATCGTGGACGCAATAATTGGATTATTCTATATTACAAAATTGAAGAAGTCGAACACTGGTATAGCCTTTCCATTATTGTATTAACGGAAACAGTGAAGATTCCAAGTTAAAACTTTTCTATCCATCCTTCCTTAAATACTTCACACCTGGTCACGACGAACTGGGGTAATAATATTCAAACTTCGCGCCAATCTTACCATCCTAACAACGGGAGACATCTGGTGGACTGAAATAAACAAAAGGGCACCTAGTACTTCTTCTCATGTGCAGACACTTTATTATGCCGGCACTTTTAGATGCAGGCACTAGCCCTCATCTATAGGATTTTTTAAACCATGAATGATCGTTTCCACAGCAAGAGACCACTAGAAATCAAGAAGAAGAAGGTCAGAGTCAGTACCGTTTCAGCCGATGCCAGTAAAGGATGACGCTCTCTTTTAATCGAGAATTCGGTTGTTTCTAAAGTCGGGGAAAAAAGCTAAAAAATGTAAAAAATAATTATCTAGTATTTGGATAGAGATTTAAAACTAAAATCTAGCTGTGCCCGCTACCGAAAGCCATAGGCGTAGATCAACATGACCATTTTTTTAAGGGTTCTGGGTCACAGTTAAATTCGACAATGCCGAGAAGGGCGTTTTTTCTGTACGAATGTTCAAGTATTGAAACTCATTAGGATTGTGATTATTCAGACGCTTTTAATTCAGACATTAATAATTTTAGATTTAATGCTTTCACGATGATTCATTATAATAAATTTAAAATTTAAAGCTTTTTCGGGTTTCAATCGTGTGCGAAACTATGAATCTTGCCGACGTTTCGTGAAAATTGCTGTTCACTTCTTCAGGGCTGACCTGAAACTGAAGTTTCAGTTTATGTTGTCCTTATATATGTATTCTCTACGATGCCTGTGATTGGCTAGAGCGCCCCATGGTGGGGACCGGTCGAACTTGATTGGCCAATCAAGTACCAAATCGGGTTAGTATTATATCCATTGTCCCTATTGATGTTATTAGGGTGTTTTAAGATTTCGATTGCTTCTCTATGTTTCCTTGAAAAAATATTTTACTTTTTTGCGATGACGGTTGTTTTGTCAAATAAAACGCTGTGTCCTGTTTCGATATGATGCTCAGCTAGTGCTGATTGCGTAAAATGTTTTAGCCTGACTTTACTCTCATTTTCCTTTACCCGTTGTCTTACCCCCCCCCCCCCCCCCCCCCCGGTTTCTCCAATATAGACTTTGCCACAAGAACAAGAGATTTTATATACTCCCGGATCACTGAAAGGTGCCTTTCTCTCTCTTTCTTTAGAAGGTTGTGTTGACTTGTTTCTTCGAGTGTATTTTCTTATTGCTTTATTAATTTGTTTGTTTGTGTAATCGTTTTGTATTTACTTTACGGAATCCCAAAAATCCACAAAAACAACATCCCACTCAGACCGATCGTCAGCGCAATAAACTCACCAACTTACAACCTAGCACGCTTTCTTCCCAAAAAACTGAATCCTTTCACAGGAAACTCTATCACACACGTCCAAAACTCTTTTGACTTCATTAGAAAGATACAACAGATTCACATTCAACCCCAAGACATCCTAGTGTGTTTCGACGTAGTTTCTCTCTTTACAAAAGTACCAATCTCTGATACAATCGATATTGTTTAATCTTTTGCAATCTTCCCCTCCAATCTCACTCCTTTGATAGAACACTGTCTCACTAATACCTACGTCTCTTTCAATAACCAATTCTACGAACAAACCTCAGGAGCAGCAATGGGATCTCCAATTTCACCTGTAATAGCCAACATCTTTATGGAAACTCTAGAAACTGAAATCTTTAACAAATCCAAGCTTAAACCGAAATGTTGGTGTGGTTACGTTGACGACACTTTTGTCATCTGGAGACATGGAATAGATGAACTACACAAGTTCTTCGATTTCTTCAATCAAATTCACCCTAACATCCAGTTCACCATGGAAATTAAACAAAACGGAAAATTACCTTTCTTGGACGTACTAGTTTACAAAAGATCTGATAACACATTAGGACTTAAAGTTTACAGAAAACCCACCCATACAGATACCTAAATGCCTCCTGCTACCACCACCCATCTCAAAAGCAATCGGTCATTAACTCCCTTGTATACAGAGCTGTCTCCATAACAGATAAAGATAACTTACAAAAGGAACTACAAAATGTTAAAAAAATGCTAATACAAAACGATTACACAAACAAACAAATTAATAAAGCAATAAGAAAATACACTCGAAAAAACAAGTCAACAGAACCTACTAAAGAAAGAGAGAGAAAAACGACCACCATCCTATCCTACATTCATGGTATCACAGAACAAATAGGAAGAATTCTCAACAAACACAACATCCAAACCATATTTAAACCAGCTACGAAAATAGGACAACTTCTAAACAACCCTGAAGATAAAAAGGCACCTTTCAGTGATCCGGGAGTATATAAAATCCCTTGTTCTTGTGGCAAAGTCTATATTGGAGAAACCGGGAGGGCGATAAGCCAACGTGTAAAGGAACATGAGACTAAAGTCAGGCTAAAACATTTCACGCAATCAGCACTAGCTGAGCATCATATCGAAACAGCACATAGCATTTTATTTGACAAAACAACCGTCATCGCAAAAACGTACAATATTTTTCCAATAACACATAGAGAAGCAATCGAAATCTTAAAACACCCTAATAACATCAATAGGGACAATGGATATAATACCAATCCGATTTGGCTTTCCGTCCTCCCGGGTTTAAGAAAAAAATACTTGATTGGCCGATCAAGTTCGACCAGTCCCCACCATGGGGCGCTCTGGCCAATCACAGGCATCATAGAGAATACATATATAAGGACAACATAACCTCTTTTTCTGCTTCAACCCCCTGTTGATTTTTTCCTTTTTAATCTTCATTCTCGGTCCCCTGACCAGGAGACTTGGGATCCTTATTATCACAATACCTTTCGGTCCTCCGTCAAGACGAGCTGGGATCCCCAATTATCCTGCTAACTCTCGATCTTCTACAGTCTACCTAGAGGATTTGGGGTCCCTAATTATACCAAGTTCATAATATCAATAATTTTTAAGAACTTTAATTATAAATATATTTAATATCTAAAAAATTGTTTAATCTGCTACAGAAATAGTTTTTTTTCTATTTTTAAAATTTTCAAAATCGTATAACATTTTTAGTTTGTATCGAATTATAAAATTTCATTAAGTTCTTTTGCCTTTTTATCATCTACCAGAACGTTTGGCAAAAATTTATGAAACTTAAAAAAAGTATTTTTTAATGTTGAAAATGCTTTTTCAAGTTTTGTTTGAATAATCTAATTAACGAAATTTACCTTAATTTTGGGAACCTAAAGAATGTATCAAAGGCTGATTCGATTTCTCACATACTTCAAAGTTAGCGTGGCAACAACATTAAGGGTGGAACTGACATGTACAGACAGGCAGGCTCCTATAAAATTTTATGATTTTCACAATCTGTGAGCTGTGGAAATCGTTAAAAAATATAGATCGAAAATTTGGACGATTCCATTACACTCTCATGAATGAGAATGTCAAATATTAGTTCGGTAAAACATTCTTAAAATGAAAAAAGCATAATAACAAGTGACTTACGTTTACGTATTTTATGACCTTCATACGTCCATTTATTATGAAATGAGATACCTAGTTTAAGGTCGATAGGTTTTTTATACGAAAAAGCTTTTCTAAAATCTGTAATCTTACAAATTCAAGGCTTTAGTTTTAATACGCTTATATAATTTTTGTTTTTTTTTGTTTTTAGGGAGAAAATTTTCACCAAATAATTCCATTAGAGCCGATAGTTACTAAATCTCCGAAAGGCACGCCTACAAAATTGAAAAAAAACAACAAGGTTTATTTAAAAAAGAACGATGATGTCAAAGAGAAGAAGGTAGAGATAAACACCATGCATGAACCACATCAAAGTACTAAAGACTCCGTTAAAGAAACGAAGGAAATACAGAAGGATATTTCTTCTAAGGAAACAAAGAATACCTTGAAGGAGACTGCACTTTCTGGACAACATTCAAGCAAAGAGTCGAAAAGAATAAAGAAGAAAAATGATATACTTTCTCAGATTGGTAAGGCTCTATTCAATTTTATGCAATATTCTACTAACGAAAGAAACTGTAAAACAGGAGTCTGATTGATAAGTTACTTTTTTAATGTAACTCGTCAAAGTCACAGTTTTTAGAGACAGTAACTTCTAATTCCTGTAAAAGTTACTTGTTTACCGCATCCATCTTATTTTTTTTTTAATTTGAAAGAAACACTGATAGAAGTTTTAACTTTGGGAATGCCAAAACTTTGGTGTAATAAATGATTGAATTTTAAGATAAAACTTTGTGGTTCAAAAGTATTGCAAATTGCATAGAGATAGCACCTTGAGGCTCTGAAGGATGAGTATGAATTTGCCATTTGCAACGATTTAAGCTGTACTTAGAAAAATTCGGTTATGAAGACACTGAAGATTCAGAAGTCCGCGTCCGCCTTGATGGCCTGAGATGTATAATCGCGGAACTGACGAATTGATATGCAAGCTCTTATGCATATGCATCTTACCTGTCAATTAGTAGGTTCTCACGGCAGCCTGCTCCACCTTTTTTCGAGCCACGTTTGTCGTACATCTCTCTCCACACAGGCTCAATTCTTTGAACAATCATGTTGTTCAGGACAGCTGTAAAGGTCTTATACAGTGTGTTCAAACCAGTTATTGGCCTGTAATTCTCGTGGTTGGATAAGTTGCCATGGGCGTTTACGATTTTAAATATGAGGTGAATATGCGGGCCAGATGTTGATGTGTAGATGTAAACTTCTTCCACCAGAAGCTCTTTATACCGTCTGGTCCTGCAGCGGAAAACTTCTTCGTACCCCTAAGTGCTTTTTTCACCTCTTTGGCAGTGATTGCTGGACATTTCTCCTCAGATGTTATTAGGTTGTCGCAGAACTCCTTGAAGGGTATGCTATTATCAGTATCTTCTTTCAACTCCAGTGTTTTCGGGATCTTGTATACCTCTCTCCAAAAAGTCTTTACCCCGTTGGGCTTGGGTGGAATTTTGACAGAAACAGGGAGATTGCTGAAGAAGCGCGATGGGTCAGCGAGAAACCATTGATTCTCCCTGACCCATTCCTCCCTCTCCTGTGTACTCCTTGTGTCAGAAAAACACCCTATTTTGTCAACAATGTGCTGCTTGATTCTATGCAGCTTTGTCTTGTTCAGTGAGTGATGGTAGCTCCTCAGTTCGTGGGCGAACTTTCAAACCCCTTCTGTGAACAGTCTACCAGATGCTATGTAGTCATTCACACACTGACCACGGGAAGCATTCTGTCTTGTCCATCCGATCTTCTTGTTCAGTTGATGCAAGCGTCTTCTGGTCTTTTGATCCATCGTCGGTTTTAGCCTTCGATTTGAATCAGCCAAAGCTCTCGCAGCACCACACGCTGAACAATTGATGTTCCAGAGGTCGGTCTCCTCCGAGATATTCTCACGAAGGGAGGCATCCATTTCAACTAGATCTTGGGGCTTAGGAGGAACCTGCATGTCAATGTTCTTCCTTGTCCTGAAATCGCTATCATCTCTCAGAAGGTGCCAGCTTTCCGCGGTTGGTCTTAATGTCGCTTCCGCATCTTCTTCTGCAGCTTGTTCAGGCAGCGGTTGGGGAAGCGCTACGCGTACAAATCCATTTTTCAAGAGGTAGACACATTGATTTCACAATGACTGGTGCGAAACGTGCTGAAGCTCTGGGTGTTTCTGGCACCACAAGGTGTGCATACGCGACATAAAGCCTCTGTAAGCAGGGATAATGCTGGCATCGTAGTTGTCTAGCAAGTCATCCTTGAGTTGATTCGTCCACTCAATGTGGGCACTTCGCTGGTTCGTCGTCGTGTTTCCATCTAAATTATTTTCAGCACCCCGAACTGTAGGGTGATCGGCACTGTTTGCCAACCCATTATCGGGTGTTCTGCGCGTTCGTTCGTTTTGAACCGCATCTACAACTTTTTGGTGGTTTGGTGATGTCATTGTTGTTCCGACAAGCAGCTAAGGAAAGGTTTCGTACGTCCTTGTAGAGCCCCGCATGCAAGGATGAGGCTGCATACTCTGAGAGGTCGCCCGGTATCCCAGAGTCACCGTTTAAGACACCGCACCCAGGTGCCATTCATCTTTTGGCACGTTTGTTAACGCCTCCGCTTAGGGGTTATTCCTTCGGCACCATCCCTGGACAATTTTCCGCGACTGCTTATGGATTATTGTAACCATATTCAGCGGAAACCTTTGGTACAGGGACCCTCTGTACGCAACCCGAGGACGCGTTCGGTGGTTTTGTCATAGGCCCTTCGGTTCGATTTCAAAGGAATCGAAACCGAAAATTATATGCAGGGCGTCCACACTGGGGCTTACCAAAAATTATGCAACCATTCTTACACGCCAATGCTATTCTTATCCCCGTGTCTGGTGGGTTGCATATTTTTTTGTAAGCCCCTGCGTGGACACCCCGTGTGTGTGTGTGTGTGTGTCGTATATTTTCTTAGGATTTATAACATAACGTTTTGGCGAATAAAAGTGCTGGAGACTACGCCTGGCTAAAAAACTTTTGAAACATGAGTTTGAATCATACTACTGCAACAGATGCATTATTTTCTGAAAATCATGCGAAGTGTAAATAATTTCCAACTTTGCTGACTTTTGGCATCTTTTAAAAAACGAATAAGAGTTTGTCGTCAAAATGAGACCTTGTCTGTTGCCTTTGATAATATAATCGAAAAACAACCGAAAAAACATTTAAAGCGTAAATTTCAATCATGCAACTGGAAGTGATACATTGTTTTCTGAAAATCATGAAAAGTGTAAATAATTTCCAACTTCGAAGGCATTTGACCTCTTATTTAAAAAAGATATTGTCGTCGAAATGAGGTTTTGTCTTATTAAAATTCTTTTAAAACATCGCTTCCAATCATGCCACCGGAAATAATGAATTATTTTCTGAAAATCATGAGAAGCGTAAAAAATTTCTAAATTTTGTAGCACGTGGTCTCTGTTTTAAAATTGATAAGAGTTTTTCAACAACATGAGACCTTGCTTGTTGTCTTCTCTGTTCGAAAAACTTTCCAAAAAGCTTTTAAAACATCAATTCCAATTATTTCCAACTTCGGTGGCATTTGGCCTATTTTTAAAAATAGGTAATAGTTTTTCGTCAAAATTGTCCCGTATTCAAGTTTGTCGTCAAAATGAGACTTTGTCTGTTTTCTTCCCTGTTTGAAAAAAGTACCTTAAAGACTTTTAAAACAATAATTTCAATGATGCCATCGGAAGTAATGCATTGTTTTCAGAAATCGAGAGGTTTAAGTAGTCAGCAACAATAATTTTAATCAGGCGTCAAAATTAAGCTTTGCCTGTTTGATTTCTTGAAGGAAAAACTGCCCAAATGTTTTTTGAAACATAAGTTAAACGACGAAATAAATAATCGCAACGATTCGGGTAGTGTTTCTAGGTGGATAGTTTCTTGTAGTAAATAACTACTACAAGTGTGGGCTCACCACACCCACGGTGGGCCAACAGCACGCAGTATTTTCGAATGGTCACCCATCCAAGTACTAACCGCGCCCAACACTGCTTAACTTCAGTGATCTGACGAGAACTGGTTTTTTCAGCGTGGTATAGCCGTTGGCATTTATCCGTGTGTGTACGATTAATTGGCTAATTTCAATTGAATTACAATTAAAATAAACAAACCAAAGAATTGATGATAATTCAATTGTTTGAGAGTAATTTATAAAGATTCAGAGAATTCAAAAGACATAAAGAAGTTCAAACTAATTCAAAGTCTATTCAATGTTTTCAAGATAATTAAAAAGCATTAAAAGAATTCAGTGGTCTCGTGAGAATAAAAAAAAATTCAGAACAGTTTAGGGAGTTCAGAAAAATACAAAACAATTAAGAGAATTTAGAGGTATACAGAAAATTCAAAAGGTTTTAGTGATTAGAAAAGAATTCAGAATATTTTTAAATAATTAAGATAATTCAAAAGACTTCAGATAACACAAAAGAATTTAGAGAATTTTAAAAGAATTCAAAGAATTCAAACGACTTGAGGTAAATCAAAAGAATTCAGAGAATTTTAGAAGACTTCAGTGAATTAAAAATATTTGAGAGAATTCAGAGTATACAAAAGACTTGAAGAAATTCAAAATAATTCACGTTGCTTTGAAAAGATTTCAAGAAAATTAAAAAAATATATAAAAGAATTCAAAGAAGAACAAGTGAATTCTAAGAACTCCAAATATTTCAAGGAATTTAAATTAATTCAACGTGTATTCAGTGGTCTCGTGAGAATTCAAAAAATTCATAACCGTTTTGAGAATTCAGAAAAATTCAAAAAAATTCTGAGAATTCAGAAGAATTCGCAGAGTTTAAAGGAATTCACAGAATTCAAAAGGATTTAAAGGATTTTAAAGGAATCAAAAGAATTCAACAGATTTCCGAGGAATTAAAAGAATTCAGACATTTGAGAAGATATCAGACAATTAAGAATAATTCAGGAGAGTTCAGAGGTTGCAAAAGATTTGGAGAAATACAAAACAATTCATGGTGTATTGTAAAGATATCAAGGGAATTAAAGAAAAACTTTTTAATTTTTGTAGAATACGTCTGAATTCTACAGAACTCAAAATATTCAAAGGAAGTTAAAATAATATTTGAAAAATTCAGTTATGTCGGGAGAATTCAAAAAATTGAGAACAGTTTGAAGAGTTCAGAAAAATTCTAAAGAATTCAGAGAATTCAAAAGAATTTCGAGAATTAAGAAGAAGTCAGAGCGCACAAGAATTCGCAGAGTTCAAAAGAAGTCACAGAAAATTTCAAGAGAATTAAAGAAAAACGTATAAATCTTTTAAGTCTAGAGTCTCATAAAATGGCGGTTTCGACTAAAATATCATACATCACTCGTAGGGTTATACACGTATTCACGCGGATTTCAATGTTCGCAAGAACGACTTGTAAAACCCATGGCCTTTGGCTATGGCTTTACTACTCGTCCTGCGAACATCTATGCATTTTGAAAATCTAATCTATGACTAACATAAATAAAAAGCTTTCTCTATGAGAAAGCAAAACAATAAAAATTATTCACAATTATTATTATTTAAGGTGATAATAATTATTATAATTAACTTTATGATAGATAATGAAATAACAATTTTTAAAAATACAAATTACTATTTTAATACTATTTTGTTAGAATCTTAAGTTTCAAAAATTTCACAGCTAGCTTATTTTTCAGCGCCAAGATTTTTTACTTGCATATTGTGAAAAATACACCTTCACTTCAATATTGGACGTTGATTTGGATCATTATGAAGTTTATTTTTTAAATTGCATTGAACGAAATGCGCAAGTACATTTTTAGGGTTTCGTAGCTCCGGGTAGAAACCCTTATGGTCTAGTACCAACTTCCGGGTAGAGAAGTGTAAGTTGCTACGGAGAAAATATGGCCGCCACAGATTGATGGAGCGCAGTTTCAACTGTAAAAGACACGTGGACATGAATTCATAAAGTTGACATGTCACACTGTTGGTTCAGGTTGGGGGTGGATATATTTCCATATTATAATTGTTAATTAATTAACACGGATCTTATTTTTTTACAATTCAGAATTAATTCCGACTGCAGATTTTTTTCAACGATAATTTTCCATTTCATAAACAATTTTTGTTGTGATTTTGTTTTTTTATCATAAAATCTACTGCTAGTGACGCAGAAAGGACCGTATTTATTAGGAGACTTTGTCAGGTGACATCAGTTGTCAATAATTTCATTAAATATTATAAAGAAATACTGATTATCGTCAATTTTTAACCTGCATTTTTCGCGTTTTGAACAAAGTTAGCTCTAAATAACTGCTAACTAAATAAATCGCAATTCTGCGGCGACAATTCCCTCTCAGACCCTAAAACCGTTGCGTTCTATTTGTACGACCAATATTGGGTTGGAGTATTACTTTGAATTATATTTAAAAAATAGTATTTGCAACTTATTGAACGAGAGGAGGATATAGCAATGAAGTATGAAATACACAAGAAAAATATGATAACCTCGGAGACGTAAATTTTCAGATAGCTATATTACAGAGTAATCCTTTGAAACCTGTATATTTCATTGAAAGAAAGATTTTCTTTGCACAAAAAAAAATCCCTCCATAGCATCGAGCAAATAGGAGAGTTTATCGCTCAAACATGTAGTCAAATATGTAGTCAAACATGTAGCCAAATAAAAAATTGAATTGCTAATTCGAAAGCA
Organism: Andricus curvator; assembly: GCA_932195095.1. Classification (NCBI taxonomy): domain Eukaryota; kingdom Metazoa; phylum Arthropoda; class Insecta; order Hymenoptera; family Cynipidae; genus Andricus; species Andricus curvator. Next base: position 228,348 of record CAKNYM010054091.1, on the reverse strand, counting down.
TTATTGCAGAGGAAGAAGAAATATTTGTTAGAGAATTCAACTTTGAATGAGAGTAAAAATCTACCTCACCTACCGTGGCTCAAGACTTACCTCCCTACCAAACTAAAAAAGATTAATTGTCAACGAAAAATGGAAAAGTGAAATTCATTTTTTAGCAAAAAAGCAAATTTTCAAGAAAATCGTCCAATATAACTAAAACCATGAATTCTCAAACAGGAAAAATGAGTTTTGAACAAGTACAAATGGTCAAACTTTGAAGCCAAAAAACGAATTTGTCTGTAAAACACTTGAATTTTCAACCTGAGAATATGCATTTTCAACCAAATAAGAATTTTCTGGGGCAGTTTGAAACAAAGAATATTATATTTTTACCAAAAAAGACGAATTTGTATCGAAAAAAAATTTCAACCTACAGTGGAAAATTTAAACTTTTAGTGGTAAAAAATTAATTATTAACAAAAGAAGAAACAACTTCTCAACAAAGTACTTCAATTTTCAATTACGAAGGTACAAATTTCAACAAAACAGTTCAACTTTCAACCAAAGACATGAATTTCCAACTACACTTACAATGAATCTATAACTGAAATCGTTAAGTAACCAGTTAAAATAATTGATTTTTATTCTTAAAAAACGACTTTTCAACCAAAGAGATGAATTTTCAACTAACCCAAATGCATTCTGAAGCAAAAAAGAGGAATTTTCAACCAACTAGGTCATTTGTCAACCAAGCAATATTTCAGTTGAATTTTCATCGTCAGGAATAAGGAACTAAAAAAGAAAGAAATATAAATATGGCAAATAAATTACTAACAAGAATTTCAATTTTTTTCACTGGCCAATTTTTTATTTTCCCTGGCCATTAATATATTAGGCCTACAAATTAATTCGGTCCCTTTAATATCATGTTCAATCCAGTTCTAACCGGATTCGACACGAAAGCACTCAAACGTACTCGACTCCGCGATCTCGCATCCCCCACTACCATCGTTCCGCGTCGTGCGCGCGTCAGAACCCATCGTCCTCCTTCGTCCCGACCCCCGTCATGCTATTTCGCAACGCAACCCCACCCCATTGATCGCATCCGAAGTACAGGAGGGGGGAGGGCTGCATCCCTACGGCCCCTCGACTTCTCTTTTTCCTATTACTTTTCTGTTTAGCTATAAGCATAGTGTATAACCTAGCATTTTAAAAATGGTATAATCAGCGTGCACGGATTTTTGCGATTCCAGTGACACATTACTTGCCCGTAAAGATTGAGAAATTGAAGGCGTTTAATTCATCAATTAGTTTTAAAATGATTTTGATTTTTACATTCATCATATTTATTTTTTCCCGCTCAGATATCACTTCTTGCACATGCCACATATCGCTTTGAAACGTGACATAATATCACATTTCTGTTGTTAGTAATTTTGATGAAAATTTCTTACATACATTTTTTTTTGGAAGTACATTTTGAACATCAGAAAGACTTTCTATGCTGAAAAAAATTATTTATAATTTTTAGAGCTTCTACATTTTTTTCTTCATTTTGAGGTCTCCATAAAAAATGTAATATCTTCTATATAAACTCTACTACAAAGTCTAATTTTTTTTTTAAAACTATGCATATTATGAAAATTAAGAAACAAGAGAACATTCACGATTTTTCCCAAACTGCAATTAAAACAAAATTTTATTCCATTTCTATATTCTATTTTTGGCATGAAATGCTGTCACAATCGGTGAAAATATTTTTACTTTTAAAATAAGTGAATTTTTACTCAATTTTTTTCTCAAAAAGGTAGCTTTGGGGTGGTTTCCACATGCATTCGAGGGCTAAAACTTTTTTTGTGTTGCTTCTAGCATGAAATTCTGCCATAATCACTGAAAATATTTTGACTTTTTAAATTAGATTCTTTTAACTGAACTTTTTTTTAACATTAGAGGTTGATTTGGGATGAGTTGAATATGCATTAGAGGGATAAAACTGTTTTCTTGTGCTTCTGACATGAAATGCTGTCATAATCGTTAAAAATATTGCGACTTTTGAAACTAGTGTATTTTTACTAAAATGTGTTAGCATGTGTGGCTGTTTTGGAGTGGGTTCCATATGCATTAGAATATTAGAGGGATAAATCTTTTTTTGGTGCTTTGGCACTTCTTAAGTGAACAATAATTGTAAATTTTATAAACAATTTTACAAACAAATTCGCAATTTTATAATTTTTAAATAGTGCGCCACTTCTTTTTTTGAACAATTAAGATTTTACTGTCGATCGTGGCGAACTTTTCAAAAATGATGATAGCGCAGATTTTTGGAATTAAATTTTTTGTAAAATAAACAATTATTTTTTTGGCCTGAAGTATCATAAGGGAACAATTTTGCCAAGTAATTTTAAATTTATTTTACCGAAAAAAGGAAAGCTGCTGTTGGGACGTTAACGAAAACCTGTATTCGTTTATCACATTAAGTTCAGCAATGGACAATTGTTCATATTAACAAATCGTACATAGTTTTTATTGTGAAAAAATTCTCTATCAATGTCGTCAATGAATGCAGTCTTTAGAGCGTAAAATGACTAAGATATGGATTTCTTACTTACATTTTTTTATAACAGTGACAATTAAATTGGGCAAAAAATAAATGGTATCTAAGCATTATTTGTACGTATATCCCGAACAAAAAATTGAAAAACGAAGTCTCTTATTATTTTTAACCATGAAGTAGCATTTTCACTCAATAATTTGTTAATAAAGAAATTAACAAATTTTTGTCGTCGATACGTGTCCTTGCTTTTATTTGGCAGTAAGGCATATAGATCGGGACAGTTTTCATCAGACCGCTCCACTCTCGATGATTTTCCTTTCAAAAAATTAAAATTCTCTCTCTCCTGGCCACTATCTTTTAATAAAAGGAGATAATCATTTCCGTCTGAATTGCATTTTTGGTATGTCTGCGCAATTCTAAGCATCTCAACTGTTTCGGAAGTTGCAGGTACTACAGAAATGAAATTGCGCCTCCACTAGACTGCTTTCCTTACTCCGTCCTTTTTCGACATTGTCCCACGCACTGCAGAATTCGATTCTTTCACAGCATTATCCAAAAGCTGTTGTGGTGTTTCCATAATTTCTTCTGATTTTTTTTTAATACCGGTCATAATTTTTGCTAAATCTACACCCGCCGCATTTGAATCATGAATGTGCTCATTTAATTCTTTCGTGACCTGCAACAAACAAAAATAATATATTATATATGATAATAAGCATATAAATGTAAATTGAAACTTAATTCTGTTCACTTCGGATACTTTACCGAAAGTTAACACAATAAATAAATGTTATTTTTTCTAAGTTTATCGAAGTTTCAAATTAATAAAGGTATGTTTAATATTTTTATCGGTTAAAATAATGTTTTTGTCTTACAAAAGTTTGATACAAATTTTTGTTTGAAATTGGAAAGCAAATGGCTTCGGAAGTTTACAAATAAATAAATAAAAATTTGTACCAAAGTATTATATGATTAATATTAATGCATGGTCTTAAATTTAAATATTACGTTAAGATTACGTTTTCGAAACTATTAAGTATTCGAATTTCGAAAAAAATCATTATCTTTTTCAAACTCACACATGGAAAATTATATTATTGTAATATATATATATATATATATATATATATATATATTACAATTTATAAAGTGAGAGATTAAAAAAGATAATGATTTTTTTCGAAATTCGAATACTTAATAGTTTCGA
>CAKNYM010054091.1:201938-224508 GCA_932195095.1 Andricus curvator | reverse complement strand
AAGCCCAAGGAGGTGGAGACTTTTTGGAGAGAGGTATACAAGATCCCAAAAACACTACAGAACATTATCTCACCATTGGCACTCATCCTGTCAAAAATAAACTGAGATCCTTCATGATCTACTTTCTTGCGATCACGTTCGGACAAAATTCCTTCTATCGCGTTCAATCACAATTATACATCGAATGACTTGAATCTTATCAGTGGTCTCTTTTATCGTATTCCATATCGACTGGGTAAGCCAATTAGCCAGTAAAAGCCCCTGCTCTGACATCAACGATCAGTACCAGTAAGTCATGCCCCACTCCGCCATCAGCAGCTTGTGGTAAGTCGGTACTGGGTAACATAAAACATTTCACTGTGAAGATTCAATTTATTCGATCTCAAGCCGTATCGCCAACCTGGCGGCTAAACGTCCCGTGCCTAGAAGTCCAGCGCGTAAATGTCCGGCAACTAAATGTCTCGGGGCCTAAACTTCCCGCGTCCAAATGGCCGCGCCTAAGCAGCGGCGCCTGAGCGTCGTACCCACGCCTAGGTATAGATAAGTCTCCCCAGCGTCAAGGTGTCTATAAGGGAAAAAAAATTTGGAAATTTTAATTGACCGAGTCTGTGACATTTATGCTATTAAAAATAGTATATTACGACACAAGGCCAGAAAGTTGGATTTCCGGGCGTGTGCGATATGAAGGCCGAAGCGAAGCCTAGGCCTCACATCACGCACGCCAAGGCATTCAATATTTCTGGCCGTTTGTCGTATACTATTTTTCTTGATCCCCAGCCAAAAGTACGTTTAATAATTAATGTTAATTAATAAAATGCGTTGTCGGCTGCTAACTCTGATGCTTTTTTTGTGGCCTGCATCAGCACGCGCTCCCGGCCACCTCGGGTAGCGCCGCTGCTGCTCTCGGTCAGCTGAGCGGATGCATGGGATGCGGTCGCCCGTCCGACTTTTGCAAAGCCATATTTTTTATTTTTTCGTAATACTTCTTCCTCGTCCGCAGAACCTTCAGACGAGGAGTCGTCCATTTTTGAGGTTTTGTGCCGTCTTTTTATGCACAAAAATCGTAATAACGTTAAACGATCAGTTTTGAAGTTGAACACACCTACGCTCTCTTTTTTCCATTCACCTGCCAAGATATTTTTCAGAGGCTAAGTACACAATAACACAATGCTGAGCGTTGCTACGTCGCATTAACTCTAGCAGGCCGCAAAAGCCACTGTTCCCGGACAGAAATGCGGCCGGGAAGACGCACTTTCGGCTAGGAGACGAAGGAAAATCATTTTTGTTCATCCCCTAGTCGAAAGTACGTCTTCCCGGCCGCATTTCTGTCCGGGAACAGTGGCTTTTGCGGCCTGCTAGAGTTAACGCGACCTCTGATGGGCTGCGAGATTTTTGTGTCTCGCTGATGTAGCAACCTGACGCAGCAACGCTCAGTATTGTGTTATTGTGTACTTGCCTCTGAAAAATACTTATCTTGACAGGTGAATGGAAAAAAGAGAGCGCCGGTGTGTTCAACCTCAAAACTGATCGTTGAACGTTATTGCGATTTTTATGCATAAAAAGACGACACAAACCCTCAAAAATGGTCGACTCCTCATCTGAAGGTTCTGTGGATGAGGAAGAAGGATTACGAAAAAATAAAAAATATTTTTTAAAAGTCGGGCGTGCGACCGAATCCCATGCATCCGCTCAGCTGACCGAGAGCAGCAGCGCAACGGCGATACGCGAGGTGGCCGGGAGCGCGTGCTGATGCAGGCCACAAAAGAAAAAACATCCAAGCTAGCAGCCGACAATGCATTTTATTAATTAATATTAATTATTAAAGTACTTTCGGCTGGGGATGAAGAAAAATAGTTTTCGACACACGGCCTTTAACTTATATATTTATTTTAACATAATAACACACACAATCACTACTTATATTAATTGCCCGCTTTTTACGCTCTGAAAAATCGGACGCACGCTGCTGGGATTAGAACTACCTATCTAGACTCTAGACCAGGGCTCACCAGAAGGCAGTCAAAGACTGCCAGTGGCAGCCTAGAGACTAGGTCAAACAGGCCCTAATAAATCTTGTCGTTCGGCTGGTACCTAGTCCTTCAAGGTCATTATACCTCCCGCTGGGCTTGGAATAAATTATCCTTCCCAAAAATAATATATAATATGAAAATAAATATAAACGTTTTATTTATTAATATTCATATCGTTCACACAATTGAAACAATGTATAATATTCAAATGTTCAGGTGATATTTTTTTAATTTCTTTAATTAATATGTATTGAAATAAGTTGTGCTGTGTCTATGTTGTCTATTATTTTCTAAGTAATGAGTCGTTGAAAATTAAACAGCAAATAAAGTTAATATAATATACTTGAAATATTTAAGACTTGAGCAATTAGTATATTTTATTTCAAGTTTTTAATAATTACTTGAAGTCTAAGAGTTTACTTCAACTACAAAAATTCAATTCAAATTCAAATAGAAAAAGGTAATTGAAATAAAATTAAAATAAATTTTGTAATCCAAGTTTGAGGGAGGGATTCCAAATGACCTGGTTTTTGGCCCAAATCGGATTTCGTTCTCCATTTATATTTATTATATACCATTTTAGTCCAATTGCACTGGAACAAGTTCAATTAATGTTTTTTTCATTTTATAAGATAATATTAAGTTTTTGGAGAAAATATATCCATAAACTTTCATATATATTTTTATTTTTAGTAAGGTAGATCGAAAAAAAAACAAATTGTATAAATTGAAAACACCTTAGCACTAAAATGTTTCCATTTCGGTTACGATGTGTATACAATTTCAAATAAATCAATTGTTATCTTGCGGCTGGGCGGAGTCGAACCAGAATAAAAAAAATTTTAATCGCAGAGTTGTGGAAAAAGTCGTGAATGTTATTTTTGTTTCTTAAACTGCAAACTATAACTAATTTTCACAAATTTTTTTCAGATTTTTTATTGGATTTTATATAGGAGAAATTAAAATTGTTATGGAGACCTAAAAATGAAAAAAAATCTAGAAGCTCTAAAAATTATAAATAATTTTTTTAGCTGTTCTTTTGGTCCTTTGTACTCTTTTCGTAAGCAGCACTGTTTTTAAGTTGCAGCGTTAAAAACAATTCATTTTAATAAAACTGATTTATTTGCAAAATTACAACAATAAATTATTGGTAAACAAAACTGTAAACATGGGCAAAAACTTACTTGAGTTTACACTCTTAAAAGATGAAAGAATTATTTAGATAGATTAGAAAATACTTCAAGGAATCTGTATTATCATTAGAGAATAACAGAAAATTTTAACGTCTTTTTTCAGACTAGATGGAGCTATGAATTAAAAATTATTTTAATTAATTTTTTTCTGAAAAAAGATCTTCTCCTTTCGCTCCGCTGGGAGTCGAACCACAGAACTTCTGATTTCCGGTCAGGTACTTTCCCATTAAGCTATTGGAGAGATCGAGAGAAGAAACTATTTTCAGAAATACACGCATTATTATGCTAGATGGTACAAATAAAAATTTTCAAGGAATCTGTATCATCATTAGAGAATAACAGAAGTTTTTAACGCCTTTTTTAAACTAGATGGAGCTATGAATAAAAAATAATTTTAATTAATTTTCTTCGCCCAGCGGAGTGAAAGGAGAAGATCTTTTTTCAGAAAAAAATTAATTCCAAAATACTTTTCATACATTATTATTAAAAAAATGGTTATTTTAAATGGAATTTCTGATGAGAAATATCAATTTCAACAACAATCTACGAAAAGTATTTTAGATTCTATATCTGAATAATAAACTTTGTTAATTAAATAAGGAAATTGTTTAAACAATTGTTGTGTATCTTTTTGAAAACAAATAACTCGGGTATTCGTAATATCTCGGGGACCTCTCAGTGCTTCAAGAAGTATTAGTGGTCACTCGATTAACTTCTAACAACTTTTCATTTATTTCTTAAAATTATAAATGTGAAGATGGCTTTTATGTAAATGTTTTTAGAATGAAAAGAAACAAATTTCATTCTATTATGAGACACATTCTCATATTTTATTTTTAGTATTTTTATAAATATTTTATGTACAGAAATACGAACTTGAAAATAAAATCTGCTAACATCCCTTTTTTTGCAATGCAATAATACCCAACTGCTAATTTATTTCGAATAGAAATAAGTATATTATAATTAATATCGCGAAGATTGAGAACGACGTAAGAACAACTACTACCACTAAAAATTGTGAAGCCTGCAAATTTTCGTTTAAGAAATAATCGTGCTACTTTGTTGAAGGAATTTTATCTCTAGGAGAATAAGGTAGTAAGTGAATAACATTTTTTACGTCACCTGCCGACGTGACGCATGCGCACTTCGAAAAGGTCCGAGATTTGGGAGCACTGAGTCTTCATCCAGTGTCTACTACATTCATACCAATGCGAATTTATGACTGTACGCGCGTGTGCAAATTCTCGCAGACAGTCAAGGAGTGTTTCTCTGACTCTTATTCTACTTCTTCGTTTCTGAATCACACACTTATTCAATTCAAGTCTTTAAAAATATGAAGAGTTTTTTCATGATAATTTAATGACCATTGTGTTTGAAAACTTCCATGACTTTTTCTAATTTTTGCATGAAAATTTATAACCCCTTCATAGAAAGTATGCGAGACTATAAAAATGATGGCCCATCTAAAAGTCTACCACTAATCTAGGAAATTTTCCAATACCTTTTTTCCGTGTAATAACGCTCATAACCGCGAACCCAGGGTCCTCGGGAACGCCAGTAATTCGTCCTCGTTTGGACGACCCGTAAAGCACTCTGAAGCTGCCTTGCACTAGAAGGAGATAATTTACAGATGCGATAGTGAATATAGTTTTCCAAAGGGGCATCAATCTCTCTATGCATCTCACTATGTGTGGATGAACCTTCAAGATTTCCAGCAGATAGATAATCAATCTATGGGAAGTTGAATCAAAAACTTTCTGATAGTCAATGCAGGCCATTTACAGACAGCGCTGGTTGTTCATATATATCTCCCCACACAGGTCCAATTCTCCGAACAATCCTGTCGTATTCAGGATAGCTGTAAGAATCTTATACAGCGTGTTCAGACAAGTTATTGGCCTGTAGTTCCTTGGTTTATACAAGTTTCCTGTCTTTGTTAGGAGTACAGTACGTCTTAACACTATCTGTTGCGGAATGGGCGTCTCCGACTTTAAATATGAGGTGAAGATGAAGGTTAGATCTTGGTGTGTGGAAGTAAACTTCTTCCATCAGAAGTTCTTGATACGATCTGGTCCTGCAATTGCAAGAAAGAAACTTTTGAATGAAATAAAATTTGGCAAAAAATGCAGGCAGCAGGATTCGAGCCCTGACTTTTCTGTTACAAACTCGGAGCGCTACCGCCTGAGCTAGCCGACAGTTAAAACTCTCTCGCATCTCTGTCCATGTTACGTGCGTTGACTTTTTTGAAGCCTTTTTTTCTTGAGAATGGCTGAAAAGCGCATCTTATTAATTTAGCATATTACATGCTCAGTAATAACTTATATTACTGGGAGGATTATGAATCCAAACAAAATTCCGAAGGGTGTAGGTTCCTATTGTAAGTATTTATTTACAGTATGACGGTCAAAATTTCCTTATTTTGACATGTTTTTATGAAAATTAATATAAGGGGGTTTTTTAGGTAAAAAGTTAAAAAGTGGAAATGGCGCATCCAGTATAGCGGCAAAAATTTCCAACTTTGGACATACTTGTATAAAACTTGGTATGAGGGGGTTTTTAAGAAGCTTTTACCCAATCTAAGAAGAGCTTGCATTGAATGAAGAATTTGACAATCTGCTATATTTACAAGCCAGTGATCTCTCACCTTCAAAAATGTTGTGCAAATTTAAATTTTGTTCTTGAACATTATTGTGTTGATCAATCAAATTAAAAAGTTTATTCTCATATTTTCTATCGTTATTTCAAAATTTGTGTTTACTCCTGAAAATTTCAAGTGCTCTTTTCGTTGCTGTATGGGGCGCCGTATAACTATGGCATTGGCTGATAATATTACTTCGAGGACAAATATGGCTGCCTAAACTTATAAAAGCTAAGACTAAAAGTACTATAAGACCAAGCATCCGTCCTGCATGACTAAAGACAGCTAACATGATTTGGAACATCCATGATCAGAAAATTCGGCATTGAATGTTTGATCTTAGTTCAAGTATGTTTAAATTGTCTCTTGTAAAATTTGCTATGAAAACTATAATATTTGGATTTGTTATCCAAAGAAAATATTTGTTTAGTTTAAACATAATTCTTTCTATTTTCAATCAAAAAATCCAAATTGAATCAAAAGTCCAAATTTAATCCTTGGATTTGTGGTTTTTCTTATTTCGAAGAATTTCGTAGCTAAATAAAGTATGATTAACTAAAGTTTTAGATTAATAAGGATATCGTGTTTTTCTGAAATACATATCGAAAACATACTGCCATGGATTATTAGGTGATATATTATGCGAACAGCTTGTATACAAAATGCATTATTGTTTAATGATTTTAAAAGAAATGTTACCTCTGCTCACATCTGCAGCCTAAATTATGCAACCTATTTACACCAAGTTTTATCGAGATCTGTAGCAACATATTCTCTATAATTATTGCAAATTTTTTTATTTCTTGAATAGTCTTAAAAATCTCACCATTTATGTCACCTCTGAATTTTCATTTTTTGCACCGGTTGAAAATTGGTTGTTTTTGTCGTTTCCGTCCGTGGTCGTACTTTCTTCCTCTGGACCCCAGCTATCCCACGGGATCCCACCTGTCGCTCGGGCCGGCACCTCATCAGTGAGGTCCAGCGTATCCAAAGAAACCCCTTGTATCCCACGGGACCTGACCTAACCATCAGGTTATTCCTCGAGACCCAAGCTACTCCTCGGCACCCAAATTATCCCTTGGGACCCAGCCTAACCCACAGGACCGTACCTGTGCCTTGGAACTCAACCTATCTAAATGGTTCTAACCTAAAATACAGGACCATACCTATCTCTCGGGACTCAACCTATCCCTCGGGACCCAAGCTAATCCACCGGACCACACCTATCCCTCTGGACCAGCCTATCCCTCGGGGCCCTTACTATGCCACGAGATGCCACCTATCCCTCGGGGGCCTTACTATCCCACGGGATAGTATCAGACGCCGAAATAAATTTTATTTGCCATTTCAGGTTTCACAATTTATTTTAGTTTTGAGTTTTTATTCTTCTATTATAGGATTTAATTTTCAATTCTTCTATTAATTATATTTATCTAGAATTTTTAGCTCAAAATTTAATTTTAATTCTCAAATTAAAGTTTTTTTCATCTGTCACAAAATAAAATGGTCCCTCCTTTTCAGTAACAAAGCCGATTTATTAATCACAGTTTTTCACAGGTGTTTCACAGGGCCATCAACCCTTTTAAACGAAGAAAAACGCTTGGTTATTAACTAAACGTTTTTTTTTCTTAAGAAAATAAATTACCTTTCCTTGTATTTTTGTATTTGAGTCAGTCACAACCCACAGGCTGACTTCATGGTAAAGATTCCAATTAATTAATCATGCTTCTTTATTTTTCTTTAACTTGTTTATTGTAAAATTTTTTTAGGAGGTGATAAAGATGGAGTTAACGTTTCACTTCTGATGCCTTTAGTTCAAAAAGCAGAATTGAGTCGATCAGAAATACAAATTCTTATTGATCAGCTTTTGAATAAACAACTGGACAATCCATCAGAACATTCGGAATGGACTGAAGGACGTACTGATCCAGTCATAAAATTAAAGAAGCAGTTGGCTGAGAAAGAAAAATCACTCTTTGACGAGCGTGAGGCCAGCATTGCTTTTCAAAATAAATTAAAGGAATTGCGTGTTGAGTTTAATTCGGAAAGATCTCGTTGGTCTGTCAACGTACGCCACTTGGAGGAAGCGCTGAATGCTAAAATCACCGAGACTCAAACCTTACATACTCGCATGCAGCACATATTAGAGAGTCACGCTGCTGAAAAACAAGGATTTGCGAGGCAAATTGAACAACTGCAGTCCAAGGTCAACGAGGATGCGGCTATTATTACTAAAATGCAAGAGGATCAGGGGCAAACGCAAGGGCATATGCAACAGGAGCTACTTGCTCAACGAAAACAATTGGAAGTCCAATTTGCCCAAATGCGTGAAAACGAGAATGCACTCACAGCGCAACTTGCACAAAAACACGTAGAAATACAAGAATTGCAAACTGTTAACGTGTCCATATCTCAAGAATTACAGGCGACTTGTGAGACAACGTCTGCTGAAATAGAAATGTTAAGACAGCAGCTAGCAATCATGCAAGAGCAACTTATGCACTCTGAGGGTCAAATGCAACACTTCAAAGAAGTGAGAATGCTTTTATTTGTTACAATTTTGTAGATTTATGAAATATTTTTACCCCTATACTTAGTTATAATCTTTACATAATTGATTAATTAAATCTTTAAGAAGCACGACAAATATAATGGTCAAATCACTGTAATCTTGGTAAGAATATTGAACCATATACCCTACCGGTCAAAGTTGTGCATCAACTTACGAAACTCGGATTAAAAAGAGGCTTGTTTTAGAAACTTACTAACTCTGCAAAAAAATTAAGTTAGAGAGTTTGTTAAAAACCCGTTGGAAAGCTTATTAAATTTCACGTCAATTGAGGTCTACTGGAAGCATTTTTGATAAATAGAAGCCGAGATAGCATGTGAGAAAGACCGACCTACTTTCCGTTGTTTACAAATTTTCTATTCTCCACTCCCACTCTCTGCATGCTTAAGGGAAGTGAACGGAAAAAATTAAATCTTCGCTAAATTAGAATCTTAAATTTCCTCTTTAAAATGAAAGCAAGAACATAATAAAACATGTATTGATTCTCGAATTATCATAGAAAAAGTGGAAGCGTGTCCGAGACGAAAAGCGGTCGGTCGAGTGGTAACCGCAGTCTTTTGTCTCTTAATTCCCACACAATAACAGCTCGACTGCCGCTCGAAGGAACGTTTTCCGTCTTGGACAGGCTGGCAAATTTTGTATGCCAAATCGAAAACCAGTAAATGTTTTATTAAGTTCTTGGTGTCATTTTTAAGTGGGAGATTTCAGACTTTAAAGCGAAGTTTCATTTGCTTTTACACTTCCTTGAAGCCTGCAGAGAGTGGATTCTGAAAATCGAAAATTGGCCAAAATCGGAAATAGATCGGTCTTTGCACGGTCTTTGCACACGGTCATCTGTACAGTTTGTCACTTTCTAAAAATACCTGTATTCAACCCTATTTTCGTAAGTGGACGCACAAATTTGACCGGTATTATATATTTATTTGAAAAATATTACAAACAATCAAAACATCTTGGCCACATAATAATGATTTCAAATACAAATTTAACTTGGCTTAGAAAACGTAATTCTTTTGTCTACTCTCAGTTGTAAGAATTCGTCATATTTTTAATTTTCTATAAAAATTAGAGGGTGTGTTCTAAAGAGCTACAGTTCTAAGAGCTCTAAAACATTAGAGAAAAAAACGTGAATTATCAACTTTTTCAGAATTAAAATTGAAATGTATCGTGCATTACGTACTACACAATACACACTACGTAGCCCAGCTAACCCGTTACTGCCCTGAATGAATAGTTCCTGAGTAGGGTGGTCCATGCAAAAATTAATTTTTGTTGTTGTTAATAACTCACGCCCTCTCCCCATTTTCTTCCATTTTATGTAAAAATACTTCTGCAATTTTTTATATATTAAAAAAAATTTGACCCGTGTTCCAAGGCTTCAAAATATCAAAAAGTGTTAATTTTTTCTGTAAAAGTGACAAATAGCGTATGTAATAGCAATAATAGTGACAGTAAAATAATGGTAGGCATCACTGAAAATAATGTTACCTTAATTTTATTAAAAATGCTACTCTTAAAAGTGAAAAAACCACCTTTTATATGGGTTTGGAAATTTATATTGTGCTTCTTGTCATATATCTTCGATATTTTCGATATTTTGTTTCTGTCACAGTTTCTCACATAATTTCTCATAAGAAAAGTCCTAGGATGACTTCAGAAATATTGTAGAAATATTCAATAGTTTCTTTAATCATTTAAGGGCGATGGAACCAGGCCCTAACCCCTAAATTGAATTGCCTCATTTTACTACTTGAATACTAGAATTACATCCTTGTTAGATCCTTAGGGCCTACTCCTGTTTTCAATCAAGTCTGTATTCGGAGTAAAAAATTGACTGATTCCAATACTTTTTGTGTAAAACGATTTTTTCGAATGCTCGACTGAGAGTAAAAAAAAATCGTTTTACACAAAACGTTTTGAGATTAGCCAATTTTTGGCTCCGATTACAGACTTGATTCAATACAAGAGTAGGCCCTAAGTATCTAACTAAGATTTAATTCCAGTATTTATGGAGAAAAATGAGGCAATTCAATATTGAGGTTATGTCCTGGTTATAAAGCTTTAAAGAGAGTTTGAGAGCCGCTTTGGTTGTTTTAAACTACCCTTAAGAACAAACATGCTAAAATACCGCCTTTTGCGTAAAGTTTGTAACTGTTTTACAAGGATGTCTGAAAATGAGTCTGGGACTTATTAAAAAGTAATGTCACCTAGTTTAAACTAACACAATCCTTAGAAGGCAAAACAAAGATTTGTTTGAAACCTCTACAAGAGGTGCATTTTTAGCCTTGTGAGTGGGTCTCGCAAATTGAAGATGGGTAAAGGATTTTGGTTTATCGAGAACGGGTCTAGTCAGATAATAAGCAAGTTATATTTAAAGTGAGGTTTATTGAACCACTTACAGGGGGTTGACTCTCGTGAGTCGTCGTTCTCCGAAAGCCCGAACCGGGCGGCGAAACCAAGAGCGGGCGAGCGATGATGGCTGGTACTCGGGCGATGAAGCCAAGGTACCTGGAGATCTGGTTAATCCTCGATAAAGAGGCGATGAGAAGCTTGGATCCTGGGGATTGTGTGGCGTCGGTATTTTAAATGTAAGGGGGTTGGGCACGTTCCGAACTGGGGTAGCGACCTCCTCGAGTGGTAAGCTGTCAGAGAGCACTGACTCTTGGGGATTTTTTATGTGGGTAAAAGACCCAGGAAGTGGTGCTCTGACTACTCACAGTTTTAGGCCCGCAGGCTGTAAGAAGGCGAGGTGCTTATAACTTCGTTATAGTCGAATACGCGAAGCAAAAAGAAGACTTGTGTATTTGTAATTTTTTGTTGTTCTCCGTGTTCTACTGTAACTTTTGATAGAATGGACATATTAGCATGATTCTTCAAATGCAGGTAATTATAGCCAGAGTGGCATAGATGTAATAAGATTCGCACCTGTGAATCATATCCGCCTACAACTAAGAAAATGACGAAAATTTTATATTGAAAAAATCTATTTTTTTACCCGTAATCAGTATAAAATAAGTTTTAGGGTGAAACTTAGGCATAAATTGTATATTTCCGGGTGCAAATATTTGGTCTTGATTTTATCTTGGATAGAGACTAATTCAAGACAATTTCAAGTTATTCTGTATGTCTAGCTCGGGAAATGGAACCATACTATTTTTGAGGTCTTAAGACGAATATTTTCGACTTAAAGACAACAATTTATGTCTTGAGACCAAGGCCTCAGAGGGTTATTACTAATCCGCTTTAAACTTTATAAAATGTTTATATTATTTATCTTCATGGTATTTATTTTTTATGTATTAATAAGTTTGTTATATATACCATTAAACCATTTCCCTTTCAGGGTAGGCGTGACACTACCCGATTCGGGTAGTGTTTCTAGGTTTTTCTTGTAGTTATAAATAACTACAAGTGTGGGCACACCACACACACGATGTGCCAACAGCACTCATGTCAGTATTCTTGAATGGTCACCCATCCAAGTACTAACCGCGTCCAACGCTGCTTAACTTCAGTGATCTGACGAGAACTGTGGTTTTCAGCGTGGTATGGCCGTTGGCCATTGTTTATCTGCAATAATTATGTTCTTTGGATGGCGAATCTAAAAATGTTGTCCGTTTTTTCCTATCTCCAACATTTCACTAGATACTTATAGAAAATGACAGTTTTGATCTTTTTATGGAAAATTTTATGTGCCTGCAGTTGTTGAGACAGACAAGTTCCCTGCTGGCGGTGTCCATAGTTTATAGAGGTCGGAGTATAATGGACAATGCAAGTTACCAACGAAAGCTTTTGTCATTTTCACCCTGGCAAATATTAAAGCCACAAATTGATAATATAATTTTCTTTAAAAGAAATTCGGTATATTTATCAAGACTTACACTTCTTATATTAAGACAAGTCTATTTGGTCTTGTCTTGGCACAGCTACAGGCATAAATGCAAGAGAAGTCTGTATATCTCCAATGTCTAGCTGGTGAGACGGAACCAGACATCATGGTCTTGAAGACATTCAAGACAAAATCAAGACCAAATATTCTTACCCGGGTTGTTGTCGAAAAGTTCCGTAGTTAGATTACGAAAAGAGATATTTTTGAAACCTCGTAAATGGATGTAATTTCATGCTCTGACTACGGAAATGGCCATAAAAATACGCGAAAAAGTCATTTTTAAGGTTATAAAACTAAAAATAAACTACTTGCTTAATTTGAAAATGCAAAAAGAGGTATTCTAGGGGCCATCGGGTAGCATGTTTGTTAATGGTGCTATACTCTGAAAAAAAGATCAGGTTGAAGATCACACCAATTTCCCTGTAAAAAAGTAAATAGAAATGCAGAAAGAGACATTCTAGGGCCAAGGGGTAGCGTGTTCGGGTAAAGAGACTATATCTGAAAAGATAGGACCTTTTCCAGCAGCCCTGCTCTTCATTATGCCTGTTATTCCCAACCCGTGAGATAAAAAGGGCACATGTTTTTTAAAGTAGCCATATAAAAAAAGAGCAGTCAAAAGTGAAAAACGCCCTTAAACATTTCAGTGTGTGTCGCGTTTTGTTGAAGAGGCTACATCTGAAAAAAGATAGGGTTGAGTAGGAACACACCCTTACCCCTTTTCCAGTAGCCTTATTTTCCATTATGTGAAAAATTAAAATACAACCATATCCAATTTCCAGTTTTATTTCTTTTCATTATGTGAAAAGTAAAACACAGTCCTACCCCTTTCCCAGGAGCCATTTTTTATTCAGTTTAATGCAGATAATGAAAGCAGGAGCGAAATAGGCATATAAAGATTTGCATTTGTAATTTTAAAAACAAAACAATAAATAATTACTTTAATAGCAATTTATATTAATAGCAATTTAATTTTAATATAATACGTGTACAAGGAAAAATACATTAATCGTACACAACATGTAAAATTGCAAAAACAGAAAAATCAATAATTATTACATTAATCGCAATGAGCAAAAAATGACAGTGTTTTAAATAAACAGATAAATAGAACATAATAAATTATAATCTAATTAAATGGTCTTGTATGATATGCTTATTTAGTAGCGAGTTAGGTTCATTTAATTCTGCATATATTCATATTCAAGTTGGATTTGGTATTACTTTAAGTTGAGATGTAGTTCTCATGAAAGAAACAGAAACTATCATGTTTAAAATGTATGTAACGCCTATGCATTCTGAAGCTATACCTGCTATTTTTAAATATTGATAATACAGGTCGTTATTAGATTTCTGTTTCCTCATGAAGAATTCTTAATTTTGTTGAAGAAAATTGCCACACAAAGGAGCGCAACTGGAAATACATAACAATAATATAATATTCTTAATCGTTCTAATTTGATAAGACAATTTTTATCGTGAGGATTGAAAAGCAGTTTTTTTTCTAATACACTTATCGCACTACCTTTTCACTTCTCACTGCAGAATCTAAAGTTAGTCTTTGCAGTTTATGCATAGTTACAGAATTAGTGGTAGCATTCACCTTTACATTTTTCCATACCCTCGTAGAACGTCGTATGTTATTGTATATTTTTCTATGCGAAATAAACCATCATTATCTGAAATTCCAATTTTTCTTATCAGATTGAATATAAACTGCGTGAGGAAGGTCTCCAACTTTGAGTTGATCTAACATTAAGTTCGCCCCTTCAATTTTACGAATAGAGCCAATACGTAACGTTCCAACTATCCTTCCACATTCATTTGGATCATTAGGAATATATTCAGGTGAAGGAATATCACCCTAGGTTTTGTTTTCGCGGGAAGTAACAACAGCGTTTATTATATACAACTTATTTTCATTTTTCTCTAACTCATTACATATCATATCGTTATAAATATTAACCTGTCGTGTTGAAAATATTCTAATTGCATGACCGTCATCGAATTCATCTTTTAATGGAACGCAACGACTCTCTTGATTGGTCAATTGTTTTATTGTTAAACAACCTACACGTAGGTTGCTTAGAAAATCTATAAGCTGAGTGTCTCCTTCCTGATGCATATTTTTATTCAATTCGCGGATAGAAAATTCATGCTAAGTTTCTACTTGTGCTGAGTATTCTGTAGGTTGCTTAAAGCAGTAAACTGAACATCTTGTATATTTGGAAAATGGTGGTAATTGCATTAGATATCCAAAGAGAAGGATAATAATATTTCCAAATATACTATCATTGTTTTTAAACTCTTGCAACCGTAAATCTATCATGCTAAGTGCCGCGTAAGAAAACATAGAAATTTTGCCTATTCTTTCCAGCACTTCCTCTTTCAATAGGTAAGGGAAACGTTGAATGAAACGTTTACCCACCTATTAAACGCGCAGCTACTCTCGTTGGTGCTGCAACAGCTACAGCAATTTGTGTAACTGGAACGTCAGTCATGCGATGAATCAATTCAACTATAGTTTTAGGAGTAAAATCTCTTTCCTGTCCCTGCTCCGGCAGTTATGAATATCCGCAAAGGTTTGCCCGAAATCTTTGTTGACGAGCCGATTGGAATATTTGATAAAAATATCTTTTTGGTATTTATTAATTCGCCTAACGGCATTCAGGAATGCTGCGTCATCCATTCGACAATTGCTTTCGCTTGGAATATCTATAATTTCATCAACATCTTCATGGACTTCTTGTCGGCAACAGTCGTTGCTACGATCAGTGGGGTGAAATCAATAAATGATGTTAGAATAGAATAGATAAACGTTTATTTTTCAGCCTGCTGGCCCTAAAAAATTGACGTGCTCAAACTTCCATTTTTTTACAGAATTTTCTTAAAATAATCCCATCCATACCTTATCTCTAAGAGCGCTCGCTCTTATCGCCTTGCCTTCCTCGCTTCACCTCGCCTCGTACGCATGCCCCTACTTTCTCGCTTTGCCTCGCATTGCCAAACTCTGCCTCCGCGGCTAATACCTAATACTTATCTACTATTTACAATATTTACAGATTCTTATATCTACTTCCTCTCATATTTACAATCTTTCCTTCTCCATTCC
Organism: Andricus curvator; assembly: GCA_932195095.1. NCBI lineage: Eukaryota > Metazoa > Arthropoda > Insecta > Hymenoptera > Cynipidae > Andricus > Andricus curvator. The sequence continues at coordinate 209,077 of CAKNYM010054091.1, read as the reverse complement.
TCTTCCTCCTTCCTTCTCTTCTTCTACATCTTACCCAATACCCCCTGGACCCATGCTACTGCCCTTTTGTCCCCCCTTTCATGCATCAGTACCTCCATACTTATCCCACTCCTTTCCACCTCTACGCACTCCTCCAACCAGTGCTCTACTCTTGCATCCCTCTTCCCACACAGTTCACACATCCTTTCTCTCCTTTCTCAAACAAATATTGCGCTCTCGCCCTTGGCATAATTCATACATAGTTCCCGTTAAACCTTGACTTTCTTATTCTCTCTTCCTCTACTGTCCTCTCTCTCCATGCCGTTTTTCTCAACCATCTCATATACCTTCCTTCCTCGTGCATCCTTCCCACTTCATCCATCTGCAGTCCATTCTTTTTAAAATACCTTTCCCTTTCAACCTCCATCTTCCCACCCCCTCTCCTGTTCTCCTTCACCAACACTCCCTAAACAGCTTACTCCCCCCCCCTCTTCTAAAAATTTCTCCTCATATTTACACGCCCGACTCCCCGTTAGAATCCCGAAACTCGTTCTCCCCGTCTTCCTCCTGACAATATAATTAGGCCTGTTCCTTGCCAACCCCAGTGTCCACTTTACATACATCTTCTGCGTCCTATTTACCTCTTCACTTTCCTTTCATCCCCACACCTCTACGCCACACAATAGCACACTCATCACTAGTGAGTCAAAAAACTTCATTCTCCTTCCAAAATCATCTGCGAATAACTTCTTTTTCAGCCCCCACACCTGCCTCATCACCACATTTGCCGTCCTCACTCTCTCTTTTATGTGACCATCCACTCCCCCATTCCTTCGAAACAAGAAGCCCAGGTACACAAACGCTTTCACTTCCTGCACCGCCATTCCCTTCCACTTCCACTCCCCTCCCTTATCCCTTCTACCTCCTTCTCTGAACACCATAACCTTGGACTTTTCCGCATTCAGCTCTAACCTGTTCTTATCCAGAACTCTCCTCAACCTCTTCATCATATCCTTTGAGGCCTCCTCGCTTCTTGCCAGCAACACTATTTCATCTGCATACGCTAGTGACCAAGTTCTAACCCCTCCTACCCTAACTCCTCGTACCACTCTGGCCTCCAGCTTAATTTCCATATCCGCGATTAAAACCGCAGAAAGCGTTGGGCTAAGCCTTAACCCCCTATCCATCCAGAATCCCTCCGAAATCCCCCCCCCCCGCCCGGGTGGGGTAGGTTGGGTGTCTTGATATATCTCCCTTACCCTCACGATCAGACCTCTCTCCACTACCCTCTCCTCCATCGCCTCGTACAACCTCTCCCAATCCACCGAAGGACACGCGCCTTTGAGATCCACAAAAAACGCGTACACTCTCGACCCCTTCTTCGCTAATTCTCTATCCACTACGTGCTGCAGAACGTAGATATTATCGATAGTACTCCTACCCGCCCTAAAGCCCGCCTGTATCTCCGGCAATATTCCTTTCCCCGCAATATCCTTCCGCAGCCTCTCCGCCACCACCATCGCGTATGCTTTATACGCCGTATTCATTAGTCTAATCCCTTTATAATTTTCCTTCCTATCCATGTGTCCTTTCTTATACAGTGGTACTATTAACCCTTCTCGCCACCTCCTACGAATCCCTCCCCCTCCATACTTCACTACTGCTGCTTTCGACCTTCTTAACTTCCTTATCTGTTTCTCTATCTCCTCGTCATTCAACTCCTCCATCTCTGCCTACCTCGTTCTTCTACTCCCACCATCTCTCTTCCTTGAATCTGAGCCCTGAAATGATTCTTTAAAAAACTCCCTCTTCTCTTCACTCCCTATCTTCTCGCTTATCCCCACTCTACGGTTCCTAAACCTATTCATTAGCTTCCAGACGTCCCCCTCTGACTTAAAACTTTCCAACTCCTCTTCCAGATCTTTCTCCTTTTTCTGTTCTTTCTTCTTACACATCAATCTAAACCCCTTCCTCATTTCTACGTACTCCTCCCTTTTCGCAGTTCCCTCTTTCCACTTCTTGTACTTCATCTTCACCTTCCTTTTCATCTTTTTACATTCCTCATCCCACCCTATCCCACACCCTGTATATGTACGTAGTACCTTTGAGCATAAATCCTAGCACCAGATCTGGGTGTTTGATGATCTTCTGAAAACACCTTGCCAACCCAGGATGCACACTCTCCAGGTACTTGTACCAGAAATTGTGCACCATGTCCGGACTTGGAGCTTTCCAGTAACTTGTCCTTTTCAAAACCACTGAAACATCTGAATCTTATATGTTAAATAGCTCCATTTCAGGGTTATTGCTTGCTCTTTCTTCTTCTAGTTTGAACCACGCAGTGTCTGAATTGTTTCTGTGTGTCTGTGTGTCTTCCAATCGAGGGACTTCGGTGTTTTGTTGGTTATCATACTTTACACTCACTTCACGGTAAAACCTTCTTTCATCTGCATTTCCTTCACAATCACAATCATTCGAACTCATTTTCAATTTATTGATCAATATTTAATACTGTTATGTACGTGGTATCCAGTGGTAACGAACTAACAACCTGAAATTTTGAGTAAGTGCCTGACATGACAAAAAGCAGAGTTTTGTAATATCTCAAGTATTTCGTCTTGAGGCTCGTCTTGGCTCGTCTTGAGTCGAGGTGGAGTTGTCTTAAAACAAGAAGTTTGATTGTAAGTCTTAAGAGCAGTCGAGGTGGACTTGTCTTAAGACTAGAAGTTTAAGTCTTGATAAATAAACAGAATTTTTTCTAAAGAAAATTATATTATCAATTTATGGCTTTAATATTTGCTAGGCTGTGATCAAACAGTCGGCATCTGCTAAGCATTAAAATTTTACAACCGATAAAACCTGTAATGTCGTAATAAATGATTGGCTCATTCAAAATTCGGAACCTGTCAGTCTCAAGAACTACAGGTATATAAAATTTTCCGTAAAAAGATTAAAACTGTGATTTTCTACAAGTATCTAGTGAACTTTTGGCGATAGGCAAAAATTAGTCAAAGACGTTAATTTAACTCTTAATAGAATCTTTACTAATTTTTTGTTTAATTTTAAAAGAAAAAATGTATCAAAATTTTTTTTTTCGAAAAAACAAAAATTGTATGAAAAGAAATTCAAAGAAAAAATTGGTTTAAATTATTTTTTGAAATTATTTGCCTTAAAAAACTTAATTAAGTCGTTGAAACCTCCCCATAGCAAACTTTCCCTCCCCTACTCCATCTACATTGCCCTCCCCTCCTTGGAAAATAGTACGACGGACGGATGGGCGGACACCCGACCGAAACTATAAGGGTTTCAGCCCGGGGCTACGAAACCCTAAAAGTGGATAACATTTTTAGATTTGTCATCCAAAGAACATAATTTTGTATTACAGTTAAACAAAATTATTAATACATAAGAAATAAATACCATGAAGACAACTAATATAAACATTCTGTAAGATTTAAGGCGGATTAATGATAACCCTTGTAGGCCTTGGGAGCCTTTTGTTGTATGGTGTCCTTGAGTTCGGCTTGAAGACGAAAAATTTCGACTTGAAGACGGAAAATGAATTCTCGCTGGTGGCCAGGAGCGAGACTTACGAAAACGTCTTGGCTATATCTTAGCTATGTCTTGGATGAAGACTTAGCTACGACGAATTAATGATACTGCAATAGGGTTACAGGACGTCTCTGGAGCTAGCTGTGCCTTTTTCTATAATAGAGTTGGAAACTATGGTATGATTAATTAATTGCTCATTTAGGGCTATTTAGGACTGTAAATCCCAAATTTTGCGCTGTGCCATTATTTATAAAAAACGGCTAAGGCACCGACTTTTTGGGAGATACCCAGTTGAAAATTCCTGTACATGAACCTTGGAGGATCTTGCACATGTTCCTGTACATAAAACTGCACACGAACCTGTACAGGTAATCTTGACGGTTCCTGTGCAGGAATTTGGCGAAGGAAACTGTACATGATCCTGCAAAGGAACCTGTATACAAGCTAACCTTTGAATGGTCTTGTGCAGGTTCCTTCACAGAGTCAATTGAGGTGTGGGTTCATGTACAGGAACATGTTCATGATCCTATACATGAACCTGCATAGGAACTAATCCGCGAGGGTTCGCTGGTGGCTTGGCTCTCTCGATAGTGAGTTGGTTCTTAAAGGGAATAAAAGGAAGGCAAGTTCATAGTTGTAAGCGACATCAGTTTTCGCAATGGCTTTCTGTAAAGGACCCTATACGTGTTTCTGTATAGGATCCTTCCAAAGGTTCCTTTGTTGGTGCAGGTTCCTTTGCAGGATCATGTACAGTTTCCTTCGCCAAATTCCTGCACAGGAACCGTCAAGATTACCTGTACAAGTTCGTGAACAGGATCCTTCGAGGTTCCTGTACAGGAATTTTCAGCTGGGTATGAAGACCCGATATATCCAAAAAATTGAAAAAATCTAAAATTGTGATCTGTATGCTCTGAAAGATGAAGGTTTTAGTGAAAAAGTCAGTGCAATGCCTTCCATCACTATAGTGAATATATTGTCATACTTTATTCAATCCCACAGTTTTTAAAACATAAATTTTTTTAAAGCATATAAAATTTTGGAAGCTTATACATTTTATGAAGCTGCTTTTGTGGTAAAGGTGAAGTGCAAGAAGTTTAATGACACTTCAATGAAAAAATGAAAATAAAAAGAAATAAAAAAAATTATATCAAAATTTGATAGAAAATATAAAACAAATTGGGGTCTCTAAAGGCCTGTAAGATCCCCGTTGTAGAGCCTAGTAACAGCAATTATATTACATTTTATAGGCTAATAACAGGCACATTCATGCAATCATAAACGATTTTTTAAATTCCTATTTCAAAGACTTCTATAATTCCACCATCTAGATGGATTAATAATCACATATCACGGAAAAAACAAAACAAAAAATGTTTGGCGACTTTTCGTGGATTCTGTGGCCAGAAGTCGAAAAGCACATCAAAATCTACAGAAATAAAATCTAAGGACACCTATATATGGTTTCTGAGGGCGCTGATTCCGAATGTGACGTCAGAATTTAAAAAAAATGGCGGATCCAATATGGCGGACGAGTATTTCAAAAAATTATTGATTTACATGAAACGTGGTATCTAAGGGTTTTCGAGGACGCTCATTACAAATCTGACGTCAGAAGTCCAAAAAATGAAACGGCTGATACAATATATAATCTTTTGAAAGACTCGTTAGCCAATAATGGATCCGCCATTTTGTTGTTTCACATTATGACTTCATATTTGAAATCAGCGCCCTCGAAAACCACTAGATACTAATTTTGAAATAGATTTAATAATTTTTTGAAATACTCGCCCGCCATATGGGAACGGCTATTTTGTTTTTGAAATTCTGATGTCAGACTCGGAATCAGCGCCCTTAATACCCCCTAGATACCAGGTTTCAAGTAGATTCAATAATATTTTGAAATACTTGTCCACCATATTGGATCCGCCATTTTGTTTTTTTGGATTGTGACGTCAGATTCGGAATCAGCGCCCTCGAAAACCCCTAGATACCACGTTTTAAGTAGATTCAATAATTTTTTGAAACACTCGTCCGCCATATTGGATCCGCCATCTTGAATTTGTGATTCTTGACATCAAATTTGAAATAGATTCCCCAAAAACCCTTGTATACCAAGTTTTAGATGAATTCGACGTAAAATCTAATTTTGGTCACTTTTTATGGTTCCTGGCCCACTGTGGAGTATCGTTCTCTGATTTTTAAAGGAATTTCAAGGAATATAATCGAATTCATTTAACTCCACGGGATTTCAAGAAATTTCATAATATTTTAATGAAATTTTAAAGAATGTATTCACAAGAATTAAGGGATTTTAAAGGATTTCAACAATTTGAAGAGATTTTAAATTTTTCTAAATTTAACAACAGGTTAAATCGGAAGTAAAAATATCGAAAACCTTTAGTAAAGGGTTTCGATCATTTAAATTGTTGTTCAAAATATAAAATTAAGTAAGTTGATACAATTGTTTGAGAAAATTGTATAATTTCGTTTCATATTACATTTCATTAGCGTTTATTATGATCACAATCGTTTTTCAAAATGTTAAGGTTATCTTGGGTCACCTTCAGCTTGTCGAAAAATCTAGAAAAGTGTATAATCATTGCTAATTTGGTAATTTGGGTGTCTTTGGTACTAAGTAACTAAATTATATTTGATAAGACATGGCTGAAAATATTTAGAAAAATTAAGTAAAATAGACGGGAGTAAACCACTTTGTTACGACTTGCTACATGGAGGAGGGAAGGGTTAAAAAGTGGCTAAACATATATTACGTAATTTATGGATGTCCCCTAAGGCGTAAGATTACTGATATACAAAAATGTATGAAATACCGCTGCAGCGGTATGCTGCTGCACTTTGCTTCCTCATACATTTAAAAAAAAATAATTGTTGACCAAAAGGTACAACTTAGATTAGTGAGCGTGTTAAGATTCGGGGTATGTATGTACGTAATCCTTTATCCCTTTTTAGTAGGGTTCGATTAGATAAAAATCATGTGCTTCTGGTTGTTCCCTATCCTGAAACATAAACTGAGCGTCGTACTTACGATCGTCCGTTAGCAGAGTTGGAGAAGCAAATCCTCGGAAGAGTGCGTATGCAAGTGCAAAGGAGAGTGTCACACTCAACACCTCGTCGTTGAGAGTGCTAAGCGAAGACTGGGTACCTGAAAGTTCTCCCGCATCGAGTGCGATTTTATTGCCGCGGACCCGTTCATCCCCTCGTTTCAAGTGGTTGCGCATGCTATCGCTCTGGTTTCGTGTAATCCATGTATGTAATATATATCAGACATGCCCAACTCGGGCAAATTCCCTCCGTGAACACATGTTCCGCGTCCACACCTATTTCTCCTGGAGAGCGGGAGTGGTTGTAAAGGCGTGCGAGAATCTCTCTTCTGTCACGTCACGCTGCACCGTAGTATGTTTACATATAGTTTCAATGATTGTAATTGAAAATAGAAGTTTACAAAGTGTTCATTGTTTTACACTATTGAATATTTTAATATCACAGTTTTGGTTGGCTGTTATTTTTGAAAGTCTAACAATGCATTAACATTATGCACAAGGTAGAAAGATAATTTATAGAAATGAAATATGAGAATATATTATATA
>CAKNYM010054091.1:161938-201538 GCA_932195095.1 Andricus curvator | reverse complement strand
AATCACACATATGGCCACTTCTCACGACCGTGAGATGGGTGGTCACAGGCCAAATGAAATCACGACAGGCCTTGGCATATTTTTGGCACGCGGGTATGGCTTTAAGTTTACGAACCAGTGATAGTTTCGCACCTTCGAGAGCACCGATCACAAGGACAATTACTTTAACCGAATATTTTGGGTACAGCCGTTGCAGCTCCCTTTTAAGATCTTGATACCTCTCCTCAATAGACGAATCCTGTTCCTTGTCAGTGACTTTGTAGTCGGCCGGAGCCGAGAATTCGATCACGAATATAGTTTGTTTCTCGAATTCTTGGAGAACGATGTCAGGCCTAGAGTGTGCAACGGAGGCTGCTGTCCACAAATCGGCGCCATTGCATGCACGTGAAGCAGGCGTAATGTGGCCGCTTCCAGCCCACAGACGTTCGCACATGCGCACTCCGCCGCCGAGCCGACATGAAACTTTACGCCCGCTACACATAAACTGCACTACTTAAGTTAGAATATGGAGGAAATTGTCTTCATCTTAAACAAATTGTATCGGTGGATCCCACAGTCTCCTTTCTGCAAAGTACGCTATTTCTTCCTTTCACTAGGACAAAAATTATCGTGTGTTTCAAGGACATACGGCTATTTTGCCTTCTTTCTATTTCAATTCTTAGGGTCGAAGTAGGAAAGGCACAAGGAGGTAACTGACAAAATGACAGTTGTGCAAGGGAGCAAAAACAATTTGTGTAAAGTCGAAATGACAATTAAAGACAAAAAAACTCCTTCTGAGCTGATGTATTGGTAAATCTTAATCGGTACAAAAAACTTTGGATTAAAAAGACGTTTTCAATTATGAGGAAATATTATCCGAATGTGGTCATGTCGGGTTGACACTTTTTTTTACCCTCTCCGAGTCGAATTGAGACAGTGATAAGAAATGAAATAATTATTCAAAAAATAAACTGATGATCCGTCCCCGAGATTTCGAGTTACTGAATACAGGGAAAAAGGTTTGATAAAAAAAAATCATTTAGTTCCAGGAAAATTAAGTTTAAGTTTTAAGGATAGAATTTCAGGGATTCTGAAAAGTGACAGTTTTGGAAATCTCGGAGATAAACTTTATTTTTCAACAAGGAAATCGGACTACCATTATTAACTAAAGCTTCTATAAAATACTTATAGTCTCGTGCGTTGCATAGTAGAACGGTATCCGTCGTTCCTGGCTCGATAAGTGGAATTCTCTCTTGTGATAACACTGTAGATTCGCTGTTGGATAGTTTTGCGGGTTTATCGGCTGATCTCTTGATGACAGCTGTAGTGTCTTCTCTCCCCCTCGAAGACTCTGTTGCAGACTTCCCATTGTTTCCATGTATTCTCGAAGATCCTGCAGGACACTGGCGTGCTTGATGGCCTGTCTGATGACATCTGAAACAGGCTCCACGTTCCTTTGGAGAACTTTTACATTCGCTTGCCAAATGTCCAAATTCGTGGCAGTTATAACACCTTGGTCGCGGTGGCATGCCTCCTGTTGATTTTTAATCTTCTGCTTTACTTTCCGCAGCTTTAATCTTCCTCTTCTTCGCCAAATAGTAGAATCAAATCTCCGATTTCACTGTATTTGGTCGCTGCTGGTTTACCATTATTCCTCTGTGCAGCTTCTTGATGATTCCCATTGTTGCCCTCGTAGTCGCTGCAATAATATCATCAACGTTTGCCATGACTGCTCCCCCTACTGTAGCTCTGTAGACTCTAGAATCTTCAGATCCAGCCACATCATGCATATCCTCATCTAAGCGAAGGTGTTGCCCGTTTTGATCAAACCTGTGGAAGTCTTTACTTTCAGAAGACCCATTATGAACATTCGGATCCACCCCGTCATTGTTCCCGTTCGCTGCCGCCATCTTGTCTTGCTCGAAAATTCGAGAACGTTCTCTGAGTCACCAGTCGAATTTTCTCGAACGCGTCGGCGTCACCTGCCGATTTTCTGTACACGTCACCACAATCACCAAATTTGAATACACACGCCTTTCTTTCACACGAGGGTTTTCTGTAACCGTATTCCTTTTTACACACTTCGCTTACAGGACACAGGCCAATTCAGGAACACATTGGCTTTTCACGCCAATATACATCGGCATTTCAAACCGATCGTCCCAAAATCGACTCAAACACGTCAGCATGTAACTGCCTCACGCTTTCATCCTCTTTTCGACTTCATAGCCGAAGCGATTTACCGATTTACATTTGATTTTCCGGTATCCCGAATACCCGAGGCCTCTCGAATGCCACTTCTGATAACTGTAGTAACAGAAGGGGATGGTCGAGCGGTAGATAAAAAGGCCGTTTTATATATGAAAAATGTAAGAACAGTTTATTCAAGTATGGCTGATACAAGACTGACTCCTTTCTTCCAACATCGAACGGAAGAATCGATATCTGACAATCAATCTCCATCTATAGATGTCACTCGCATCGAGGCGCGAAAATTCAAAATTGTTAAACTTAGATATATCGACTACAGTGCAGAGATCAAGAGTCATAATTCGTAAAAGTTTTCTCTGTGTATAAGCATTAGGGAACGCGATATTTTCAGAATAGTACTCCCGGCCTATTCGCCTTCTTATTTGGCGGCGAGGCCGGGCTGGGCCTACTGAAATGTACAATTTTCCAAACGAAAGATAATAAAAATACGATAAACAGAGTTTTTATTAAAAATAATGATTAAATAATCATTAAATGGAATAATTTTATTAATTTATTATTCAGAAATGGAATACATAAGCGTTTTGATAAATAAATATAAAAAAGTACGGGCAGCAAGAATCGAAATAGAAAACCTCTAGTAGGTACCTTTCATTGAGAAGAGTATCAATCCAAACAGAAAAAGCATAACTAAAGGTCCTCTTATAAGCCTAATACATTTGCTTTAAAATGAAAATTGAATTGTGAGGTTCGAGCATTTGCATGTTGGAAAAGATCGCATATTTAATGTATTATTCTATTAGGTGATAAAGGGTTATTGTATAAAAACCGTAAATGCTTGAGTTTACTTAAAATAATAAAAGTATTAAAAAAATTGATATCTGTATATAAATAAAAGTTGGATTATAATTTTAGCCACAAAACGTAACCTCAAGATTCCTGATCCTTGTCGGTAGCCGTTATCATGTAATAAAGCATATATAATACACAATACGTATGCCACGAAATAAAGCATATTTTATATTTTTTTATTAAAAATAAATGTATTTTCTAACGTTGAAATAGTTGAAATTAACAACAATATACTCGTCCTGTTATTTTTGTTCCTCACCTTTGGATATACGTAAAAATACTTTTTCGGGATTTCTGAAACTGGAATTTGTACATTCAGGTACAAGTTACCAGTCTTAGCATTTACTTATTTCCATTTTTGAAAGGAAAAGCATGAACCTCCATACATTTTTCTTTTTCAAATAAAAATTCAAAAAAAGCCTTTTTTCAATTATACTCGTATTATTAGTGATTTTAGAGTGAGGAGTTTCAAACTAAAAACTTAAAAAAGTGTAATTGATTCCCCGATAGACTCGTCAGGAATCATCAGAATATTTAGAAGTAGTTAAGCGTTTACGAACCTAACCTCAAACTGATAAAAAAAATACAGAAACTGTTATTCGAATAAGTTCAGTATATCATTCACAATGTTTCAGTCAAGTATAAAAATTGTATTTAAGTCGACTTTAAAATTTTCGCGCTGTTTGAAACAAAAGCATTCTTAAATGCGTCTAATTGGATATAAATTCTAGTCCCACTCGACTGACTCGAGTGCAACGTTGTCATGTCTCTCACTATTTAATGGAAGATTTTCAACATTCTGAATTTTAACAAATCTTTTTGTTAGTGAAGGAGGTTCTGAACGTACTTGAAATACGTACGGCGTTTTTATTAAATATTTCAGAATAACATATTTTAAATTGATCCAATTCTGATAAGTTTTTTTCTCGCATTTATGTAAGATATGAGCGGTTTCCTGCGAATGTCACCCGAATTCACCATTTCTCCATAAGATTACGTGCTAATTTTGATAATTTTTTTCTCGTGAATTAACTTATGAAACATCATCAAATTGGACAGCATATTTGTATTGCTAATAACTCTTAATTTACAAAGTTTGGACAAAACTGATAATTTTGAGTATGACAGTATCATTAAGTAAAAAAGTGAGGAATGCGAGTGACTTAATCCGTCATAACTTCTATAGTATAAATTAGCTAACTGTTAGACCCATATAAAAATAACCACTATTTCCGAATGAATGCACATCGCTGTCTGAAGTTTCATATTTTCCCAACGTGAGGATGTAAGTTGCATATTGTGTCACGAAATATTGGAGAAAAGATTCGAAAAAGCCACTGTTATTGGTGTATCATCTGTTGAATCCAATTTTTAAAGATTCTTTAATGCTGAAACTTATCATATTTAATTTTTGATCGTCATTAGTGAGTTATGATAAAAATGACTGACTTTTTTACACGTATTTATTTTATTTACATATTGTATAATACTTCTCGAAGAACTTGTGCAGAAAAAGTGATAGATAATTCAATAGCTGTAAAATATGCAGAATACGAATCTACGTGTTTCAATTTGTCCCAGCTTAACCTTCTCTATATATTCAACACTATAAGTAGTCTTAACCTTAGGTGTCTCACTATTGATTTCGTTACCACATGTAAGGAATTCACAATTCAATATAATGTTATTATTGACTCAGGTCATTTAACAATAATCAGATCTTGATTTAATATTAAATGGAAGGAAATTTATATAATTTTTTCTTGTAACTATAATGTTTATGTGTATTAATTTTAATTTTACATCATATTTATATTTTTAACCATTATAGGAGTCTCGGCGAGTTCAAACTGATTTAGACCACAGACTGAAGAGCGTTCATCGTCATGAGCAAGAACTACATAGGCAAGTAAATTCCTTGCAATCAGAATTAAACCTTGCGAAATCAGAAGCCAGTGAAGCATCTTCACTAAAATCTGATTACAATAAAGTCCTATCGGAATTACGGCAGGTTAAATTGGAATTATCCGTATATCAAAATGAAAATGAAACTGAAGCAGTGGAAATTACGACATTAAATCAATTATTGAGCAGTAAGCAAGACGAGATCCAAGAGACGCTTACCAAACTGAATGAATCACAAAATAAGGTTATGAAATTGGAAACAGAATTGAAGGCGGTTCAAGTGGAACTGAAAGAAGTAAAAACTGGATTTGCAAAGTCGCAAGACATTGTCAAGATAGGGCAAAATGACCTTAAAAAATGTCAAGAAGAATTAAAAGAACTTCATAAGGAAATCAATAGAGTACAAGAAGAATTTTCCAAGGCTGAATCACATAAAAATTGTATTGAAGAGACTGATATGATTCAAATCAACGAGAAAAAGATGGTTGATGTAAATTTGCAGATTGCACGTTTACAGGAAGAAAACGACAAGCTCTCGTCTCAGGTATTTTTCTTTTCCTCTCTTCAATATAATTCAATTCCTCTTTATTGAGTCCTAGCTGCTACAGGTAGCCAATTACATCCTTTTAGCCTCTTCTATTATCAGAGATCAATTAAATGAATCATGGCATCAAGTGCAATTATATTGAGAATGACCATATAAGTATTACGTAATATTTGATTTCTATTTCATAATTCGTTCAGTACAAACATGTTAACAGTTATGTTTTGTTGTATTGACGTACATTTAATTAACTAATTAAGTCGAACGCTCTGGCTTCAGTCTCAAATATAAACAATATCCACAGTCACCATATAATTATTGTTTTTTGTTTAGTACATATTTTCTCACAATTGTATTGAATTAAGTTATTGTAGAACTACACAAGTAAAGTATACTATCATCTTCCAGGCACATTCCATTAATCGTCATACACATTTCATCCACTGGCGAATTACAAACACTACATGTCTAATCATTTTTTATATGAAACGGTGGGTTTTATCTCTATTAATACCGAGGCACCCGAAATTGTAAACATCCAAGCCCACAGTCAATTTTCTCCTGAAGTATTTTGTACATAAACTTTAGATAATATATAGAGTACGCCTAAGCTCCAATAGTGTTAAGTTAAATCTATTATATAATAGAATCTTTGATTCGCTGCACAACACTACATTATCTATTTTATAATTAAACAATATTGGATTCGTTAACCTTGAGTAAGTAATTACAACGCATTTGTTTCACTTCAGCGGCATTTTATTATCTAAGCATCATATGTGCATTTTATCAAGGTCTTCCTGTAGAAGAACAAAATCCTTCACACTATTTATTTTGATAAATATCTTGGTATCATTGGTATATTGGTTAATTTTCGCGGATAACTCAGAACTTGTGTCGTTACAGTATATGATGAAAAATGTAGGACCCAGATTCGAGCCTTACTGTACACCGGATGTAGACTGATAAGCTTAGGATGTATGACCGGCATACTGAACCAAATGTTTCCAATTCTTTCAATAATTATCCAATAAAGATAGGTTGTGAGGTAAGTTAAGATTTTGCAATTTATATATCACTGTTTATGGGCGTCCGCATGAAAAGAGCCTTAATGGTCGGTATGAAGTTACGTAAAATAGTATATTAGGTTATTGGGCCATATAAGTTGGAGCTTCGAAAAACCGTTTTTCGAGAAAAACGAATCTAAACTTGCCGATTGCCATAAGCGCACATGTTATACTATTTCTTCGAACATTAAATATACTCTGCCTCTGCCGACATATAGGTCAAGATGCAGCTAGTCAGTAGACAACTGGACTCGTTAGTTCTTCTGAAAATTTTGAAGCTTCTTCAAATAGCGGATAGGTATTCCCATACACTTGCTCCCAGAAGACTTGGGTCTCTTCTCTACTACGCGGATTTCCAACGGCACACGACGTTTTATTGAACAGATGGGAAGGGTGGAATTTCACTGAATCCCCTTTACCCGCAGTTGAAGGCGCTCTTTGGCTGTTGAAAGAGCTCTCATTTTCTGCGTCCAGTGTTACTTGATGATCAACAGTTTATACTTGTTCAGTCTGTAATTTGCTTTCGTTAAGTTTCGAGCAAGTGCCCTAACTTTTGGAGTGAATTTTTTATTTGATGTTATGTAGCTACTGTTGTCAGCTACTGGATGTTATGTACGCACTGAACATTTGATGCATGCCGTCTCGCCGTTTAATTTTAAATTGAAGCTGTGTAATACGCTGGCGAGTCTTACTAAGGCGTACTGAAGTATAATTACTTTGATTGTCACTAAGCAAGCAGGCCGTCTTCGCGTACACTACACAGTTCAGAGTCCAGAGATTAACATCTTCGGGGAATAAATCGGGGAGAGCAGTATTCGCTTCAGCTAATTTGTCCATTCTGATAAAGACTTTTTGGTGAATTTTTGATCTCCTAGCTCTCATGTTGGCATTATCGGCATTATCTTCTTGCTGATGAAGAGCTTCATATCCCTTTCGGTGTAAAATGGATACCTGATATCTTAAATACTGCGGTGTTGGATGAGTATGTTCCGGGTGCATATTGACCCAACGTTCATGTAACCTCAGCATGTATCGTCTTCGCGCCGGTGAGCTTCCTTGCCAACAGGTAAGGATGTCCCTCCTGAGTTGGTCCGACCATTTAAAACAATGTTCTTGTGTTTGTTCGGGTCATTACCTGCTCGTCGCCTCGTCTCACTTTATTTTATTATTATTATTATTAGTAATATGTAATGAAGTAACAATATGTTTTTGTTTCACTCTAAAGTAATCGTATTTTATACATAAAAACATAAATAAATACCAAAAAATAAAGCAGCATACAAAAATATTTCATATTTAGATGAAAAGTTGCATCTAAAGTGACCCAAATTTCTGGATTAGTTTTGAACTCTGGTCAGGATTTATATTCCAGGTCGCGTAGGACATGTTGAAATCCCCAACAATATTGACAGCACCTGGACATGAACTAATAACATTCACGAATTTATCACACACTTTAACGTATATTTTGTTAAACCTGCATTTAGAGGGATGTAAACGACACCAATAATATGGGTTGCGGAACCAACTGAAAATTTCATGAACACGTGATCGATCGTGTTGATGTCAATACGGAGATCAACGCAATTTAAACGGCGGAAAGCGACAGTCAAGACCCCATCGCCACTTTTGCCGTCACTGATAAAAGTTATTTCTATCTCTTCGAAAGATGTCATAACCTTAAAACTCCTACTCAGCGTGGAAAGTTTATTAGGAAGCCAAGTCTCTTTAAAAACAATACTATTATTAGAAGTAAGAAGAACAGATTGATGCTATAAGTTTAATTTCGTGCATGCGTCCCAGACGTTTTGATAGTACACGGAGATTTAAAAGATGTCGTTTGCCACGGTACGAGTAGACCTAGTTGAATTGACCCGAGTTGACATCCGGCGACGTTTTCAGCGCGCTCATTCGCTGATAATGTGTACGCTTCAGGTCTAGCTCTCCGGTTTGACGACGAGATGCTAACACATTTTTGGCTTGTGCAAGTTCTTCCAGCTGCACCTTTCTTCTGTCGAACGAGATCCAAAGATTTTTCAGATGATTTTCTGCACCAGCATCTGTCTTCGCCTTCAGGATCAAATGTAGAAGCACATATCATGCGCTGCATCCGTTATCTTGCTGACCAGCTTCATGGTACGAGGCTTCGACGTCTCTTGAAGGAAAACATCAAGTCAGAATGCTCGTGTGTCAAAGAACATATTTTCAGGAATTAATTAATTTAATGATAGATAATAATATAATAATAAAATAATAATAATAATATAATATAATAATCAACGGCCATGCCACGCTGAAAAAACCAGTTCTGGTCAGATCACTGAAGTTAAGCAGCGTTGGGCGCGGTTAGTACTTGGATGGGTGACCATTCGAGAATACTGTGTGCTGTTGGCATATTATGGGTGTGGTGAGCCCAAACTTGTAGTTATTTATAACTACAAGAAAACTATCTACCTAGAAACACTACCCGAATCGGGTAGTGTCACGCCTACCCTGAAAGGGAAATGGCTTAATGGTATACATACATACATACATTCTCGACAAAAGTTTGGATATAGTGAACATTGTGGTTCCGTTGCCCGCGCTGCTGAACAACGGGCACAAACATAATTTTTGTGTTAAAATCGTCAAAATTTCGATAGGAATAACGTAGAAGAATGATTTTTTTTTAAATTGTAGATCAATACCTACAGAATATAGAAAAATTATGGAGAAGGTGAAAAAAATTATTTTTGACCTTAAAGATCTAAGTTAAAGTTGACATTTTTTAACCAAATTTTAGATTATTGATTATTACGAGGGCTCAGATGAGACATTTTACGTGATGAACATTTCTTTTTATGGATTTTTTCCTGTTGATTCCAAATCTGGCCTCTAACTTGAGCTTGAACTGTCTGGTTCTGAGAAAAAGTCGATTGAATATACTACTCGATTTTTTTGTGGACGGAACTATTTCCACTGATTCATATTTTATCATTCATGATATTTTAAGGCTTTTGGGGTCGCTCATTTCAAATCCGAGGTCAAACTATCAAAATCCAAATGGCGGATCGAATATGGCTGATCAAACCTGCTATAAAAACACCGATAAGGTTAAAATTTGCTATTACAAAGTTTCTTAGGTCACTGTTTTCGAATATGAGGTCAAACTGTTAACATTCTAAATGGCGCCAATATGGCTGGCGAATGAAACCTGTTAGAACAACACCGATATGGCTAAAATTTGCTATTGCAAAGTTTCTTAGGTCACTGATTTCGAATCTAAGGTGAAACTGTCAGAATTCAAAATAACGCATACAATATGGCGGATAAGAACTGTGAAAACGATACGGACATGACGGTTCATGAGACGTTATTGAACATAAAACTATATATTTTTATTATAATTATAAGGAGATTAAATTGCATATACTTTTCCACGCAGGAATAATCTAAGGTAAGGTTTTTCAAGCTTCAATATGTTACTCAAACAATACAATGTTCTGGATCACTTTACATTTTTTAGTTATGCTCTATGTATGATGATGAAAATAATTATAGTTCAACGAAAATAACGTTTAAAAATGAGCAACACTAAAAGTTTGATGCAAAAATCAGTTCGCCAATGTAAAAAATAAAAAATAACAAATAAGTAAGAACACCTAGAGAAAACGAGTACATATTGAAGGATCCTCTAAAGTGACCAAGTATAGAAGATTCATGAATTTATGAAGCATGCTGAGAATAATAGCTCAGTTATTAAATTAGCAGTAAATTTGAGTGAAAGGGGCCCTACTGCTTCATTTGAAGATTTAAATCAAACGCCACACTCAAAAGAGTAAGCTTTAGTTTTATATTTAGAATATGACTACAAAAAAAATATTTATTCGGATTTGTCAAAAGACAGTCGAAAAAGAAATTGTCCCATATACCCATCATACCGGGAAATTAAAAAACCTATGAGTGAACTTCAGCCTGCAGACTATAAGAAGTCAGAAATAGAGGTGATAATTTTACTGCAGAACATGATGAATAAAACTGCAAAAGGTTTGTGTGACAGTGTTGCTTAAAGTGGGAACAAAAGAGTTGAAAAAGAGGATGATTATGCGACATTACGCGAATTTAATCGCTTAAACTCAGAAATTAAGAAGCTGGTACCGCATAGATTCAAGATGGCTAACAGTAAAACAGTGAGAGTTGAGTTTGTCGTATCTCAGACAGTGTTTGACGGGAAGTGTCTTAATACCATTGTCGGTAATAGGGCCACAAGTAAATGTCCCATGTGTCTGTGAACAGTTCATAAATTTAGTGATTTGGAAGACGAGCTTACTCCGAAGTATTCACCTTTGAAATATGGATTGGGTTTAGGAGCCATTCACTAATTACGTAAGGGTCCCGAGGGGGAGGGCTTTTTTTTAAATCTCTACATGACCTTACCTCGGGGGGGGGGGGTAACCATTCTTACGTAATATCTTACTGCGTCAATTATTGTTTCAATTCGAACGATCAAAGTAGCTACATTAATTCTACTCAAAGTACCCATTTGACAATTTTAAAAATAGCGCTTTTAGTAGGCTAAAATGGCGGCTGCTGTCACACTCTATTTTATTTGCTCTATCTGCCGCTGGCACGTTATGACAGGTCGGGCGCTGCATGCCATTTAGTAAACTGATCTAGCGCGCGCCTGTGTTGTTTTGATTCTCCATTGTTAAACGCGGCGAATGTTTGTGTAACAACGTTTTTTAGTTTTTCTAATGATATGTAACTATTCAACGCTATTTAGAAAAATTCTAAGTTAAATATTACGTAAGAACGGGGGGGGGGGGCCCAAAGAAATCTTATGTATCCTTACGTGGGCGGGGTGGGAGTCAAAAATGGTCAAAATCGCCCTTACGTAATTAATGAATGGCCCCTTACTCCATGATGAGATTAAAGCTTTCGAACATTTGCTCCACATTTCATATATAAAACCTGTAGTGTTTGTAATAATTAGTCACATTTCAGATCACATCAATTTACTCATGTTGTCAATGCCAGGTGTTGCCGACTGACTCAATGGGCCCAAATCCACTTGATTATCCTGATGAGCATACGCGTAACATCCTTATCTCTATATATGCAATATACGCATATACCACATCTTTCCCCCGTGACAAAAAGAATTATGGGATCCTTTTTCTGTTTCCTATAATATAGTAATATAGTACATTAATTATTTAAGCGCTAATCGGGATGAGCGCCTACGCGTTTGTATGCTCGATGTTTTACATTTTTCCGTTTCCTCTACAATACCTCCTTTACGGATTTGATTAAAATGTCTTTTAGTTATCAGATTATCGCTTAGTTTTACCGTGAACGTGACTGGTGACTTTTGTTCTAAAATTAGATCAGATGTCCAGTCTGGATAATTTTTTCTAAAGTCTTTAACCATGACCTTTTCAGCAATACTAAAGTTTCGAATTTTTCGCTTAGGCCCGTTTTTAATTTTGTGAAGTTTGACGTTTGTTTACGCTCAGTTCTACTAGTGGGCGCGATAAGGAGAATATGGTTCGCAATTCGCGTTTATAGATCAATGAGGCAGGAGAAACTCCTGCGGTTGCATGTGCTGTTGTTCGAGAGTCAGATAAAAAATGTGTTATCGATTCATCAAAAGACGAGCCGCTTTTCCAAATTTGTTTAACTTTATTTTTGAATGTTCCCACAAAATTTTCTGTTGCTCCATTACTGGTCGGATGATTAACTGGTGAAAAGGTATGCTTAATGCCTCTCGCAGTGGTGAACTGATTAAATTCGGCGCTTGTAAACGTAGTGCGATTATCGGATAAAATTTGGAAGGGAAAACCATGTCGAGCAAATAAACCATCTAGTACATTAATCGTTTTCTTTGAAGTAATACACGCCTCCTCAGAACCAAGTTTCACTTTAATGAGCAGGCTAAAGTTTGTACCTCAGAAATTATGTTTTGGGGATGCCTCCTGAGTATTTTTACAGAACAGGAAAAAAATCGTTAGGCCCCCTTTTAAAATAACTCGATATTTGTTCTTTTTTTTTATCAATTTATGTGATTTTTTTCGAATGGAACAAGTAATAAGTAACGTTTTCTGTATTAAAAACCTTCAATTTTGCGCCCAAAATAAGTTCCTGTGTGATTAATATTGAGTGACTTTCCAATCCCTTTTCGATTTTGAAAAATATGTGGAAGACATCAGTTTTTTCAAGATTCCACAATTCTGGTACATTTGTCATAAAAGTGCTAAAAACCAAACAGAAAGTCCAAACATTTCCGAAGAATTAAAAAAAACAATGTTCTAGCATGAATAGTTCAGAAGTTATGACCTCTTAAAGTGATTTTTCAGTGAAAAAAACTTTAAAGCTTTTTCTTTTTGCACAATATCTCATCCCCTATACATCCTACATGAAAGTTATATGGAAATAAATTAAAGAAGATTAAATTATCCTTAAAACTCCAAAAAATAATTAATTCTAGCTTTTATAGAACAGAAATTATAGTCTCTTATAGCAGGCTGCTTTTTGTAGAACTTTATTATGGATGGGATTTTTGATTAAAATTTATTTTTTATATATTGCATCAGCACTTCTCACTGTTTTCTTTAACTCTTATACTTGGTAAAGAAAACAAAACAGTTACCATAATTCGATTTTTCAATTTGTAAACAGAATTCCACAAAAAGCAGCCTGCTATAAGAGACTATAACTTATGTTCTATGAAAGCTAGAATCAATTTTTTTTTAGTTTTAAAGATAATTTAATCTTCTTTAATTTATTTCCACACAACATTCATGTGGGATGTACAGGGGATGAGATATTGTGCAAAAATAAAAAGATTTAAAGTTTTTTTCATTGAAAAATCACTTTAAGACGTCATAACGTCTGAGCTTTCCATGCTAGAACATTCTTTTTTTTTTAATTCTTCGGAAATTTTTGCATGTTCTTTTTGGTTTTTAGAATTATTACGACAAATGGACCAGAATTGTGGAATCTTGAAAAAACTGATGTCTTCCACATATTTTTCAAAATCTAAAAGGGATCGGAAAATCAATCAATATTATTCACACAGGAACTTATTTTGGGCGCAAAATTGAAGGTTTTTAGTACAGAAAACTTTACTTATTACTTGTACCTTTTTTAAAAAATCACATATAATAATCACATATGGCCAACGGCCATACCATGCTGAAAAACTCAGTTCTCGTCAGATCACTGAATTTAAGCAGCGTTGGACGCGGTTAGTACTTGGATGGGTGACCATTCAAGAATACTGAGTGCTGTTGGCACATCGTGGGTGTGGTGAGCCCACACTTGTAGTTATTTATAACTACAATAAAACTATCCACCTAGAAACACTACCCGAATCGGGTAGTGTTACGCCTACCCTGAAAGGGAAATGGCTTAATGGTATACACATAAATTGACCAAAAAACAAAAAAATATCGCGTTATTTTAAAAGGGGGCCTAACGATTTTTTTCATATTCTGTAAAAATACTCAGGAGGCATTCCCAAAACATAATTTCTGAGGTACAAACTTTAGCCTGCTCGTTTAAGTGAAACTTGGTTCTGAGGAGGCGTGAATATTATTTTGCATATTAATTGCCTCCGGCCATTTTGAACGTGCATCTAAAACTACTAAAATCATATCTCCGTGAAATGGCCCTAAGAAATCCATGTGAATTTGGAACCACGGCTTCTCCGGCCATGTACAAGGGTGCAACTGCGTTCTTGGAGGATTACTACCAGCTTCTAAACATTCTTTGCAATTCTTTGGCAAAGTTTCAATATTTGAATTTATACCTGGCCACCAGAAAAAAGATCTGGCTATTTCCTTCATGCGAACAATCCCGAAATGACTAGCGTGCAGTTCCGTTAAAATATCCGCTCTTAATACTTCTGGTATAATCACCCGATAACCCCAAAGAACGCAATTACTCTCGACACTAAGTTTATTACGTTTCATGTAAAAAGGTGCCAATACATTATCAATTTTTACTGTGCTGGGTGGCCAACCATCTCGAATTGCTCTCATGACTCTACACGTGGGGTATCTTTGAGCGTTTGTTGAACCATCTCTTTAGCGTTTATAAACCCGCGATCATTAATATATTTTATATTAATATTTAATTCCAAATCCTTGCTTTTATTCGTCGTTTGCTCTTCCATAGGCAGTCGTGACAGACTTTCAGCAACTGCATTATCTTTAGATTTAATATATCTAATCTTAAACTGAAACGTTGATAAAAATAAAGCGCAACGTTGTAATCTATTCGCCGCAATTAAGGATATGCCGCACTTAGGGCAAAAAATCAAGGTCAGTGGTTTATGATCGGTTTCGAGCACAAATTATCTTTTATACAAATACATATAGAATGTTTCGACACTAAAAATAATAGCCGCTGCTTCTCTATGAATCTGAGCGCAACGCGTTTCTGCTTTATTCAGTCGCCGTGATGCAAAAGCAATCGGTCGCACTTGACTATTTTCCATCTTGTGGGGATCACTGCTCCCAACCCATACTGTAATGCGTCTCATGCCCAAAATTAACTGTAAGTCGGGATCGTAGTGCACTAGTACAGACATGCCCAACTCGGGGAAATTTCCTGCGAGAACACATGTTCCGCGTTCCCTACTCTTTCTCCTAGAGAGCGATAGAGGTGGTAGACGCGTGGGAGAATCTCTACTCTTTGACGTACGCGTCTACCACGCGCATGCGTCTACCACCTCTCTCGCTCTCTAGGAGAAAGAGTAGGGGACGCGAAACATGTGTTCTCGCAGGGAATTTCCCCGAGTTGGGCATGTCTGCACTAGCACTTTTAAGGAAGCAATAACTTTTTTTATGTTAACGAATGCCTCTTCACACAATTCGTTCCAGAGCCATTTATTATTAGTTTTAAGCAAATCATATAATGGTTTAAGTAGACCAAGAAATGATTGCAGCTGTTTAATGTTTAGTGGGGTTGGGGCATTTACAATCGCTTCAGTTTTGTCTAATGATTGTCGAATTCCTACCTTATCAATAATCAGCCAAAAATACTGTATTTGATCAGCTTTGAAAACACATTCATCTTGATTGATTCTTAAACCGCTTTCACGTAACCGTCTACATAGTTTGTCCAGTTTTTCGTCATGCTTCGCTTCAGTTTTTCCTGTGACGAATGCATCATCTACGAACAAATCTACTCCCGGAAAATCTGCCGTTAAATCGTCCATGATTTTTTGAAATTCCGCAGGAGCTGACGCTATACCAAAAGGTAAACGAATATACTGAAATAAATCTCTATGGGTAGTTATCGTTGTATACTTTTTACTCTCCTCCAATAATACTTGCTGATAGGCGTTCGATACATCAATTTTAGATAAATTTACCCCCCTGCCAGTTTCTTTAAAATTGCTTCGCTACGGGGTAATAGGTATTGATTTATTTCGAGGCAGGGATTCACTGTAATTTTATAGTCACCACAAATACGTATCGAGCCATCATTTTTTAGAAGTGGAACAATTGGTGTAGTCCACTCCGAAAAATCAACAGGTGTTAGAGCATTACTTTTAATTAGTTTATCCAATTCAGCATTTGTCCCTTCAATTAATGCAAATGGCAGCGGTCTACTCTTTTTAAATACTGGCTTCGAACAAGGCTTCATCATAAGGGATATTTTTTTTATTATATGTCCCCAACCCATTCGCAGATAATTCCGGGTATTTATTTTCTAGAATTCCCTGCATCGAAACAACCGGCCCCAACTTATTAACATGTGTCAGCGCCGCTTCTATGCCATTACATTCAATTGTGACCGTCCGCGAAGAAAAGGACCTAATGCGTTAAAGCTTAATTTTACAGGACGGGCGATCGGGCCCGCAAGCCAGCATTTGAGTAGTGGGGGTGCGTCTACGAAAAACACCCCCTCGACTCTTCAATTTTAGGGAACCATTTCAATTGATCTTTTTCAGATATCGCCGCAACTGCTGAACCGGTATCTATTTCCATTTTCAGAGGAACGTTGTTTACAAGAACAGTTAAGAATTGAGGATACACTTTATCATTACACACCTTGTTGATTTCCTCTAACTTATAAATAGAATTTACCACGCTGTTGATAAGGTCCTCTTGATCCCCGTCATTGTTCTCGGACGGTGCCCCTGAAAATAAATTCTCTTCTCTCTTCTGCGAAGCCTGCATTCTTTCTTTTTGCAAAGCAGCTTTTACAGGAGAATCAGTTAGAACAGCGGTTCGTCGCGGCTTTCTTCCTCGTTTTCCAGTTGTTTTAGCCTTTCTTTGAGGTACTTTGGGTAATGGCCTCACCTCTTCCGAGCGAATGATGTGTTCCAACCCGCCCCGACAAAAAAGGTTTCAACCCGCCCCAAACGTAATTCACAAAAATATGTGCAAAAAAAAATTGAAAAATGGGGATTAGAAATTTGGCTTTCACCTAATCTTGGAGCGTACTAAATCCGCTCCTAAAACAAGTAGGACTTACAATATTCAGGTATTTTATAACAACTACAAAACGAATTATCTGAGTCAACGAAAATGTATTCAAACCGCATAAAATGCGAAAAAGCGATCTTCATGACAAATGGCGACATTTATTTGGAAACTTTTAAATTAATCCGCTTGTTTCAACCCACCTCGTGTTCCAACCTGCCTCGGTCTCCCCTAAATAACTTTCGAACCAACCCTTTACAAAAAACTTTTTTATTGTCAAGTATCACAAAAACGGAGACATATTTTTATAATGCGTATTTTTTTACCGTCCTTTTTTTCCAGAACGAAATTATATTCTCCACGAAAAACCAAATCAAATGTTGGTGGAAATTAACATAAAAAAACATAATACCTTTTTTTGTATCGAATTCTTACAATACGTATTTTTTTACTGTCATTTTTTTACAAAACAAAATTCTAGTCTACACAACAAACAAAATGAAATGTTGTTGGATATCAACATCGCGAAACATAGTACATCTTTTTGTACTATTGTTTGTTATAATCTACTCAAAAGAACGAAAAACATAATTCAATATGGCCGAAATCCACATTGCAAAAAAAACTTTATGATGAACATTTTTGTCCTATATTGTTTGCTTTTTTTATAATACAAAAGCATGCTTTGAGTGAAAAAAATCGATTTTGCTGAAAATAAACGTTGGAATCATCAAAATGTTAATTCATATCAGTGTTGGATTTTTGAGGTGCTTGAAAATCAGATTTGGAAACATTTTTTTGTGGAGCATCATTGGGACCAGAAATATTGATATTTACATCAGTTGAAGAAAATTGTATGGTTTTGTACATCTGTTAAACTGTTGTTTTTTTCAAAATGTTGATTCCGTCGAGATAGCCCTGAGCTACCTGAGCCGATTTCCACCCTCCATGTCTTTGGATTGCGGCAATGTCCACCCCTGATTCAGCAACTAGCGTTGCCAAAGTTTGCCGAAAACTATGCCCAGTATATTTACCTGCGTCCGATAATTGCAGAAATTTTTCAGTCAACTTCGGCATTTTCGTAAATTTGTTTTACCTATGGTTTGGTTAGTGCATTTTTGATTGATGTTGTTGATAAAAAATCGTTCAATGGTGCAAGCTTGTGGTCGAATATTAATGTACCTATGAATGATTGGAGTGAATTTTTCGGGAATGAAAAATCGTGGGAAGTTTCATGTTGGTCAATTCGTCGCTGCGACATGCTCAAAGCGTTGCAAAAATGCAAACAACCTGTAAATAATATTAAAACTTAATGATCAACATTTTTTCCATAAAAAAATGGAAATTACTTTTTTTATAATTCACGAAAATGTGACAATTTTTTCAACTGTTTGGAATTTACAAAGTAGCCAATTTTTTCAGTTGTGTAAAAAGAACATTTTTCCCATTTGTGGAAGAAAGAGTGAAAAAGTTAAAAATTATAATCACTTTGTAGCATCATTTTATTACGCATTTTGCGAAATATTTCTGTTTTGTTACATGCATTTATTGTGAGTAGCTAATACATTATCATTTCCGCCTAATGTGTCTTGTCTGTACCTGGACCTTTAGAATATTTGACTGCTTTTTCGTAAGTTGCAAATTGATAGACCCATTCTTATTCAGCATTTCGCCAAGTAGGAAACTACTTGTGAGAGTTGATAGAAACCAGTCAATAAGATTTACAAGTCTAATTGCGTTGTCTCAGGAAACTCAAGAATATCGTTGGATGAGACACTTTAAAACATAAGCTTTTTACGAAACCAGCATCTGATTGTAATCATTTTTTAAATAATTTCAGCGTCATTCAGGTTCGCAAGAAATGGTGCTGCCATGTCTAGTACTTCTCGGGTTGTTGCACAGATATTAAAAGGCTTGCATAAGGGGATGTTTTTTTGGTCCAAGTAAGATGTTCGCTGGTACTCATTATTAGTGCTTTTCTGATGGCGAGCTTATGTTATTATTTCGCCCAATTCGATAATATTTTCTTATGTCAAACATGTTACAAGATGTATTTTTTCTTCAGATAATGAAAAGTCTGCATCTTTGTCAAGAATCAAGTTGTCACATTCAGGACTTAAACTTTGAAGTTATTCCGATAGCTCTAAATCTTCTACTCTTGCGAAATTCGGAAATACACGTAAACTACTTAATTCTGCGTCAAAGAACCAACCTTTTATTAAATGTGGTCGATCTTTGAAGTTGAATGCGAATAAGCTCGCAATCTTCGCCTGCTTTAGAATTTGTAAGGCTTGCTTTGAATTCTGTATCTTTGTCGCTTGATTGCGAAGAATCACCGCTCTCACTAACTGTTTCTTCATTATCAGGAAATCGATTACCTTCATTCAGTTTTCTGCTTTCGTATGAGCGACAGGACCAACATAAAACATTGAGGGTGATACTTTTTCCAAAACAAAGAGAAAAAGCATTTGCTTCATCTTCAGACTCTACTATTTTTTACTCTTATGTACACTCTTAGTAAACTTGCTACAAGCAGCGCATCTTTGATTCATAGAACTTTTCCATGATGTTATGTTGTTACTCATTGCTAATGAGGTACGGTCGCTGGATGACGACGTCTGTGGGCGCGCTTTCCCAACCTGACTAGTCGCCGCTACTGGGGTTCCGACTCCCTGCATCGTAAACACTTTTTTGTTACCTGCCATGACGGCATAAAATTTTTTATCCAGGAACTTTGTCGGGAAAATCCCGTTGACCGCCATCACCACGTGGAGGTACGCTAGATGCAAACATCATAAGTGCGGGCCACATTGAGTCATTTGGTCGGTGGCAGTGCTGCACTACGTGGGTTCAAATTTGCCGACCGGACGGTCGCCGACTAAGGGCTTCTAACACACACTCAAATTGGCCAGAAACTCTAAATTCCAGTATACTCGTGATACATATCGATACACTGAGCAAATTCAAAGTTTCTCGCATCAAATGTCATAAGTGCGCGCCACATGGAAGTTCATGACAACGCTATAATTGCATGTATCCAAATTCGCATTCCCGGTAGTACTCTATTCATTTGGAGTGGTTCCATGGACTAAGGACGAGCTCAGATCCCTTGATATCGCGTCATGAAAGTTAGTGCACATGAACAAAAGCATGCACCTTGAGTCGTCTGTTCCGAGACTTCACATCTCACGCTGCCAAGGTGGTCGCCGAATACTAAATCTCGAATGTCTTAACAACAGGATTATTCTGTGTACAGCATATATAGTCGCAAATGGACGAGACCCTCTTAAAATGGTCAGGAAACACCAAGAAGTGGGCAAGGGAGCGTTTCTGTACAAAGCCATCGCAGACTATAACCACCCGTCTCACGGTCGTGAGACGTGCTTACAGCTGAAATGTTACAGCGATTTCGCGCGGAGCGGGTGCAATTTTGTAGAATGGCACCCACGGTTGTCCTTATATAATTAAAAAAAAGGGTTTAACAACCACCGCAGAGTTCCACTGAGGGCAACTACCATCTAAAAAATGACATCAGCTCCCAGTAGAACCGCGGTAAATCACACTTATGGTCACGTCTCACAACCGTGAGATGGGTGGCCACAGGGCACGATGAAATCACAACGATAGGCCGGCGAAGCCCTTGTGTGTCTTGAGGACACGAAGCGACCCAAGGATGACAGCTTTCTGCATCCATCTCGCAAGTGCCCTGGCATATTTTTGACACGTGGGTATGGCTTTAAGGTTACGAACCAGTGATAGTTTTGCACCTCCGAGAGCACCTATCACAAGGACAATTACTTGTACCGAATATTTTGGATACAGTCGTTGTAGCTGTCTTTTAAGGTCTTGATACCTCTCCTTCGTTTCTTTCTCCTTGGCAGTGATGTTGTATTCGGACGGAGCCGAGACTTCCATTACGAATATAGTTCGTTTCTCGAAGTCTTGGAGAAAGATGTCAGGCCTCGAGTGTGCAACGGAGACTGCTGTCCGAAAATCGTAGTTCCAGAAAATTTGGCACTTCTCGTTTTGGACAATTGACTCTATCTTTCTTGGAGCGTTCCGCAGGGCAGGGTCGCGACCAACACCGTAAGAGCGACAAAGATGGTAATAAAGCACTCTTAGGGCCGCATTATGACTATAGATATACGTCGTTCCTGCGTGGGTCGGACACCCAGATAGTATGTGTTCTAGGTACTCAGCGTGTGCATGTCACGCTCTGCATCTATCACTGGGAACTTCTTGACATAAAATGCGGTCGCGGTATGCTAAAAAGGAAATGACACCGTCCTGGCATGTGAAAATAAAACCCTCTGTACCTGAATTAAGCCCTGATGATTTGAGGAAAGCAAAAGTTTGCTCCTTCGACAAGGACTGTTTTTCTGCATATCGGCTTTTAGAAGTGAAGCATCTAGATGGAGTAATGCACTTTCCTCACTCCTGATGTTAAAATTCAGGCCAAGGGTCTCGGCCGGTTGCTCCGCGGCTTTGTAAAGGATCGCTCCTTCGCCAATCATCTCGTGGTTCCAGACCATTTTTAGGAGAGGATCTCTGACATTCGCAACGATGTAGGCTTCACTTAGAACAATTCGGTTATGAAGACACTGGAGACTCAGAAGTCTACGTCCGCCTTGACGGCGTGAAATGTATAATCGCGGAAATGACGAATTGATATGCAAGCTTTTATGCATATGCATGATCTTACGTGTGGTTATATCAAGGGCCTTAAGCTCGTTCTTTGTCCATAGAACCACCCCAAAAGAGTAGAATAGAACCGGGACGGCAAGCATGTTAGTCGCAGATACCTTGTTCAACGCCGACAGCTTGGAGGAGATATATATATATATATATATATATATATATATATATATATATATATACAACTACGGCAGGGTCCCACTGGGAGCAACTGCCATCTAAAAATGACACCGGCTCCCAGTAGAACCGCGGTAAATCACACCTATGGCCACGTCTCACAACCGTGAGGTGGGTGGCCACAGGGCACGAAATCACAAGGACAGTCCGGTGAAATCCTCGTGTGTCTTGAGGATACGAAGCGACCCAAGGAAGACAGCTTTCTGCACCAATCTCGGAAGTACCTTGGCCTATTTTTGGCAAGCGGGTATTGCTTTAAGGTTAGCAACCAGTGATAGTTTCGCACCTCCAAAAGGACCGCTCACAACGATAATTACTTGAACCGAATATTCTGGGTACAGTCGTTGCAGCTCCTTTTTAAGGTCTTGATACCTTTCCTCCTTTTCCTTCTCCTTGACAGTGATGTTGTAGTTGGCTGGAGCCGAAAATTCGATCACGAATATAGATGGTTTCTCGAAGTCTTAGAACACTTGGAACACTTGTCGAATCCAAAGTCCATACCAATCTCTCCTGTGCACTTCTTAACGATATTTAGAGCAAGTAGAAGTTTCCTTGTACTTGTATACAATTTTTGTAATATACTTCATTCTATTCTGCTGTTCAATCTGGCCGCATATGTTTACTTCTTGTTTATATTTGTATCTTATATTGTTTCTCATTTGTATCGTTCTTAGGTCGAAAAACAAATTATTGAATAATAATATAAAATACATGAGTGACCTCATGCTCGCAATAATTTTTGTCGCCGCAGAGGTATCCAGGAGAATTGTGTAGTGCGAGAAATAGAGGCAGAAGTGTTATGCAAAAGAGCAAAGGGCTCATGGTACCGCCCTGAAAGACTTCCCTCTGGAAAGTGACATTGTTCGTTTTAACACGATAATTTCCAGGTGAGATAGTAAGTCTTGTTTTCCAAAGGGGCATCAATCTCTCTATGCATCTCACTATGTGTGGATAAACCTTCAAGCTTCCCAACAGATGGTAGGTCTAAGAGAGGTTGAATCGAAAGCTTTCCGGCAGTCAATTCAGTTTATTGACCGAACGCGCTGATAGGCTACTGCGTCTTTGCAGACGCAATTGTCAATTAGCAGGTTCAATTCTACGAACAATCCTGTTGTTTAGGATAGCTGCAAAGATCTTATACAGCGTGTTCAAACAAGTTATTGGCCTGTAATTCTCTGGCTTGGACAAGTCGCCTTTCTTCAGTAGGAGTATAGTGCGTCCTAACACCACCCACTGCGGAATGGGCGTTTCCGTATTTAAAAGTGAGGTGAATATGCGGGCCAGATGTTGGTGTGTAGAAGTAAACTTCTTCCACCAGAAGTTCTTGGTAGCATCTGGTCCTGCAGCAGAAAAGTTTTTTCGTGCCCTAAGTGCTTTTTTCACCTCTTCGGCAGTGATTGATGGACAGTCCTCATCAGATGTTATGAGATTGTCGGAAAACTTCTTCAAGCGGATGATATTAGTATCTTTTTTCAACTCCAGTTTTTTCGGGATCTTGGATACACATCACCAAAAAGTCTCTACTTCGTTGGGCTTGCGTGGGTTTTGGACAGAAACAGGGAGGTTGCTGAAGAGGCGCAATGGGATAGCGAGAAACTTTTGATTCTCCCCGAACCATCTCTCCCTCTTCTGTATTCTCCTCCTTCCGTCAGATAACACCCGTACTTTGTCAATAATATGCTGCATGCTTTTCCGCAGCTTTGACTTGTTCATTGCGTGATTGCAGATCCTCAGTTCTTGGGCGAACTTTCGAACCTTTTTCGTAAAGGGTCTACCAGGTGTTATGTAGTCAATCACACTCTTCTGAGATATCCTCACGAATTGAGGTATCCATTTCAGCCAGGTCTTGGACCTTAGTGGGAAGCTGGATATTAATGTTTCTTATTGTCCTAAAATCGCGATGATCTGTCAGGAGGTCCATGCTATCCGCGGTTGGTCTTAATGTCGCATCCTACTCTTCGTCTGCGGCTTGTTAATTCAGCGATTGGGAAGCATACCGCGTGCAGAACCCTTTTTTGAGAGATAGTCGACTTGATTTAGCAATGATTGATGCGAAATGTGCTGAAGCTCTGGGTGTTTCTATCTAAATTATTTTCAGCACCCCGTACTCTAGGGTGATCGACACTGTTTGCAGACCCATTATCGGGTGCTCTGCGTGTTCGATCGTTTTGAACCGCATCTACAACTTATTGGTAGAGCCCCGCATGCAAGGATAAGGCTGCATACACCTCTGCCTGGGGGTTCTTTCTTCGGGGAACACCCTGGACAATTGTCCGCGAATGCTGATTAATTATTGTAACCATATTCAGCAGAAACCCTTGGTTCGATTTGGAAGGAACCGAAACCAGAAATATATATATATATATATATATATATATATATATATTATTGTACCATTAAGCCATATCTCTTTCGGGGTCAGCGTAACCTATTCGGTGATGAAGGGAGTATTGTGGGGGTGTGGTTATAGATTTTTAGATTGATCCAGAATTCCCGTGTTGTTCATTTACATAGCACGTTCTTTCCGCAATACTGATCCGACCAGGTCGCTGATCAATCTCTCTAGCGATCACCGCAAGTGGAGAGCCTCACAAAGTCATCATGTCAAGCTCCCCATACAGGCCGATTAGTATCCAAGGTCTTTTGCTTCAAGCGTCATTCACGCCACTGTCACTCTTTTTCATGCATTTCTTATAAACTATTTGTCGACACACTTTCCTTTCTTGGCATACCTCTCTAGCTTCTTTCAGGTCCATGCATTTTATCATGCAAGCTCTTATGCTTCTATGGCTTCTTATGTAGCTTCGAATTAGGGTCTCATTCATACAGTCTAACTATTCTTTCCGCAGTCTTCCTCTGGGCCCACTGCCATTTACTTTAACTTGATACACTTGTTTCGTCAGTCGTTCATCTTTCGTTCTCTCAACATGCGCAAACCATCTTGACGAATTTCTTTCACATATGTCAACTAGTGTCACCTTTACACCACATTCTTTGAGGATTTTCTCCATATTCACTTTGTCTATCAGCATTTTACCGCACATAATGCGCAGGAATGTCATGTTAATGGCGTAAATTTTAGTTTTATTCTTTTCTTGGTAGGTCCAGTTCTCGCTGCCGTACAACACAGTCTGTATGAATATAGAATTATGTACTGCCCTTTTAGCTTTACTTGATATATTTTTATTTCTGATAATGGGTCCTGCTCTACCGATAACCTTCTTACGTTTACACGCCTATCTAGCTCTCCATCTATCGTTCCGTCATTTTTGAATAGGCTACCAAGATATACGTACTTATCAACTTGTTATATTCTCTCATCGTTTAGGACAATGTTGCGTATTGTTTTCTCAACATTTCCTTCAAACGCCATAATTTTTGCTTTATTCACGTTACTTTTCAGGCCCATGTTTTTCATGCTTGTCATGCCATTCTTAGACACTTGTCCATAAATATAATAAATAGCCATGAGGACGGAAAGCATCCTTGCCTAACACCTTGCATAAGTTTCCCATTTTCCCTTATACTCGCTATGCTACCAGCATATATTTCTTTTATTGCTTGTAGGAGCCATTCATTGACTTCGTACTCTTTCAGGACTTCCAAAAGGTTACTTCTATCCACCTTGTCAAACGCTTTTTCTAGGTCAACGAATGCACAGAAAACTTTTTTCTTCACTTTTAAATTTTTTTCTGTGATCTGTCTTAAGTAAAATATTTGATCCGTACATGATCTTCCTGACATAAATCCACTTGGGAGTTACCATATCTTTTCTTTCTGTTATTTTCATTACCCTACGGATAAGTATTTTTAAGTATATTTTACTTACGGTACTTAACAAGCTGATACATCTGTAATTATTGCAGTTGCTTTTATCTCCCTTCTCTTTGCCTTCTTTCATCTGGTACTTCTCCCATCTCGATACATAAATTTATCAATTCGCACAACCTGTGAGGTATGTAGTCGCTACCGTATTTAAGCATTCCAGCGTTAATACTGTTTACACCAGCAACCTTATCTTTTTTAAGTTCCTAATTATATCCCTAACCTCAGAGGCACAGACTGTACTTTTACCTCCCTTCTGTTTTGATTTTATATTTACTTTCCTTGACTAATAGCTGTTGCTTAGATTGCATCATTTTACCACGCATCACCAGACATTCTTCCTACAAACGCAGTATCACACACTTCAGTCGCACTCCTAACAATGACATCCCGGATTATAGTCGGTGCGATCTCTATATCTTTATTGATTATTAGCGCCTTCCAAGTTACCTCATCTATCCATTCGTTTAACCTATTTTGAAAATCTATTCGAACTTCCAGTTTCAATAGATTCTCAATCTTGATTCGCCTTTTTTTCCTTTTTTTTTGGTTCTCTTTCTTCTCCATCTCTCACCTAAGTTTATTTTGGAGACTAGAAGATAATGATTATTATTGCATTCAGAATCTCTCGTGACCCTTGTGTCTTTGACTAGCTCTCTTAGTCTTTCATCCGCAACAACAAAGTCAATTATACTGTGGCTATCTCCTTTACACCAAGTGTACATGTAGATCATTGTATGCCGTTACCGTTTCTAGTTGGATCCCCAAAATTGCTTAGGACCCTTTCTGTACCCTAACTTCAAAACCAACAAATTTATTCATATCTCCTAGTAGAATGATTCTTTCACCATGATCGCAAGTACTTATAGTATCATATAAAGTGTCCCAGAAGGCGTCTTTTACTTCACTCTTGTAAACATCATCTGCGACGTAGCACGCTATGATAAATAATCTTCTGATTCCTACTTTTATTCTAACATACAACAGTCCAGAAGATACAAATCTACTATCCCTGAGATGCTGACTTGATCTCTCATTCATAATCAAACCTACCCCTGGACCACCATGTGATTCACTATCTACTCCTGGCCATAATTCAATCCCGCCTTTCAATCCCCCATTTTATATCTTTCTGATGTCGCATCCCTTTTTCTTTGTTTCGGGTACACAAAAAATATCTAGGTTTCTTGCGTGCATAGTTTCTCTCGTAATACTCTTTCCTTAAGATCTTTCGCCGCTCTAGCATTTCAAACACTGTCTCCACTAATCGCCTGAAACTTTACCATTACCTTTACCAGGGTGCATGCCTTTCGTAAATCAAAGATTCAGTCCATTCCGAGGCTATTTTATTGTTTTTATTATTCATTGTTTGAAGTGTACGCCCAACTACCACCTTCATGCGAGAAATGTATTTTGCGAGTCGAAATCATGTCCAAATTAAGTAGTTAGTAGTCGTAGGGTGGAGAGTCTAGATACAACGTCAGTTCCACCAAACTTCGGTTAATGGAGGGGGAGCGTAAGAGCAGAACTGGAACCGTGAGAGTCATCGTTGGTTGGTGTTCTATACTGAGAAGGTCACCAGCCTTCAGCAGTGTAGTATTAGATAAGTGTTCATATGGTCCCATCTGTCGAACGTTACAAATATCGAAATTCTTCATTTCAATTTCAGTTTTACCAAAATATAGTTGAATTTGTATTAAAACAATCAAATTTTTAGTCAAGTAATAAAATTCTTTATCTTTTGAAATCGCAGGAAATTATTTAAAATCTTTCTAATCGTTCAAGACAAAAAAGGAACCTTGAACCTTTGAACCTTAAAAAAGGTGATTTAAAAATGGTTGGTACTTCAATAAAGTTTTCAACGAAAGAGTTTTTACTTTTGAGATCGCAGGACAGGATTTGACATTTTTTTAATCGTTTAAGTCAAAAGGAATTCTTAATGGCGATTAAAAAATTGTTGGTATTTCATTAAAGTTTTCAACAAAAGAGTTGAAGTTTTACGACAAAAAGACGAATTTTTCTAGAACAAAAATGTGAATTTTCACCAACGAAACTAATCTTTACTCGAAAAGTATAATTTTCAATCAAATAATTAGATATTTCAAACATATGGCTGGATTATTCAACCAAATATTTATCCATTTAGGAATTAAAAAGGGGTACGCCCCCCCCCCTCTTCCCATAAAGCGAGGTAGTCCAATTTTCAGTGATCTTTTAACCTCCTGTGCTATCGTACTTTCAATTACTTTACGGTTTCTACTTTATCGTCAGTAGCACAATTATCACAGACTCAAGATCGAATGAGTCCGGCTAATGCGCCTGATTATACAGTGTATCCCAGACTCAAGTGTCCGGACTTATATGGCTGTATACAAATTAAAAAAATAAGTCGAAAATTCCTTTTCCAAAATAAGTTGAAGTTTTGAGGAAAGGAATTTTCGATTTATTTTTTTTATTTTTATACAGCTATATAAGACCGGACACTTGAGTCTGGGACGTCCTGTATATATGAACACTTGTCGCTTGGGTTTCCTCAAAGTAAGCTGGGTTGCGTCTGGTTAGGCGTTATTTCAAAAAATTCAAAAAATGTCCATGTAACAGTCCTCCCTTCTCAATAGATAAACTTTTATTTTCCGGCCTACTGGCCTTGAAAAATTGACTTGCTTACACATCACTGTTTACAACATTTTCTTAAAATTAACCCTTACAAAGACCGCTCGCTCTTATCGCATTGCGTTGCATTGCCAAACTCTGCCTCCGCGGCTAATACTTAATACTTATCTACTATTAACAATATTTACATTTCACTTATATCTACTTCCTTTCCTATTTACAATCTTTCCTTCTCCATTTCTCTTCCTCCTTCCTTCTCTTCTCCTCCTTCTAAACCAACACCCCCTTCTCCCATCCAACCGCCCTTTTGTCTCGAATTTCATTCAATAACACCTAAATACTTATGTCACTCCTTTCCTCCTCCTCGCAATCCTCCAAGCAGTGTTCCGCCATCACATACCCCTTCCCGCACAATTCACACATTCTTTTCTCGCTACGAAAACAGAACCTATTGAATCCCTCCATGCACCCACATCTCAACCTCGCTATAAGTTCGTGACTTCTTTTCTCTTATTTTTTCAAACAAATACTGCGCTCTCTCCTTTGGCAAAATCCACCCATAGTTCCCATTAAACCTTGACCCTCTTATTCTCTCCTTCGCTGCTGCTTTATCTCTCTCCATGCCGTCCTTTTTCACCACCTCATACACCTTTCTCCCCTCCTCATGCACCCTTCTCATTTCATCCCTCTGCAGCCTATTCCTTCTAAGATATCTTTCTCTTTCCATCTCCATCTTCCCCTCGTCATCCCTGCTCTCCTTCTCCCACCAACACTTACCAGCTTACTTCCCCCCTCTTCCGAAAATTTCTCCTCGTACTCACACGCCCGACTCCCTGTTAGAATCCCTAAACTCGTTCTCCTCATTTCCCTCCTAACAATATAATTAGGTGTCTTTCTTACCAACCCCAGTGTCCACTTGACATACCTCTCCTGTATCCTGTTTAACTCCTCACTTTCGTTCCACCCCCATACCTCCATTCCGTAGAACAACACATTCATCACTAGCGAGTCGGACACATTTCATTCTTCTTCCAAAATCATCTGCAAAAAACTTCTTTCCCAACTCCCACACCTGTCTCATCACCACATTTGCCCTCCTCACTCTCTCTTTTATATGACCACCCACTGCTTCATTCCTCCGAAACAAAAAGCCCAGGTACACAAACCCCTTCTATCTCCTGCACCCCTATCTATCCTCCCCTCCCTTATCCCTTCCACCTCCTTTTCTGAACACCATAACCTTGGACTTTTCCGCTTTCAACTCTACCCGATTGTTAGCCAAGTATCTTCTCAACCTCTTCATCATCTCCTTTAAGGCCTCCTCGCATTTTGCCAACAACACTTTATCATCTGCATACACGAGTGGCCACATCCTAACCCCTCCTACCCTAACTCCTCCTACCACTCCGGCCTCTAGCTTACCCTATCCATCCAGAACCCGTTCAAAATCCTCTCCGCTCCTCTCACCCTGTCTTTCATCTCTTTATATACCTCCCTCACATTCTCGAACAGGCCTCCATCCACTCCCCTCTCCTTCATCGCCTTCCACAACCTCCCCCTATCCACCGAAGGGAATGCGCCTTTGTCATTCACGAAAAACACGTATACATCCTTTCCCGACATCCTTCTACAGCCACTCCGTCAACACCCTCGAGTACACTTTGTACGCCGTATTCATCATGTTCTGGTTCCATATTATTGCCTTTCCGTAACAAGTGAAGTATGTTGTCTGGACAAATTTTGGAGTTTTATTTGCCGTCCTGCCTCCTAAAAGTTTTTCGTCGTCCATCAAAACAATTTACCAAATGTGTAGTGTAGACCAATCTTCATTCGAACAGCTGTCCGAGTGATTATATTTTCTGTCTTTTTTTTTTAGAGATTTGACACTGACCAAATATAGGGATTAGGAAAATCGGCATAATACATCAATCTTGCTTAAACACATATATTTTTGGTACATCCCAGGGTCTAAATAAAAACATTTGTTAGTGCTGTATAAATTGTTTTATATTTTAGTTATATAGTACTCTTATTCACAATTAAATTTTTACGTTTGTTTAACACTTGTATACACGTCTGCCATTATTTACATAAAATGACTAAGAAGAAAATGATAGTATAAAGGCTAAAGTGATAATTTCGACTTTAAAAGATTATAATCTATTTTCTTCAATTACTTTGAGAAAAGTAAGATTTGCCTTGAGAAAATTTCAAGAGGCTGAGCTAGTGTACATGTAATTATTAATTTGGGTTGAAATTCAGTGTGCGTTTCGTGTTGAACTTCAAAATTCCTATAATTAATTTTCATTTTAAATACCAAGTTATAGGAACCAAGTAAATGCATTTACTTAAATCCTATTTTCTTGTATCAAGAAACTATTCATTGACAATAGTAATTTCAATTTGAACCAGATACATATCCTTCGTACATTCAAAGAAATGCTCTCATTGACTAAAAAGATGCAGATTCGATGAAATCTGATTAGTCTTTCAAAGAAGTGTTTATTTGATTGAATGAATTCGATCCTTTGAATCAATCAACGTGAATCAAGTCTTACGGTTTATTTAAATCAAAGAAATCTAGGCCTTCCATGATTAAATATAACTTTTCTACTTCGATTTCCCATGTTGCGGCCGAACTCTGTCCTTTGGCAGTCCATTGGAAAAGTTGGCGTTCCGTGGATACAAAAGAAACATATGTGAATAGGAATAGAAGTCAGAATCTCTTAGGCTCAGTTTAACTGTACATAAAGTAGAAATTCTACCTTGTGTTAATTCCGTTATCTCGACAGAATCATTTTCTGAAACCATCAAGTCTTCGTTCAAAGAATTTAACTTTATTATATTAATATCTGCTCCTGTGTTGACTAAAAATGAAGCTTTTATTTTATTGAAATCAGGAAATTAAAATTCTACGGCTGGAAATTCTAAATTCAATTTTGTTCCGAAATTTGGTCGCGTTTCATTATGACTTGTAGGCTTTTATGACGCTCCTATTTCTCCGTGCTCTTTACAGCGTCTGTTCGGCGAATGGAGTATCAGTTTAAATGTTCTATATTTGTTAGAAAAGGGGATTGTGTAATGATTCCATTATGTGAATAATATGGATTAGGATATGCTTTATTTTGTAACGGAACTGTTGGAAAATAAGGATAAGGGTTTAATATATACGGATACTCGTATGGAGGAATATGATTATACGGAAAATTGCAACATTCTTGCGTGTCTGAAATTGTATTCGGTTTTTCATCAGAAGCTTTATATGAGTTTGCAGTCATTGTTAAACGAACATGAGGACTAGGACTATGATCACGTGAATCTAAATAAATGGGTTGAGAATATCTTGATTCATGATAAGAGTTTGTAGGGTAATGAGAGTTTAACTGCTGTCTTGCTTCGCACTCGAGCGCGAATTTTAAAGCTGCGTTTAAACTCAGAGAGTTACGTGCTTCTAACAAGCCTAATATAATGTCAGGTAGGCCACGTTTAAAGGCTTCAAGGACACAGTCATTAAGTGGAGATAGTATTTGTCAACATTCTGATATTTATCTTTAAGAGCCGCTTGAGCTCCTGATTTTAGAAGAATTACTCGATCAAAAAATTCATTTACATTTTCTTCTCGATTTGTCCGAATCCTTTTAATCGGGCTGAAACGGCTTTCAGATATAGAGATATAGAGTCAAAATAAAGAACAATTATTAGTCAAATACCCCAACTTTATTTTCATGTTTGTTTTAAATTCATCATTTTTCCTCTGAGGGATTTGTGCGCATCAGCAGTGAGTGGCTTTGTCATCATATCAGCTATATATATATATATTTTTTTTTTTTATATCCATTTTACTGTAACTATTCCTTTATCTACACATGATTTGACATAATCTCCATGA
The DNA here is from genome assembly GCA_932195095.1 of Andricus curvator. Classification (NCBI taxonomy): domain Eukaryota; kingdom Metazoa; phylum Arthropoda; class Insecta; order Hymenoptera; family Cynipidae; genus Andricus; species Andricus curvator. Next base: position 169,366 of record CAKNYM010054091.1, on the reverse strand, counting down.
GTATCTGCCATATGCATTTTCTTTCCTGATTTTTCTCTAGCTTCTAAATTTTTAACTATCTTTTCAACGTCTTCATCAAAGTTTTTGAGTTTATGGCTACCATCCTTTTGAGTGCAAGTACCAGCTGATTTATTGTCACAGCAAATATTTACTGGGTATTTGCGTTTTTACTAATATATCCCTAATTGCTTTTTCTAGGGAAATTAAATCCTGACAAGTATCACTCATCGCGAGGTATTCTGCTTGACAAGTGGATAAAGTAACATATGACTGTTTGTGACTTCTCCAGGCTACTGGATCGTCAAAGAGTCGAATTACGTATCCACCTGTCGAGGTTAAATCCCCAAAATCTCTAAAACTTGCATCGGTCATTGCATCTAAATTATTTGATTTAACTTTATATGTCAGACCCACCTCTAAATTTGCCCGAATATACCTGAAAATTCTCACGACGCCTGTCCAATTATCCTCAGTGGTTCTAATTGTCTTCAGGCAAAATAGTTTACTGCATAGGCTATATCTGGCCTTGTAGCCCTTGCCAAATAAAGCAAACTTTCTTTTAAATCTGTCTAATATTTTCATCGAGTATTCCTTTTGTTGCATTCTCATTTCTCTATTTTCTCCATCTCGTCGGCGGTCAGAAATCGATTATCCTTTTATTTCTATTTCTTCTTCTACACTTTCGTTTTGCCGAGGTGTAAACCACTCTAAAATCAGCGAGATAACGTTCAGTGGTATATGGACGTTGTGCTCTGATTTTTCGATGTCGGTGACATTAAAGTAACTAAAATAAGGAATCTGTCTTATGAGCCTGTTAGAATAACATCAACGCACGAGGCGATCGTTATTCGTAACGTTGGAGTTACTCTATCTAAATTTTTTTTTCAATTTAATTTATCTTTCTTGTAAGCTAGCGATAAGCTCGTTGTCGGTAGCGGTGCTAGAAGTGCTCAGTCCGATAGCTTCTCGGAAGATTTTTTCCTTACAAGCTAAGAACCGTTCCTTATAGGTTCGTTGATACCTCGATTTTGACGCTAAGGGAGCGTTCACATATTATTTAACGTTATTTCGCAATTACGTAACATTTTTTGTATTATGTTTAAAAACATAATAGACGTTTTCTAAATAAAAAAAGGTTTTTCAAGATGAAGTGCTGTATAGAAATAAATAAAACAATTTTTTTTATGCAACACTGAAGGCTTTTTAAATATATTTTTAGTCACACTAATATTGAAATTAGTCACACTAATATTGAAATTACTCACAAGAAAAGAAGTATTATCATTTTGTTTTTAAGCTTATGTAAGTATAAATTTTATAATATTCTTGAGAAAATTAAAAAAGATTTTTGAATATTTAAAACCTCTCCAATTCCTTAAAATATTTTTAGCTAACTCGAATTTTTCTTCAAATTTTGAAAAATCATTCAAAATCTGCATTTTTTTAAATCTTTTACAGTTTGAAATTCTTTTTCAATCTCTTTAAATCTTCTAAATATTTCTTGAATTTACTCGATTTTTTAATCATACCAAATTGAAACATTTTTCTCAAAAATCTTCTACTCTTTTTCGAAATGGAAGGAAATCTTTAAAATCAAAATTCCTAAAACATCTTATAAGTTTTTATAATTTTGGAATCGTTTCAAAACGGTAGGAAATTAATGTTCTTGGTAACAAACTTACCTTTTTGGTTGAAAGTTCATGTATTTCGTTGAAAATTAATCTCTTTTTCGTAAAAAATTAATCTTTTAGGCTCAAACTTCATTTCTTTGACTTGAAATTTTATTTTTTATTGAAGATTAATTTTTTTAACTGTATTGTATTTTATTACTCTCCCTTTTACGGGTTTGAGGACTCCGTTCCCTTTACATCTTTTACAATTTCACTTAACCACTATGCCTTATGCTTATCTTATTCTATAATCGCTTGGCCTTTTTATTATTTACAAGTTCTAACCATTATCTTACTAGCTAATTATTATTATCTAGCAAATGCGCGAGATCTTCCAGGGCTTCCGTTTCCTCTTACCATTACTCTTCAAGCTTTTAATAGACACGCAACACTAATTTTCCATATCCATATTTGGATTTTGATTTTCTCCCCTCCCATGCGTTCTCTCTTCCCTTCTCTCTTCCAAGCTCTTAACACACTTTTCCCCTTGTCCACAACCGCTCAGTATCCACCTAACTTTATCGAAATGGTGCCCCATTCATCTTCCATCCATACTTTACTTCATTCTTTCTCTTCCTGAAACATACTATTTTTGTCTTCGTCACATTTATTGGCAAGTCTTTCTCTCTCACGTACTCTTCGAATCCTTTCATCAGCAAGTTCATTCCACTTTCATTCTCTGCCAGAAGCACCACATCGTCCGCGTACGCTAACGAGTATATTCTCTTATTTCCTAGAACTATACCCCCTTTACCTTTCCTTTCCATTTTCTCTTCTAGATCTGCTAACAATATGCTAAACAACAACGGGCTTAGCGGGCACCCTTGCCTAAGACCCCTCCCTGTCCAGAACTCCCCTTCTTTCTGTTCCCCGATCTTCACCCTTGTCTTTGTCGCCGTAAAGACCTCTTTGATCCTCTCTCTCAGCTCTTCGTCCACCTCCCTATCTTTCATTGCCTTCCACAAAACTTTCCTATTCACCGAGGCGAAAGCTGCTTTAAAATCTACAAAGAGTGCGACCAATTTTCCTTTTTTCTGTCCCAGGTTCCTGTTGACTAAATAATTTAGTACGAAAATGTTATCCACTGTCCCCATCCCCTTCCTGAATCCTGTTTGATTGTGTGGAATACTTCCTTTTTCATCTACCTGTTCTTCTAATCTCTTCCGAAGCACCTCCGTGTAAATCTTATACGTTACTGGCATGAGAGTGATTCCTCTATAATCTTCCACTTTTTCCCCCCTCCTTTCTTTAATAAAGGAACTACCAAACCTGTCCTCCACTCCTTCGGCCATACTTCCCCTCTCCATACTCTATTACATACTTCCCAAATCTCTTCTCTAACCCTCCTTCCGCCAAATTTCAACGCTTCATTCTCCATCCCATCCTCTCCTGTCGCCTTATTTCGTTTTAACTTCTCAATTGCTTGATTCACCTCCTCTCTGGTCAACTCATTCCCACCTTCTATTCCTCCCTCCTTGATCTTTCTACCGTCCCCCCTCACCTTGCTAGCCACCCCTCCTAGCAATTTCTTGAGATATGCCGTTCATTCATCCATACTTATCTCTTCATTGATTCCTTTCCATTCACTCCTTTCTCTATTGATCACCTCCCATTCCCTTCCTTCCTTTATTGCTTTTTCTACCTCCTTCATGTACCTCACCTTCTCTTCCTGTCGTGTTACATCCCATAATTTCTCGTGTTCCCTTTTTCCCTTATTATACTCCTTTTTGTCTATCTCTCCTCTTCTCCACTTCTTTAACGTTAACTTTATACGCTCTTTACTCTCTACACATTCGACATCCCACCATCCTCTCTTCTCTCCTCTTTCTTCCTCACTTGGCCTAATTTCTTCCACTATCTTCTCTACCCTTCCCCTCATTTTACACAAACTCTCATCCACGCCTCCCCCATCTTCAATCAAACCATTCTCTTCTTCCATTCTTTCCGTATATTCTCTTAGCTAATCAGCTCCCCATTTACCCATCTTTGCTTTTTTCCTTGTCACTCCCTCCTTCTTCCTTCTCTCCTTCTTCCCCAATTCCCGCATTTCAACGTTGCAATGACCGGGAAGTGTTCTGACCCTATTTCGTTCTGTACTTCCATTCTTTTCAACAGCCTCCTTACCCTTTCCTCGGCCAGAATGTAGTCAATCACTGTTTCCCCTTTCCCTGCAAACGTAATCTCGCCTTCCTCATCCCCTTCTGAGTTCCCATTGCAAATAAACCATCCTGTTTCTCCCAGAATTTCCAACAGAGTCCTACCCTCCTGGTCCACATGTTTGTGTTTCGATTTTCTCCTGAAAGTCTCACTGTCTTCATCCCATATTTCCCCTCCCTGTTCCCCCGTCCAAGCATTCAGATCACCTCCTATCAACACCAATTCGTCATCCTTTTTCGCCACCCATTTCCTAATCACACTCCAACCTTCTTCTTCTCCCCTTCGCCTGTAAACGCAAACTATCCTCACCTTTATTTTTCCTATCTTCACCATTCTCGTCATTACTCCATCCGTTTCCTCAAATGCCATTTCTATTCTCTTTTCTCCTACCAATTCCTTCCTCACTCCTGACACCATACCCCCTTTCTTTCTTCCCTTTGCCTTCTCTTTCTTTGCCCTTTGCATCTGCCACATATATCCCTTGGGTAACTTCCTCTTCACTCTCTTCACTCTATTCCACTCCTTCTCATCTACCCAGGTTTCACTCAACATCATTACATCCCATTTCTTCAACTCTTCCCAGAAACCTTCATCTTTATTCATTAGCCCTGATACGTTCCAAAACGCTACTCTGACTTCTTTTTTCCTTCCTTTCTCCCTTCTTTCATCATGAAGTCCCCTCCCTACTTTTGTGGAAACCCCGTCGCTCCGTCTTCTCCTCCTTCTTTTATTTCACCCTCTAGTGTTTCCATTTCCTCCTCCCTTGTATTCTTAGTCTTCACTTCTTCCTCTCGTTGCCATGGGCCTTCCCTACACACTTCACTCAATTTTTCTTCCTTATCATCCCATATCCACACATTCCCATTTATCCACATCCTGTCTTTCCCTATCCATACCATGTTCCCTTTCACTCTTTCATTCCATGCTCTCTGTTTCATCATCCACTTTCTCCTTCTTTCATTCCACGTCATATCCTCCTCTATCCTTTCTTCCCTTCGCTTCAAAGCTTTGTTCTTTCTCAAGATATAAACTTTTTCTTCCTCATTTCTCACTTTCACTACATACATACGCGATTTACCTTCAAACTTCCTTCCCACTCCATTTACCTCTTCCACGTGCACTTTTGCTCCAATTTCACTCATCAACTTTTCCACTTCTTCTCTACCTGATTCACTATCTACTTTCATTCCTTTAATCACTATATTCCTACTCCGTTTCGTCTTCTCTTCTACTTCCATTTTCCTTTCCAATTCTCTCAATCTTGATTTCATTCTCACATTTTCTAGGATAACGTTCTCATTCATTTCTTTTATTCTCTCTCCTTCTCTTACCCCCTCATTCCCTTTCTTTATATCCTCAGACTTACACTCTAGTTTTCTCACTCTTTCTGCCAACTTCTCCATATCTGATTTTCTCTTTTCCTCACTCATCCTTTGATTTTTCTCAATATCTTCCAACTGCTTCCAAACTTTATCTTTTTCTTGCCGCTACACCAGATTCCATTCTTCCCACTTCTCTCTAACTTTCCTCATTTCCTCCCAAACCTCCTTCCCTCGCTTTTGCATGCCATTCAAACTTCGGTTCGTTTCCTCTCTAAAACCTTTAATAAGATTTTCCAGGCTCTCTAGATCGAATTTCCCTTTTGCTTTATTCCTTTCCGGTGGAGACTTTTTTTAAAACTTTTTCCGCAACTTCTCCTCTCCCTGCTCATACCCCTTTTCTTCCCTTGATCTTTTACTGTCTTCCATCTTATCCTCCTCGTCACTTTTATCCGTAAACCCTCCCCCCTGCCTCCATTTATCAAAAAGTTGTCTCGATCCTAAACTGCTAGCTCTGGATCTGTTAAGCAGTTCCCGATTAGACGGCCTACCTCGAGGCCTCCTGTCTACCAGCCCCCCTTCCTTCTCTCCCCACCCGAAGTTTCCTGGCCTAGCATACTGGCCCCCGCCATCATCACTATCTCCGGCATCACCCTTACCACTCCCCGCTTCGCCGGTCTCAGTGAGATCATCAGCACCGGGCTTGTTATCTACCTGCTGCCCTCTGTCGGACCCCACTGGGCTCCTCGCAACAAACATGCTGGCCTATCTTACCGATCTGCTGTCCCCTATCTTCTCTCTCACTTTTCCGTCCTCGACAACTAACCTCCAAATTATCACTTTCAACTCTCTTCCTAAACCTTTTAACCTTACAAACCAAAAAAGATAGCACAGAACAAACACGCGTACGTATTTCGTTGAAAATTAATCTCTTTTTCGTAAAAAATTAATCTTTTAGGCCCAAACTTCATTTCTTTGACTTGAAATTTTATTTTTTTATTGAAGATTAATTTTTTTAACTGAAAACTTAACTATTTAATGTTTGGTTGAGCATCAATCTTCTTCAGTTCAAAATTCACCTTTTTTTTTGAAAATTTCCGTATTTTGTTGAAACTTTGTATTTTGTGTTAGAATGTTAATCTTCTTGGTGACTAATTCACTTTTGCTTAAACATTCAACTCTTAGGTTAAAAATTTCATTAAAAAATAAAATATTTGGTTGAAAATACATGTATTTTGTTAAAAATTATTCTTCTTTGGTAGAAAATAAATCTTTTTGGTTGAAAATTCATTTATTTCGTTCAAAATTAGTTTTTGAAAATTGAAAATTAGTTTTTGTAATTAAACATTTAACTAAAGTTTTTGTCGAAATTTTTTTTTATTGACATTTAATCTTTTTGTTAGAAAATTTATTTGTTTGGTTGAAAATTTAACTTTTTCGTTAAAAATTTAGTTTATTTACTCAAAAACTTATTTCTTTAACTGAAAATTAAACTATTTTATTCCGCGTTAAAAATTTAACTTTTCTAGTTGAAAATTCATCTTTTTTGTTAAAAAAATTGCCCTTTTTTGGTAGAAAATTAACCTTTTTGGTGGAAAATTCATGTATTACATGTTTATTTTTTTGATTGCAGATGTATCATTTTAGCTAAAAGTTCATTTCTTTTGTTAAAAATTTAACCAATTTTTTTGAAAATTCTTTTTTTACTCAAAATGTAGCTATGCCATTTTTGTTATAAAATTGATCCTTTTCAGTTGAAAATTCACTTTTTTTTATTAAAAAGTGGTCTTTTTTAGTAAAAAATTCAATTATTTTGATAGAAAATGCATATTTTTGTATTGTAAATTCAACTCTTTTTTTTTTAATACATCTTTATGACTTTTAAACGCAACATTTTCGATAAGATATTTTTTCTTTGTTGATTGAACAATCTTTCTTGGTTAAAAATTCAACTCTTATGTCGAAAATTCGTATTTTTTTTGGTTCAGCAGTTTTTTTATTGAAAATGAACATATTTTTGGTGGAAATATCAACTATTACACTTTGTGTTGATAAATCATTTTTTTTTATCAAAGATTTATCAGTTTGTTTGAAAATTCAACTCTTTTGTTGAAAATTCCCTTTTCTGTGATTGAAAATTAATTATTTTAACTGAAAATGTTATATTAAAATTTTACATGAATAAATCTTAAATTTTTGTCAGTTCTTTTTTAGAGAAGGATGAAAAATGTTACGTACTCGAGTTAAAAATACCCCCCCCCCCCCATGCCCACATAACAGAC
>CAKNYM010054091.1:148061-161838 GCA_932195095.1 Andricus curvator | reverse complement strand
CCCCCCCCCCCCCCCCCTTTAATGTTACTTAATATGTGAGCGCTCCCTAATCGAATCTTTTTTGTTCCGTATGCCCATGTTATACACAAACGATTTATACACTGGCCCGACGTGTTCCGAGTTTAGATGACTCGTCATGAAGTGTAAGACTCGGAGAAATTCACACGTTGTAGTAAGCGATCGAATGCTATTTTTTCTTATTCGACCATTATCCCATCGTTATTTCTCTAAGCGGCGCGTTGCGTACGGCTACACTTGTGATTTTTTTCCTTAGCCGTTGATTTTGAACGATTTTATTCGTATGCGATTCATTTCATTTTATGCAATAAGAAGCTTATGTTATACATAACAAAAAAATGCTATCGTCAGTTACACTGCGTTAAGTAGAATAAAGCTATGCTTATTTTAACACCGTCTACAGATTTTTTGTTTTAAAAAAATCATGATTTTAGAGTGGTTTACCCCTCGATTGCACCTGTCCCGGCGATATCGCAGTGACGTATCAGCTATAACCACGTCTCTCTATCGTAATTTAGATGGTTACAGTCTGCGATAGATTCAATTCGACAATCCGGCAAAAGTGTCGTGCACCCTGAAGACACGGAGCGACCCAAGGACGACCGCCTTCTGCATCTTCTCCGCAAGTGTCTTAGCATTTCGTTGACACGCAGAAGGCCATTAACCAGTGAAAGCTTGGCACCTCTAAGAGCACCGATGATCAGGACGACTAGCTTAACAGAATATTATATTAATATATATTAAAAAACTCAATTATAACATTCCCGATACTTGTAAACTTCCCGAAATAATAAAATTGCCGAAATCTGAAAATTCGGAATTTAAAAAATGCTCGAATAATAAAATTCCAGACAGAATATTGTCCAATTATAAAACACATAAACTATAAAATTCCCGAATTTAAGCAATTAAGAAAATAGTTTTTTAATTAATATTATTTATTTATTAAAAATGCCATAATCAAATATTTTTATCATATACATTTTTTTTAATGATTGTTTTTTTAAATCATTATTTGAATTTGAAATAACAATAGTTGTATAAAAATGAATAAAACAAGCTTTGCAGGATTCAATTCAGCACTGATTTATCTCGAAGTATCTTTTTATTTAGTTTTTAAAATTAATAATTTGAGTTTTGAGAACGTTTTTTGTAATTTTTGAAAAATACAATGTACATTTTCAAACAAAATTTTTCATCCTCCATGAAAGGTGATGTTGTTAGTTGTGACACGATGTTTTCCTGATGAGATCGTAAATCTGGTTTTCCAAAGCGGCACCAACCTCTCTATGCATCTCACGATGTGTGGATGAACCTTTGAGCTTTCCAACAGACAGAGGATAAGTCTATGGGAGCTTGAATGGAAAGCTTTCTGGTAGCCAACCCAGGCCATCGATAGGTAGCGCTGGTAGGATTCTGTGTCTTTGCAGACACATCAATCGATGAGCAGGTTCTCGCGACATCCTGCTACGCCTTTCTTTGAGCCGCGTTGTTCATACATCTCTCGCCACACAGGTCCGATTGTATAAACAATTCTACCATTTAAGATAGCTGTGAAGAGCTTATACAGCGTGTTCAGACAAGTTATTGGCCTGTAATTCTTTGGGTCAGACAGGTTGCCCATCTTCGGGAGGAGCACTGTGCGTCCTTTCACCAACCAACCCGGAATAGGCTCTTCCGATTCTAGATATGAGATGAAAATGCGGCCAGATGCTGATGGGTTGATGGAAACATCTTCCACCAGAAGGTTTTATTACAATCTGGTCCCGGAGCGAAAGTTCTTCAGTGGGTGCTGGATTTCGTAGACTTCTCTCAAAAAATGCCTCGACTTCTTCTGTTTTGCGCGGGTGGTCGAAAGTAACTGGAGGGTCTTGTAAGAGTCGAGATGCTGCCTGATGGTCAGCAGCTTTGACTTGTTGAGTGTGTGATGACGGATCCGCAGTTCGCGTGCGTACTTTCGGACCCTGCTAATGAAATTCCTGCCAGATGTTATTCAGTCAATTACACACTGAATGCGGGATGCGTACTGCCTTGCCCAGCCTATCTTGGTGTTGAGTTGATGCATTCATCTTTTGGTCTTATGAGCAGCCGTTGGTTTTGTTTATGGTGTGCATCCGCTAAAGTTCTTGCTGCATAATATACACTACAATTGATAGTCCAGAGGTAGGATTCTTCGGAAAAAATCTCCACGAAACTCGTCATCCAGTGCAGCCAGATCTCTGGGCTTAAGAGAAACCTGGATATTGATATTTCTCCTCGTCCTAAAGCATCTCTCTTCCTCTATTGGATGCCTACCCGCGGTTAGTCTCAGTGTCGCCTCTCTTTCTCTGTTGCCGGCTTGTTCTGGCTGAGGTTGAGAAGGCGCTCCGTTTATATAACTCCTTTTTTTCGGAGTTCCTCGGCACGGTTTCGCAGACGTTGATACAAAAAATGCGAGAGCTCTGGGTGTTTCTCGCACCACAGAGCATGCGATCGCGCTATGTAACCTTCTCGTTCAGGGGTCATACTATTATCGTAGCACTTCAGCAGATAGATCCTGAGTCGATCCCTCCACTCAAAAGTATTGAGATTTTGCCGGTCCATCGCATTAACTCTGTCTTGATTGGCTCCCCCAACTCTAGGGTCGTCGGCAATGTTGTCCGACCCAATTTCGGTAGCCCTGCGCGTTCGACTGTTTTGAACCGCACTTTCTACAACAATGTAATTACGTAAATGATCTTCGTCTTCAGATCTTGGAGGACAATATCAGGCTTTGTAGCACTGATAGGTTGAGTGGTGGAGAATGAGAAATTCCAGTAGATCTTACATTGATCATTCTCCACAACGGACTCGAGTTCCCCCTGGGCGTATGGCAAGATGGACAATAGATCAACACCATAGAAGTGCCTAAGATAGTAATATAACACTTTTAGAGCCGCATTGTGTCTCTCTATGTACCCGTAGCATGCACACTTTGAGCATCCACTGAGAACATGTCTAGTGTTTCTGGCTCTTGCTTGCACGCTCGGCACTTGGTATCGCCTACAGGTACATTCATTATGCGCTTGCGGTAAACTAAGGTGTCTATAACGCCGTCTTGAAAGGTAAAAATAAATCCCTCAGTCTCCGATCTCAATCCACAGACTTGAGAAACATGTTGGACAGACCCATCGATAGCTCTTCCCTACGTATAACGCCGCAGAATTTACCATGAAGGGGCTTGTTAGGATGTTTCTTAATAGAAGCGCATGTTTCTGCATCCTGTACACGACTTTTGAGCACCAAAGGTGTTAGTGATGCTAGGCCATGTGTAGTGTTGCTGAAATCAAATGGAAGGCCAAGTTCCTCTTTGGCCCTATCTGCGGCACGGTATAGAAACGCCGCAGCATTGACGACTTCATGTTGATGGACGAGTCGCATAAGAGAATCTCTGCTTTTTAGAACTGAGCAGGCTGTAGCCAGAACCGTTCTTCGATGATGACACTCCAGGCTTAGCAAGCCTTTACCCCTTTATCTCGAAGGAGGTATATTGGAGGTACGGAAGATCTAGGATGATGGCTGCGATGGGTTGACATCAGCTTGCGTGTGCTTCGGTCAAGTTGCTTCAACTCATCGACGTTCCATTTTACTACACCAAATGTGTAGAGCAGTATAGGAACGGCCAGCATATTGGTCGCCTGGATCTTATTCTTCCCAGATAATTCGGAAGCTAACATTTTTCTGGGAATTTGGCGATACCTTTTTTTAAAGGCCGTTTTTAACACACGCACATTTTGGGTTTCCGCTTGCGGTATTCCAAAATATGTATATGTTTCTATATGGTTAAGGTCCTCTTTTTAGGAAGCGAAGAGTTCAAGGTTGTCCATGTATAAAATTTGGTTGACCTTATATTCTCTTCTGTTCGGCAAGCCACATAGGTGTCCAGAGCTTTTGCCTCGGAGCAAAATAGATAGAGGCAAGAGGGAGATGCGGAAAAGCATCGGACTTAGAGAGTGTCCATGGAAGACCCCCCTCTTATATGTGATGTAGCTGATAGACACTTGTCGTTTTGTCAGATGTTATGATAAAATCTTGTCCGCCTCAAGAGCATACGCTCTTTTATGCATCTCACTATTTTTGGATGCACCTCCGGGCACTCAAGGAGCTTGATAAGTAGTATTAACAGGTTCTCCTCAAAACTGCCAGCCCTCTCTTGCATCCACGCTGTTCAACTATTGCACTCCATACCGGCTCGATAGATGTTTATATCCTCTCATTCAGGATGCCAGTGAATAGCTTGTAGCTGGTGTTTAAACAAGCTATGGGCCTGTAGTTCTTTGGACTTGACAAATCTCCGGTCTTAGGCATCAGTACCGTGCGTCCTGTCACTAACAACTGTGGGATGGGCTGTTCTACGTTTAAGAAAGTAGTAAATATACGAGCTGGATGTTGGTGCGTAGAAGTGAACTTCTTCCACCAACAGTTGTTGATTTTATCTGGCCCTGGCGCTAAAAAGTTCTTAGTTCTAGCGATAACTTTCTTCACTTCTTCAGCAGCAATTAGTGGAAACTCTTTCTCTGGACTTTGAAACCTTTGCCTTTGGCATAAGTTACGAAAGAGTGATATATCTGAACCGCCTTCATCTAGCTGATAGGTATCTCCATATACTTGCTCCCAGAAGACTTGCATCTCTTCTTGACTAGGCGGATTTTTAACGGCACATGACTTTTTATTGAACAGACGGGAAGGATGAGTAGAAAAGGTGGATTTCTCCTGAATCCACTTTACTCGCTGTTCAAGGCGCTCTTTTGCTATTGAAAGAGATTTTATTTTTTGCGTCCAGTGGTGATTGATGGTCAACAGTTTGCACTTGTTCAGCGTGTGATTTGCTTTCCTTAAGTTTCGAGCAGGTACCTTAACTTTTGGAGTGAATTTTTTATTTGATGTTATGTAGCTAATCACGCACTGAACATTTGATGCATGCCGTCTCGCCTTTTTAATTGTAAACTGAAGCTGTGCAATACGCTCGCGAGTCTTACTGAGGCGTACTGAAGTATTATTATTTCTATTGTCGCTAAGCAGGGAGACCGCCTTCTCGTAAACTAGACAGTTCAGATTCAAAAAATTAACATTACCGGGGAGCATATGGGGGAGAGCAGTATTAGCTTCAGCTAATTTGTCCATCCTGAGAAAGACTTTTTGGTGGATTTTTGTTCTCCTACTTCTCATTTTGGCATTATCTGCTATCTGCATAGGTGGTCTTGCTGGAACGGATGGTATGTTCGCTGGAGGATGTTGCTCTTCTAGATAAAGAGCTTCATATCCGTTTTTGCGCAAAAAGGATATCTGATCTCTTAAATACTGAGGCATTTTATGAGCATATTCCGAGCGCATATTAACCCAACTTTCATGTAACCTCCGCATGAATCCTCTTCGCGCAGGTGAGCTTCTTCGCCAACAGGTAAGGATGTCCCTCCTGAGTTGGTCCGACCATTAAAAACGATGTTCTCGCGTTTGTTCGGCGCCATTGCCTGGTCGTCGCCTCGGTTCGGTCCTATTGCCACTCCCAACTGAACCATGGCCTCCATCCGAGAGAGGCCTATTGTGGGTGGCACTGCGTGATACTGGTGACGTAATATATATATATATATATATATATATATATATATATTGTTATATGTATTATTGTATTGTTATTATATTATTTATTCATATGTATCAATCATTTTTAAATTTCGGAAAAGCAGTGTCTTTAGTTTGGTTACTCAAAGGCCTAATTGTAAGACACCTAGAATGATGGTAGTATTTCTGTCTGAGAGATCTTCGCTTCCATCTTCAGTGACATAAAATTTTGCTCTTTCGTTGCGATCACCCAGGACGTTATAAGAGGGATTTGATATAGCGTATGTTCGGGCTTGAAAATGCACCCTGATAAAATTTAATGAAAATTTGTGACAGTCCGCGAAGAAAGGTACCTAACGCGGAAAACGTCGATTTTTAGTTTTTTACATCAATTGATAGGTTTTTATTTGTTCTTTTGTAATGACAAATATTATTAATATATCTGAAAAATTCGAATTTTTACTAAACTGCAAAGTGAGGCCCTCCTATGGAGTTCCTGTGTTGGACCGCCTCTTCAATCGCTCCTCCCGCAAAATGAAGCCACCGCGCGTTAGGACCCTTTCTTCGCGGACGGTCACATTCAATGAACGTACAGAAATGCACAAGTGCACGACTACTGTACTTCATTGCAAAGATAATTTTATTCTGCACAAATAATTTTTTCAAAGGCAGTGACTGCAAAAATTATTTTGAAAGATGCGGGGGGTTCCTTTTTTTGCTGCCGGTCAGAGGAGGCGTCAATGTCTAGGCAAGAGTTCAGAAGCACGGGTTTCTAACAGCTGCTTTTCAACCAAAAAAATGCCTGAAAATATCAAGATTTGTACAACAACAAAAAAACAATCACATCTTTCCTGGAGATTGTAAATAATTATAGAGCCTTTGCGTTACAGTTTGGAGTTTGAATCTCTTTAATATCTTCATTAGAGCTGAAAATATTATACTTGTACATTTTTGTAATTTTAAGTAACAATTTTTATTATTTCTCAAATTATTTAACTGTAGTTTGTTTATAAATGTTTGGTTCACATTGATGAATTTTTTCAAATGTTTCCCATTGCCTTTTGTATAAAGAATAATGCTCTAAACTTAGCACTTGTAAACATTGACTGTCATTATTCAGTGGAAGATCGAAATAATTGTTACGATTGAACCACGTTTTCAATTTTGTTTCTTTTTTTCCCCTCTTAAAACTCTTTTGTCGAATCTCGCGAAACTCTTCTACACATCCAGGAAAAATCCTGATTTTTTAAAACTTATAACTATTTTCTATATTCCAATGCATGTATCGCTTCATGTGAGAAATGTCCATATTCGCCACCATGAACTCCAGCTTCAACTTCCGCTAATAATTAAAATTCGTGCACACAACGATGTTTTACAGAACAAAATGATTCATTGTTTATTAATATTGAATGAAACTTTTATTTATTTATCAGGGCTGTTAAATTATTTACAATAGAATTTTTCAATAATATATTTGTCCTTGAGATTGGTGAATAAAAATGTAGTTTAAATGCTTGAGATCTGAGAAAAATTAAAATATAATATAATAATAATTAATAAGATGTTTTAAATAATGTTCAAATACGAAAATTATTTTTCATTGGGTTTTATTTTTTACTAACTTTGTGTTCTAAAAGATTGCATGCAAATCGCTCAATAATTGAATGATTTTCAATCATTAGTTCTTATTCAACATTAATAAATATATTCAAGAATGATATACTTATGTGTTCTGTTTCTTAAATAGCTTTTAAAAGACCAATTTATTAAATCTAATTACATCACGTGCTTTGAAATAAAAATATAAATTAAACTCTACTCAATCTTAACTGGAGTTGGTTTCGAAAAATTCGACTCAATCTCAACTTGTGTCACTTTCGTAAAATTCGACTCATGACTCACGCGCCGAGTCGAATCGGATTTTTTTGCTTCGATTACAGCTTGAGTCGGTTCGGAAAATTCGACTAATGAGTCACCCGCTAAGTCGATTCAAATTCTTTCTTCTCAATTCTCAGCTGAGTCGAATCGGATTATAGTCGGCTCAATTCGACTGATGCACATCACTGGTCCTAATAATTCGCGAAAGTCTGGGGCTAGGATTCTCGTTAGGTGACTTTCCCCACCGCGTCAAAAATCTTTCTCCCCTTACGTTTTATCCTCATATCTGATAGTTTGAGAAAATAGAATCTATTCAAAAAAGTTATGGTGAAAATTTGACAGTTGAGGAAACAAGTTGTAGAGAACTTTCTGGTTGTTTACAATTTTTATTCAGGAAAAAATTAAAAATTTGAGAACTCTGGATAGGCATGTAGATATCTCCATATAAAACAATTTGTATTGAATTTATATTTGTCTAGAATTGATAGCCAATTATAAATTAAAACTAAGTTATTAAACAGGTTACATTGAATGTCAACATTTCTTGAAAAGTCGGTAGTGGGATCAAATCGAGTAGGCGAATTCGCGATAGGTTGGAAAGTCTGTATTTGGGTAAATGTCTTGACACTCAAACTCTTTCCTTATGTCATACTTATGCTTAATCATATTTTTTTGTGATATCAAATTTTAAAAATGTACTGCTCAAGGTACGAGAGACTTCCTTAAAGATTCAGACAATCTTTAACATGTTACTGCTCTGATGCCTTAATCTTATTAAAATTGGAATTTATTTAAACGTTTTTGTTCCGCTAATTTTATGTTCGAAATATCACGTCATGGACTCAACCAAGCCCCATAGTACGGGCGACATTATAACACTAATACTTTTTTATTTTATTTGAAATCTATTAAGTACTAGTTAATTCTTGCTTAAATCAATTTATTTTATGTACCGTTTCTGATCAAACTTCAATTTGTTTTGGACACAAGGTTATTTCTGCCGTATAATAACTTGATATTTTCTTTTTAGTTGACTAAGTTGGAGTTGGCTGCAGAGAGACGTGAAAATGGGATCGAGAATAAGCTTCAGAAGACCGATGCTCAAAACGTCATAAACATGAATTTGTGAGTAATTCTTTCGAGTACATCATAGCTGGGAACAAGAAATAAAAATTTATTGTAGTTTAATTTTATACACTAAAATGTAATTTCTATTTCTCTTTATTTGTTTGACAAGTTATAGTTGTTATCTGGCGCTAAAAGATGATTTTACGATTTTCGTTAGAAGAAGCTCTGAAGGCCAGCGTGGTAGAGATGACGGATCTGTAGATTTGTTCGGGCATCAGACAACGAACAATTTTAACTACTTAGGGGTCCTATAGGTGCTTGGAAGTTTTGGAGCAGATGTACTTTGTTGAGGTGAAAGTGGTTTCGCAGGACCACTGTGGACAGTATCCAGGGCTGGCTACTTTCTTGGTGGCCAATGTAGGAGTGGTTGGGGACGTTTAATGCTCCTGAAGGTGGGTACCATCCCGCTCCCTGTGGACGCGCGCTTTTGCCGGACAGGTTCTTTTTTTTGGGCGAGACAAGTTACTGTGACACGCAGATATTTCAACGTCTTTAAAGCTTTTGGTTTGTTTGCGAGGAAATACGCTAGCATTGGTGGTGATGGTAGAGTTTGCGAGATGGAAGAGGCCTGTAAGTTTATGCAGTCCTCATTTGCAGTAAACTGCGCCTTCGGAGCAGCCGTGATTGGGAAAATAGGATTTCCGTGTGGAGGTATCGCTCTCAGGAGCTTGTATTACCAATCGCGGTGGCTACGGGTTATTAAACCCCTCATTGAAGATTCATTATTGATCGGACACTCAGTCTCATTAAAGTGGGAATTGCTTCTTTTTGCAGCGAATTTTCTGGAATTGGAACGTCGACATCAGCATTACGATGCTGTTCTTCGAAGGCCCATCGACGTCTTTCACTTCGGCGCTCGTTTTGGCTTAAATTCTGTACGGGCGCTACCCCCTGGCCTTCCATATATAGAGGAAAGAGAATAAAGGGGTGTAAAGGCCATGTCAGGCATTTTCCGATCCTGTGGGACTATCGTGAAAAGAGGGATGCAATTAGGAAGAAAAATGGAAAATGAACTCTAACATTGAGCATAAATCCGTAGAGAAGAAACGCGAAATGACAGATCTCTGATCCTAAGAGAGCGAGAGTGAAAGAGAGGGATAGCGGGCATGCATTTGCGCACGACGTTTGGGACTTAGCTGTAGTAATACCCACAAAACCCACCTCTCTCGTGCGTATCTACAGCCGCGAAACTACTTTCACTTTACTTAAGGGTTGCACATTATCTTTCCGGTGGGCGCGTGGCAGCACTCAATGCTGTTTTTCCATTGTCCGCCCGTGTGTATTTTGAAGGCGCGCCCACCGGAAGGTTAAAATGGGGACGGCGATTTGTCTCAAGCTCCTCTTAGAGGGTAGCACCGTGAGTGGAGATATACCTTTTACGCAGACACAAGGCATAATCTACAGTTTCCTTAGTTTTTTGTTATTTGGAAAGCGATGTGCTCCTTTATTTCTACACCCAAATGCCACATACACACCTGAAATTTTGAAAATAATGCTTTAAACTAACACCTCAACACTGCGTTATGAAGAAGTGATATAATGCGAATAGCAGGCGTTGCCACAATTGGAACCGCCGTCTTGTGTATCTCCACGCGCACTGGAAATTTCAAGTGATAGTATAAGAGTCAATTTTGTTTTGTGATCGTCTATTGATGTTCCAAGTTTATTATTATTCAATCGACAGACCGATAGTCTGGCGTTTTTGATAACATAAAGAATAGTATTCACCGGTAGCGTTCGTAAAACGACAGACCGAAATTCCGGGGATATCACCTTCAAAATTGTGTTTGAAAATGCATAATCTTCATCAAAAGTTTGGGTCCGAGCGGGTAGCCGAAGAGCGAGGGAACGGCCACGTCATGGGAAGAAGCTGAGTGGAGAGAATGACGCGGCTTTTCCCTCGCTCTTCGGCGCGGGAAAAAAAAAAGTTTGAAATTTCCACTTTTTCACCTAGCTCAAGTGTCCAAACGCCCCATGCAGGGCGTCTGGTATTTATGTGCTTCGAAAGATGGATTGTTTGCCAAATATATTCGCCACTAACTAGGACGTATACTGCCACTTGACGAAAAAAATCACCAGCTCTAAGACTACTAGCAACTGCAAGTGTCAGTCGCCGACCCCATAGAGACCATATCACCGTGTTGCGGCGATATCCGTGTATGCCTTACTAGGCTTTTCACTTGGCAGTGGAGGCCCGTCGCGAAGTAACCACGCTTTCGCACTCCGCTACCTTGTAGCCCTCCTGGCCTCAACTCTGACAGCATCTGCTGCGGTCTTCTCCTGCACACTCTCGAGCAACGTGCCCGAGAGTATGACCCTGTAGCACCAGTTTCGACGCAGTGCGCAACCTTTGCAGAAGAGACTGTACCTAGATCAACAAAAGCTAGAATGCAGCCCCAGCTGCTCCTCTTCGTGAATTTAATCCTAGGGGGAGCAGAAATCCACCCTCGCAGATAGTCTCTCAGAGCTCCTTTTTAGATCTAAGCCCTTGGTTATCTCTGCGAGGTCGTAGATCACCACTTGCGCTCTTGGAACTTCGATCTTCTCCAAGAGTTCCTGCTAGAGCATCTCCGAACAGCTTTCAGTTCTCAGGTTTGGCCCTGACCTCTATGAGGACATCGCTCATAGTGGTCTGCCTGATGGCCTTGACGATAATGTCATGTTCATCAGGGTTGACCTTCGTTTGGATGGTCAAAATACTCCTGGTTGTTGGACTTCTTAAGTGTGAGTTTTATCCCGGACCATTTCCGAACATTTTAGGTGCTAACGCTGACCGTGCCAGGTTCTCGGTCTGCGTTGAGACTGTCGCAGTTTTCTCCCTTAGGGAGGAGCTCAAGAGTCTCCTTTCTTCCTTCTTCTTGTTTATTCTTATCGTCAGTTCATCAGTGGTGCCACGTACGCAAAACACAGTCAGGTCGTCCAGGGTGCGCTTGGAGTAGTGGTGGGTGAACAATTCGATCATTGCGTTCACGATTCTCTCCATTATTTACTGGTGCATATTTTTATGAAGCTTTCAGAAACTCGATCTTCCTTAGCACGTCGTGTATTTCGTTGAGATCCTTCTCGAGCTGCTTCTGCGCCGTTTCAAATTGCTCCTGCCGAAACCGGAGATAGGACTTGCCTCTCGGGGCATCCTAAACAACGTTGAAGCCGCCCACTCGTTCACCACGCCGCCCGTGTAGTACAAAGTGGTGAGCGAGTAGGCGCGCAACAAAAACCTGTCACCGCTGAAGATAGGTGAAGGAAATAATTTTTTCAATACATTAACCTTAAAACAAAAGGCTCATTCTCTAATTACCTACAGTCCCATGGAGGTTTTTCATATTTTATGTCAGGGATGTCCACGGAAAGGGCAAAGAGCTAAAGTCTATCACTCGTCACTCCCTTCTCTTACTGCCTCATTGCAGAGAGCGAATGAGCGTCCGAGGAAAAGGAACGGTGAAGCGCTCGGTGATGAATGAATTTAGACAGTTTTTATTTGTTTTTTCCTCTTCTTTGTTTTGTTACATGTTCTCGCTCACATGTTCATATTTCACAAAACAAGTTTATATTGCTTGATATATGTTCGTAAGAACATAAATAACAACAAAAAGGGCAAAGTACAGAACAAAAAAAGACATTTTAGATACAATAGATGATATGAATGCTTATATCGAGAGCTTTTTAGCAATTTCTAATGATTTTTCTACCTCGTCTCCCAGATTTCTTCTTAGAAAGCAATCCTTACCTTCGATAATAACAATACTTCATTTCTGCGAGTTGAAATTTTTGAACAACCCTTTTCTTTTGAGGAGATGGCTTCTTTGTTTTGAAATTTGAAACTTAATTCCTTTCCTGGTCTTGATAAAATTAGTTTTGAAGTAATATCAAACCTTCCAAAAGCCTCCCTTCTCCATCTGCTTCATATTTTAAATCACATTGTTAATGAGAGTGTTTTCCCTGCCTCCTGAGAAGATTTCGTTATCTGTCTTCTTCCAAGAAACATTAGAAAGACATTTAGACCAATCGCGCTAGCGTCTTGTTTTTTTAAAAATAGCAGAAACCCTTTTTTTTTAATAGACTAGTTTATTGGTTAGAAAATCAAAATAGCCTTCCTTCATCTCAGTATAGATTTAGAAAAAACAGTTCATGTGCTGATAATAATCTGGCGATCCTCTCTTCAGAATTATATTTATCTCGAGCACAACAGTATACGGCCTACCGGTTTTTGGATGTCAAAGCTGCGTATGACAATGTCATTCTAAGCATTTTAGTTAAAGACCTGCTGGAGATTGATCTTCCAATTAAATTTTGTAAAATTATTTTTACAACACTATCATGAAAATGGCGTGCTTTCGTACTTATGATCTGTGTGTAATGTGGCGCATTTCGAACGATGCGAATAAAGAACGTACGAAATGAGGAATGCTTACGAAAAGGCTTCTTTTCGTAAGCATTCCACATTTTCACAATAAGTGAAAGGAAGGTAGTTAGATAAAGACGGAAATAGGTTGATGTTTTCAGCGACAACTATAGCGCGCTCGTCTCGCGACATACCGTGCAGAAATATATACGCTATAAAAAATAATCAGTACTTAAAATATTAAATTTTGTCTTTTCAAACTGAGAACATTTTTTATGAGTAAACTATAAACTTTTATTAGTAATTTGTATTAAAAAAGTAATTTTTCGTTCATACAATTCAAATTTTCCCGCAACTTTGACTTGAGCAACTATAGCGCACCTAGCGGCGGAGAGGCTACCGGCTTTTATAACTTTATTTCCTAATGCTGTCACGCGTTTGTTGGTGTTTTTTAAGTTCGCCCCCTGCTCCCCCACCAGGGCTGCACCCTGGACCACCCCTCCCCCACAACTTCGATCAGGTAGCGTTTTTTTCACACTTTTCATGATCTTGTTGTAAAAAGTTTCGTGTATCACGTGTGTCTCACTTGTGATGCAATATACTATTTCAATCTCACCCATAAATGGAATCTTTTTTTTAGAATGAATGGCGAGAATAAAGGACAATTCACTGTCAAGAAAGGTCTCCAGGAGGGCTACATTCTCAGTCCTGTTTCGCATACTATTTATACGCGAAAATTACATTCATTTATCTACTTGGGCTGTTAGAATTTTAGAATTTGCCGATGACATAGCCCTTTATTTTATACCATATGTATGTATGTATATA
>CAKNYM010054091.1:109066-147661 GCA_932195095.1 Andricus curvator | reverse complement strand
TCTCTCTCTTTCCATCGCACACACTTGTAGAGGTCTATTGTGTGTGTTTGAGTTCACGATCGTTGGAATGGCTCACAGTCTCGGCATTCGCGCATGTGTATGTGTCGAAAGAGAAGTCTCGAGTGCTCTCCCGAACGACAATGTTTACACGCTTGTACTGAATAAATTATTAATGATGGAATTTTTTTAACTACACCATCTTAAAGAGCAACTTCGAATCTACGTAAAACATTAAAAATCAGAGAATCGATTTTTGGCCGCTTAGGGGTATTTCTTCAGATCGCGTCGTATATATATATATATATATATATATTAGGGTGGTCCAAAAAAAGACATTTTCGAATTTTTAAGATTAGACTGAAAAATATTGTAGGCTACATGAAAATAGAAAGCCCATAATTTTTTGTTTGGCCAAAAAATAATTAGTAGGACTACGCATTTCAGTTTTCTCTCTTATGGAGATAACATGTAAAATGACATTACTTTTTTCAACTGCAATTCTGCATTAGAAGTTATGATTACATTTGTTTGAAACTTCAGGCATTTATTTTCATAAGAATGATAATGCATTATATCATACTTAGATGTTTTAAAAATGTTATGTAAGAATTTAACAACATCGTCAATTTCCGTAAAATCGCAATATTTAAACCCATATAACGGGCTTTCTATATATTTTTATCAACTGCAATTTTCACAAAACACGAGTTGCTTACCTAAGAAGAGGTTTCTAAAGAAGAAAAAGAAAACTTATAATAATTTATAGGAGAAAAATACTATTAAAAACATGAAAAATCATTAAATTTTGAGTTCGGCGACGCCTTTGGTTTAAGCATGAATACAATAGAGCAATATACACCAGTCAATCCGAGGGCTCTACTCTTCTCTTAACTTGCTCCTCAGTGCTTCTCCTACTTATTTATGGCTCTTATTACCTGAGGCTTCTTCACACCATAAAGGGAACCAGATGCAGAAATGAAATAAATTTAAACGAAAAGTAAATGAAACTAAATATTTATTGTAGTTTTATTTTAAAATGGAGATCATTATTTACTAGGGACTTTTTGATTTTTAAACATTAAACTATTAGTAATAAATAAACATTGAATAATTATTGATTAATGAATTATTAAAATTAATAATAATTAATAAATGATTAGAATTAATAATAATAATTATTATTATTATTTTCAATAAATTATTATAAATTAAATAAATTTAAAAAAATTAATATTCAAAATAACAATAATTAAAAATGATAATTAATTAATAATAATTAAAATTAAATTAATTAAAATTTACATTTCTTTATGATTGATTAATAATTAAATAATTATTAATTAATAGATAATTATGAATCTATTAATAATTATTTAATTATTAATAATTCTATCATCTATTAATTCATAATTAATAACTAAATAATTAAAATTGATAATAATAATAACTAAAATTAATAATAATGATAATAATATCAATTATCAATGCAAAATTATTATAAATTAAATTAATTAAAAATGTCAAATATTTAAAATAACAATATTTAATATTGATAATTATTGATGATAATTAAAATTAAATTCATTAAAATTTACAATGATTCATGATTGATTAATAATTAAATATCTATTAATTAATAATCATAAAATCATTATTAAATTATTATTAATTCAATCATCTATTCATTCATTATTAAATAATATGAATCATTTACAATGGAATAGGGCAGAGACAATTATCTGCAGAAATGCAATAAGATTTAGGTAAGGTGGTTGTTGAGGACTCAGGCGAGCCTGAAGCTTTAACACAGGAGCAGGTCAAGTTCGCAAAGTGTAGCTGTTACATTGCTGCCACACTGCCAAGCTAAACCATAGGCAGCACCGTGAATTCTCTATGTTGAGTAGTGAATTTAGAAAAAACTTTGCAACAAATGCGTAGTCCTACTAATTATTTTTTTGCAAAACAAAAAAATATGCGTTTTCTATTTTCATATAGCCTACAATATTTTTCAGTCTAATCCCAAAAATTCGAAAATGCCTTTTTTTGGACCACCCTAATATATATATATATATATATATATATATATATATATATTGACAAGCAAATTATAAACCCATCCGAGTCAAGTACATTTTTAGGGATTATTTTTCATTGTGCCTTATCTTGGGAATTAAACTCCTTAAAATTAATTAATAGAGGCAATCAGGTCCTCATTATTCTGAGTGCTCTTTCGACTATGGCAGTCATGTCCTATCCATTTATGGTGGGGATACCTTTTTTAGAAAATTAAACAAATTGCACAATAGATTTTTACGTGCTATCTCCGGATACCGTATTTCCACACCTGTCATTATTATGCAAGCTGAATTAAAGGAACTCTCCATAATGGCCAGATTTCAACTATTATCAGGTAAATTTCGAATTAAAACATTTCTTACAGTGAATCATCCAATTCATGCTATTCTGTACAATTTGTACTGTATAACAAAGAATGGTTTAACTCGATCGAATTTAACCTACCACACATCAAGTCTTATCAAATTGTATGAATCAGGAAAGACACTCTAAATCTATGTTAAAATGATTCTTCATAGGTCACGTGCCAAATTATCCACATATAGCGTGTTCCACATCATGGACATATAGAATAGAACAAGTAGTAACTCGTCAACATCGACTACTATCGGCGAGAAAGTTCGAGTCCTCGCGCTTTGACGTTAAAAAAGTAAGTGAAGAAAAAATGGTAACTCAATGAAATTGCCAAAAAAAAGTTTATAGCTTATGGACTTGAAAATCTGATAAAAAGTAAGGAAATGTGAGACCTTTTAACGACAGTGAACTTTAGAAAAAAGTTTTTTATTGAAAAAATAATTGGAAAAATCTGAAAAAATTCATGGTGGTTCTTTAAACATTTCTAAACACAATATCGTTGAAAAATTTGCAGAATATAACCAATTGTTCATTTTTTTACATACATATACAACTGTACTATCTTCAGTTCTAATGAAGAAGTACATGCTGAGGAAAGACGAGGACGATCCCATGAAAAAATGGCACCCCGCTGGTTTCTTACACTTGCTTTCCAGTATAAAAACTGTCTTCAAATATCGCAATTTGCACAAAGAGAAAAAGAAGCACATACTTCTTTCAAATTGTGAATAATTGCATATAGTTCAACTAACTACCTCTAATTTAATTAACTTCATTATCTCCATCAGAACTGAAGATAGTACAGTTGTATATTTATATACAAAAAACGAACAATTTGTTATATCCTGCAAATTTTTCAACAGAAATTTGTTTAGAAATGTCTAAAGTACCACCATGAATTTTAACAGATTTCACTTATTATTTTTTCAATAAAAAACTATATTCCAAAGTTCACCGTCGTTAAACGCTGTCAAACCTTATTTTTTATCAGATTTTCGGGTCTGTAAGCTATAACATTTTTTTTCGCAAATTCGTTTCAGGCGCATTAACGTATAACATTTTGACCTTTAAAATGATCCTTTATTTATTGAGCTACCATTTTTTCTTCACTTACTTTTTTAACTTCAAAGCCAGAGGACTCGAATTTTCTCGCCGATAGTAGTCTAACGAAGTTGTATGAATCAAATAAATACAGCACAAGGCTATGGTAGAAGGTTAATTGGACTCTTTGTATGACACATTTTATGGATCAGTAGAAGGTTAGTTAGACCAATCATATTCCATGTGCCGAACTTCCGATTAGAAAGGTGTTAGAACCAAGAATCCCAACAATGATTCACGACATTTTGCACTGTATAACATGGGATACATCGAGGGACTCTTCAGTTCAGTTCAGAATCCGGCTTCAGTTTAATTTAATTCAGTACACCGCTTCATATCTACAGTTCGGCCCACCCCCAGT
The DNA here is from genome assembly GCA_932195095.1 of Andricus curvator. Classification (NCBI taxonomy): domain Eukaryota; kingdom Metazoa; phylum Arthropoda; class Insecta; order Hymenoptera; family Cynipidae; genus Andricus; species Andricus curvator. Next base: position 143,769 of record CAKNYM010054091.1, on the reverse strand, counting down.
TCAGTTACCACCTCAGTCCGGTTGTGATCTTTGGTTTCAACAGTGATCTTCGAGCGCACAATACAAGAATAATCAAAAGGGGTAATAAAAAACAGAGCAAAAATCTAATTTGGCAGAAAATGTAAAAAGTAGGGGATCATGTCGAAAAAAACTTCAATAACAAAAATATCCATTTTTATACAATTTCTTAACTTTACATTGCTTCCAAAAAGATACAAAAACAGTCACAGAAAGTCACAGAACAACGATTCGACCACGTTTGATTAATTTTCCTAAAAAAAGCAATATTTTAATAAAACCAAAATGTCTTCAACAAGACCCAATTGAACGAGAAATGGCCACGGTTCGATTCAGTGTCTCGACTGAGTCTGCTTACAAAGAGTCTTACCGGCAAACATCTCGAGTATCCTCTACGAAGATGATGAAACTCCAGTAAATATCGTGGCTCCTCGGACAATACAGCGTTTATTCCACACAAATGGTACAATACGAAAACAATAAGCCAATACGTGCGCGTGACTAGACCTTGTGTGGATTGGATCATGGAAAGAGATCGATTCGTAGCGTGATCTCGGCTCGTTCCTTCAATCGCCTCCCCCTTCTCGTGGCTCGGATGCGGGTCGCATGACGTAGCGGGCCTCAGTGCCGATTACTTTGGGTGCTAGCTACCAAAGTCGTTTATTCAAATCTCAAGATTTAACAAATTGGCCAAGCAAAAGTAGCTTATTCAATGATTAATTATCCTCCCTACTCTCCGGTAAGACCTGAGCTAAAGAGTTCCCACTAGTCATGCTGGGGAAGTGAGAATAAAAACTTCTCAAGAGAAGTACTGTAGAGTTCCACATCAGGTGGACAAGTCGAATTTGGATTTTTAGAGTGATCTAGAATACTCATTGAATCCAGTAGGCATAGAGATGGGAAGTGACGTTAAATGACGCCGACCGCTTCGGACATCTTGGAAAAAGTGGAAATCATCTCATAAATAGTTATTGGAATGTTTTTTTTACTAAATAAAGTAAGATGAAAATAAAAACGGAACAATTTTGTATCTAATTGCAGGCTGTTAATCTCGTCAGACGGCTAATTTCTTCAATTTGCGGTATTTAATGAGACATAACCTACACAAATTTTTCGGAATTAAGACACAAGTTTATGGCAAATATGATTTGTTTCTTTCAGGAAAATATAAATAACTACATGAAACAAAAATATAATTTGTCTCTATTATTTATAAAAAGAAGTTTACTTTTAATAAATAATACGTATACAATATATATAGTTTAAAATGGTAACTTTTACTTTATTATTCAGTATAATGATAATGATCAATGATTTGTAACTTATACATATGTATGGTCTAACAATATAAATAAATGCTTTCAATTAAGTTGATCACTTTTTTCAAGTATGATTTTTTGAATCAGAATTGCTTATAACAGTTGTTTATTCCATTTACTCAGTTTATATTTACAGTGAAGTCCCACCTATTTTCCCTCTCCCTTATTTCCCGTCTCCTCTATTTCCCGTCGGCCGTACACGGTTATTTCCATTTGCGCAGTTCCGGCACCTCCCACCACGGTCCCTGTATATTCTCCTACGAGTCAGTGGCTGGCCAGTTAAGAAGAATCCCGAATAGCCGGAAGCCCGCGTGTGTGAATTGAGTATTTTAGCATGAAGTCATGGGAATACGTCATATGACTTTTTCAAAAAAATATTCTAAACGTAAAAGTCATAAATGTACAAATAGTAATATTTCTTAAGTGTAGACTGTATTCTCTCAGTCATGGTCCATACTTTTGTCGATTGACGACCCTTCAGTTTCACGAAATAAAATAAAATATCCTTAATTTCAGGTTAGTGACACTCTAACCTCAAATTTCGGACAAATGCTTGTATTTCGTGATACTGTAAGGTCGTCAATCTACAAAAGAATGGGACATGGCTGAAAAAGTAGATTTTACACTTGAGAAATGTTACTATTCAGACCTTTATCACTTACCTTTACGTTTAGAATATTTTCTCCAAAAAGTCGTATGTAGTTGCAAGCCCATGTGGTAACCTTCCTGACGGCTGACATTTCCACCTATCGTAGCATTCTGCACTTGAAAACTATTAATATTCAGACCTTTATAACTCACTTTTACGTTTAGAATACTTCCTCCAAAAAGTTGTCTGCACTCCAATGCCACTCCTGTGCTAAACTTCCTGACATTTCCCTCTATCCTAGCATGGCCATTACGTCATACTAGAAAACTCACTATTCCGTGAAATATTTCAGTTTTTTGATTCTATTATATTGATTTTTAGTTGGCAACTTTTACTATCTCCAGGAAATTTTATATTTTTCACGTCGTACGCCAAAAAAAACACTGGCCAACGGACCGCGACTTTTTCAACTGCGCAATAAGTCGGGACCGTCTGAACCGTTTCCACTTGGAATACATCATATTGCGCAATATACTCGAGTGAGTACTCGAACACGGCGGCCCTTCCGAGGCGAGAGTCGCAACCACCTCTCGCCCCTTCAGCTGAGAAACTGCATGGGCCAGCCGTTCTAGGAATGTCGGGTGTGTTTATCTGCATTATTATTGATAGTTGCTCGACCAAAATATCCTGCACACTCTCGTTAAAGGTGGGGGCCCCTCCAGCGTGGAAATAAAAGAATCGTTACGTTTCAAGGCCAGGGAAAATGGCGAGACTTCACTGTATTTAATTTTGTTTGAAGCTGAAAATTAAAAAGATTATCGACAATTTTTAAACTTACCACCCTTTTACCATTTTTCACAGTGGTCAGCCAAGTGAGATTGATTTCAAGTCTGAATTGCTGTAAAGTTTTTGTGATTGTCAATTTCTATAAATCAAGTAGAAAGCTTTCAAATATAAATTTTGAAATAAAAGACTCCAATCAGCTTTTAACTTCGTTCCATTCATAAATTTCAATTTCACCTCAGAAAGTATTGAAATGATCAGGCGTAAAAGTAATTAAACGCTTTAAGAAATTGAATCGAACGAAATTATATTGTTTTTATTATTATTATTATTTAAGACAAAGATAGTAAAATATTAAATTATCCTTTTCATCCTTTTATTTCAGCCTGTAATTTTTGGCGTTAGCCATACGTTGGATATTTTGTAATTTAGGGAAAAGATTGTGAAATCTTCGTTAAATAAATAGGAATTTTTATAATTTATAGATTAAATAAAAATGCTTAAATAAACATTGAATTTCATGTTTATATCTTCAAAAATTTTAGGACACGTTCTATTAATTTTGAATCATCCATAATAATAATAGATGGTAGACAATATTTTCGAAAAATCAATTCGCGTCGGATGGGCGGCTAGACTGCTTCTCGAGCAGTCTACAATAAGTTTCAAAAATGTTGACGTCTCTACAAAAGTTTGAATAAGTCAGTAAGAAAAAAAAATCGCTCAATAACGTCACAAACTTCACTCTAAAGATAATTTTATTGTGGACATATTCTCTATTGATGACACCGCCATACATTAATTATAAATAAAGTTGCAGTTGGGCGAAGGTACAAAAACACGGTCAACAGCGTCAATTTGACGACAGTGAATTTTGACTTGTTATATTTTGTTGAAAAATCAATAGAAATGAGGTAAAAAAATCAGGCGAATTCCTTGACATTTTCTGGAAATGTATGCGTCATAAAAATTGGAAAATTTGAATAATTGTAGCTTACAGAGTTAATTATAGAGGAAGGCCTTATCTCAGCTCCAAATTATGATAGAAAGCTCAACTAAAGCTTCAAATGAATAAAATACTTCAAATAATACAATGACATAAGAAATAAAGTTTCAATATTATTAAATAATTGGCTATTAGCAATTCGTTTTTCTGCGCTTTTTTATGTCGCTTATGGGCGGCGAGTGTAACTGATCCAGGCATTATAATTGTTCGCTCCAGGGTTCCCATTCAGTCTCTTCCACTCAGTCCCAAATCAGTAACTCTTCCAGAAGCCTGAAAATAAATACGGGTGCGAAAAGTCATAACTGCTCAAAGGCGTTAATTATCCATCATTCCAACGTAGGGTCAAAGCCGGTGCAAAAAAACTCGGAAAATTTCAAATAACTACCATACTCGATACATGCTTTAAAATGATGCAAAACTGTAATATTTTTATAAATGTTACCAAAACTGATTAAAATGTGACAAATAATGATTTTTTGTTTAATTTTGTAAGCATTTACACATATTTAAGTTTTGCGACTTCTTTGCATCAACTTCGACTCTAGAGCTGAATCTATGGAAAAAATGCTGTCAAGTTGGTTCTATTCTATCATTCTATTTTTTTCAAAACTACGTCTTATTCTGAATAATTTAAAAAAAGTACATATTAACATCATTCAAATCACCAAAGTTATGAAAGTTCAAAGAAAGAAGGACAAAAATGTTCAATTTTGAATATCTCCTTAGTTTTTTGAATTTTTAAACAATTTTTAAATGGTTTTTTTCAAACACTTCAGAGGACGGATACTAGAATTTTCATAAAAATTGCTAACAGTACATGAAATTCTTCAAATGAGTTGACCTGGAATTGCTCAAGTGTTTAATTTGTCGATATTTCTCCAATAATATTTTTCATCTTCCTCTGGAAGTTTCTTATTTTTCTGGAGTAGAACTGTCAGCGTGGTATCAGTTAGCTGGTGGAAAGTGGAAAGTGTCGAATAGTGACCCTCGACTGACATTGATACTGATGACTCCTTTTATGCGCGCAGAAAAAAAAGCCTAGCAAAATTAATTGCTAATAACAAATTATTTAATAATTTTGAAACTTAATGTCTTATGTCATTGTATTATGTCAATTTTTTACTTATTTCAAGCTGAGCTTTCTATCACAATTTGGAGCTGAGATAAGGTCCTCCTCTATAATTAACTCTGTAAGCTACAATTATTTAAATTTTTCAATTTTTGAAGCATACATTTACAGAAAATGTCAAGGAATTCGCCTGATTTTTTCGCCTCCTTTCTATTGAATTTTCAACAAAATATAACAAGTCAAGGTTCACTGTCGTGAAATCGACGCTGTTGACCGTGTTTTTGTACCTTAACACAACTTTATTTATAATTAATGTATGACGGTGTCATGCATAGAGAATTTGTTCGCAATAAAATTATCTTTACAGTGAAGTTTGTTACGTTCTTTTGCGATTTTTTTTCACTGACTTATTCAAACTTTTGTAGGGGGGTCAACATCTTTGAAACCTATAGTAGTCGCCGCGATTTACAGCCATCCTTGGAGTCCCTACTGTCGCGCGTCGGGTTTCGCCAGGGACTGAGATTGAATCCCGAGCGAGAAGCAAAAGTGAGCCTGTAAATGCGCTCTTTAAGAGATATACTCTGTGGGAGAACTGTAGCTTGAAAGAAGCATCAAGGTCGGAGTCATCCCTCCGCAAACAATCCGGGAAAAGATTCAAGCAGGCACGTATGTACCGGGAACGAATCCCGAAGGGAGTAGGTTTGCACTGAAGTACTCTGCCCCCACTCCGGTATGAATGTGATCAGCAAAGGATGGAAAGACTGGAAAGATCGGAATTCTTAAATCTCTACAGGTTTAAAACCTTTGGAGAGCTGAATCCTAAGAGCTAAAACCCCAATACTGTTCTCAAGAGATCGATCTCTTAGTGATTCACAATCTGCCAGTTCTGATGCATCTTTTGGGAAACAAACTTTACTGGATGGCACCTCATACAATATTTTTTCGAATCGTGATAAATAGTGACAAGTTCGAATTATAGTTGACTAATGCATTTCTATTTATTTTTTTCATAAATCATTATTCATCAGTATTTTACAAATAACATATTATAATTTCCAAGCTTTTATAAATTTTCAAAGGGAAATGAAGAATGAAGTTATCGGAGAAACATATTTTGAAGAACTCGAAAAAAAATTAGAAGATTTTTAATAATTTTGAAATATTTTGAGATTAAGTTTTTTTTAAAGATTTCTGGGAAAATTTTAGATGGTTCTGGTTCAATTTCAAAAAAATAATTTTCTGTTATTAAGATTTCAAAATGTGTGGAAAAAGAATATGGAAGACTTTGAGACAATTATTTTAATTTTTCAGGATATACAATTTTTTTAGTTAAACTCAATCTTGCACGGCGTCAAGAGAATGAAAAAAATATTTTTAAGATTCATGGGAAAATTTCAAAAGATTTTTTTCTCAATGAATTCTAAGGGACAATTGAAAAAGAATACACAACATTTTCAATCATTTCCTAAAATTAAAAAAAAAAAGTGTAAACGATTTTAAAGCAAAATTTTGCCACAATGCATAATTTGATAACAAATTTGAGGTCAGACCATGTTTACTATATGTTTTTGAGGTCGCTAAATCCGAATCCGAGGTCCAAAGAACCCCAGCATGTCAGGGTTCTGACATAACCTCAAAAAACCTCATAAAAAATCTTTTTTTGGGTCTGGAGGTCAGACCATGTTTCCTATAATTTTTTGGGGTCGCCGAATCCGAAGTCCAAAAACCCTCAGCACTTCAGGGTTCTGACATAACCTCAAAAAACCTCATACAATTTGTTTTCCCCCGTCTGGAGGTCAGACCATGTTTACTATATGTTTTTGGGGTAGCTGAATCCGAATCCGTAGTCTGAAAAACTCCAGCACGCCAGGGTTTTAATTTTCAATCAAACTCGTTGAATTTATTCATCCGACTTACGTGTGTCTGCATCCAGGACACCTCCTCACGTTGACGGCGGGCAACGGAGTGAGCCTGTGATCCGGTTAAGTCCATGAATTACGGCTTTGATGCCGTCATGGCAGGCGCACGCAAGCGTTTTACGATGCAGAGAGTCGGATCCTCAGGATTCGGATTCAGCGACCCCAAAAACATATAATAAACCTGGTCTGACCCCGGACTCGAAAACAAATTTTATGAGGTTTTTTGAGTTTATGTCAGAACCCTGACGTTCTGGGGTTTTTGTACCTTGGATTCGCATTCAGCGACCCCAAATACATATAGTCAACATGGTCTGACCTTCAGACCCGAAACAAGATTTTTCATGAGGTTTTTTGAGGTTATGTTAGAACCCTGACGTGCTGGGTTTTTTTTGGACCTCGGATTCGGATTCAGCGACCCCAAAAACCTATAGTAAACATGGTCTGACCTCCAGATCGGAAAAAACATTTTTTTGTGGCTGTGTTATTATTATTAGTTCTGGGTTGAGACCGTAACAGCCCCTGAAGCTTGGGTAATCTCGTTGTGTCCCTTTGTGAACCTAAGCTTGACCCCAAAGCCCTCTCCATAGGGAGAGGATCGCAGCGACGCTGTTGGCTGATGTCTCTGACTCACTGATGCAGTAATTGCCTGTGAGTGTTAGACGTTTCCCCGCAATCACAGGGCAGTGACAAAGGATGTGAGTAGCTGTCTCATTATCCTTTCCGCACAAACGACAGAGGGGACTTTCCGCAAGCCCTATCTTATGTCTGTGATATCCGAGGTTCCCATGTCCTATAAACATTTCTGTTAGGACTTTGATTTCGTTCCTCCCGAGCTTGAGTATTTCCCTTACTCGGTTAGAGTTAAGTTTTGAGCCCAAGAGTGTTTTGGCCTGTCTGCAACGAGATACCAAATCCCACTCTTTCTGATGTTCCTCAGTCAGCCAACTGTTAATTTCTTCTGTGACTGAACTACTGGAAATACCTACAACTGGCTCGGGTCCGGTAAAATTTCTCCTTGCTGCTATTTTGGCTAGCCTATCCGATATCTCATTACCCTTGATACCGCTGCGTCCAGGGATCGACAGCAGAGTAACTCGGTTTTCCGTCGCTAACATATTTAGTGCCTCAAAACATTCCCATACTAATAGCGGCGTGGTCGTTGTTCCATTCAAGGCCAATATAGCAGCCCTGCTGTCTGAGCAGATACTGATGTTTCTTTTGTTGTCATACTCTTTTGCCTTGTGGGCGCACTGGAGTATGGCCATAATCTCAGATTGTAGAACTGTGGCGTGGGATCCCATATCGATTGCGAAGCCCATTCCATTCCTTCTACGATATACACCGACTCCTGCATTCTCCTCGTTCCTGAAGCCATCTGTAAACCAGTTGTCTCCATCAATGGACAGGTGAGCGTCGCCGTGAACCCATTCCTCCTTCGTGGATAGACTAACTCGATACTTCTTGTCGAAGAGGTAGCGAGTGGCTATTTTGTCCCTGGGCATGTTCAGGGTCGGCCTTCTCGCGATGTCGACTGAGATCTTCACTGCTGTGAGATCCTTCTGTCATTTACCAAATCTAGTGTCCAGGCCGCCTTCGCAGCCACGGCCTTGATGGGGAGATGGAGGGGCTCCAAACCTATTAGTGCCCCCAGTGCCACCGTGGGTGTCGACTTCGAGGCACCAGTGACGCCTCTCAAAATCAGTCCCCTGATCCTTTACAGTCAAGACTTCACAGTGGACAGCTCAACCCTGCTCCACCAGACCACCGCCGCGTAGGTTAGCCTGGGTCGCAAGATCGCTGTGTAGATCCACATAAGTGTCTCCGATTTTAAGCCCAAGCTTTTCCCTATGGCTCTCCTACAGAGCCATAGAGTCGCTACTAGCTTCTTGCACTTGTTTTCCAGGTGCTCGTTCCATAACAGCTTCTTATCCAGAATGAATCCTAGATATTTAGCTCGTTCTTTGATTTCCAGTTGTTGTCCTCCAAGTTTCAGTGTGCACGTGGTTCTCCACTTATACCTTCTGGTGAAAACAACCGCGTCTGTCTTACTCGGATTAACCGATAGTCCAGTTCTCTTGCACCATGAATCCACTATCATCAGTGCTTACTGCATTACTCCGAAGAGCGCATCCAGATGCTGGCCGCGCACGATAACCAGTATATCGTCCGCATAGCCTATGCCGTGGTGGCCCTGACTCGAGAGTAGATTCCACATAAAGTGGTATCACCCTTAGTCGTAGTTAGATTCCTGTTGGCCAACATGTGGCACGTCCATTCCATGACGGCAATAGGCACACCATGTGTGATCATGACCGCCCTGATTACCTCTCCAGAGGTGTTATTGAAGGCTCCTTCGATGTCCATGAAGGTTCTAATCGCGAGGCCTTTATCCTTAGTTGTCCTTCAATTACGTTCACTGCTCCGTTTAGGGCCGTGTCCGTCGATTGACCAGCCCTATAAATGCGTGTTGTTCCTTGTGAAGTGGCCTACTTGACAAGACTTTTTCGCGAATATATCTATCCACAAGTCTTTCCACTGTTTTTAGTAGGAAAGATGTTAGGCTGATGGGACGGAAATCCGTGGGTAAGGTATAACCGATCCTACCTGCTTGCGGAATAAAGACTACTCTCGTACCCCTCCATGCCGCCGGGACATGTATAAACGCCAGACTAGCCCTAGCAAGTCCCACTAGCGGCCCTATGATGATGTCCAGCTCTCTGTAAGAGGACTGGATATATGTGGGCCAAGAGTCTTGTAAGGACTGTATCCTCTTTTCTCCAAACCTTGAAAAGCCCGGGAAATGTGCCTTGATCAGGTGAGCCAAGGTATCCCCGTCCGACTCTGATTACTTCCCGCCGGGCAATTTCAGAATGCCGAGAATAGCGTCCGGATTTCGAGAAAGCAGCTTATCCAGTTTAGCCGCCTCAGCTCCCTTCTCGATGTCTGTGCAAAAGTTGGTCCAGCTCTCTTGCTTTGCCTTACGTATTGCACCCCTGTATTCATCCCTCATCGTTGTGAATGAGGTACATAGTTGCTTCGTTTTGCCAGTCTTGTAGGTCGACAATTACTTTCATAAATAGCTTTGATGGCTTCCGTGAAAATTTTGGCTTCCATCTCCAGGGTATCCATGTCTCGAATTGACCTGGGAACCTCTGAAAGTGCACATCTTATTTCCGTGGAAAACTGATCCCAGTCCGTTCTTCTTGGATTTGTGACCCATTTAGGGTCAGCGGGTACAGTGGATTCCAACACGAACTCTATCTGTGAGTAATCTGAGAGAGTGGGTTCATCTGAAACTCTCCACTTCTCCCCGTGTTAAGAAAATCTAAATCAGTGGCGATTAGGTATTCCAGTAGGACATAACCTCTTGAGTTGATGTCCGTGCTGCCCCACAAAGTATGGTGGGAATTAGGATCGCATCCCAGCAGAAGAGGAGTACCCCGTACCTTGCAATATTCCACCAGTGTACATACCTCCACTGGTGGGTTGGTATCGCTGTCATAAGGAAAATAAGCCGATCCCACAACTAGCCTTCCTATTCCTTTGAGATCCGTGGCTATCACCATCAGGTCTCTCGAACATAGCTCAAGGAGCGGGACAGCGTTAACACCCTTCGCCAGTATGCAGGCCCTTGGTTTGACCGCCTTGGGGTCCCTGTAACAAAAAAGACCAACCCCCCCTAATCCCCTTATGGTATCTCGAACTAACCAAGGTTCTTTTTGATTAGCGAGATATCTGTGTGCCTCGCAGCCATGCCCCTCTGCAAAACTGCAGAGGCGCCTTTGCTGTTATGCAAGTTAATTTGGGGATTTGTTTAGGCCAGGAGCAGTCATTTAGGTCTGCTTCTGATCTTCCTGTGTCCCAACAGGCTCCTCCTGTCCCTGACCGGCAACCTTAAAGTTGACCTGTCCAAAGTGATAGAAGGGCCTGTTGTTGAGGGACGCAAAAGCCCTCGTCTGGGACTCAGGAAACTGCACAGCTAGGAGATGCCCGGTGCCTCCTACTGTGTCCTCTTCCTGAGGCCTATCGTGCCTTACGATTCGCCAGGACGCTGTCTTAAGTGAGGGGTTGAATCCCTCCAACCGCCGGAGTACCTCAGACGGGTTTTCCAGTTTACCCGGGAATCACGCTGTAGCCCTCACCATCTTCTGGAGCAACTCAACCCCACCCAATTTAAGAGCTGCACCTTCCCACGGCTTTGTCTCGACCACTGCTTTGAGTAGCCAAGCTTTAGTCGCTAGGTCGGCTGCCACAAATACGAACAACCCTCCTCTGCAGAAGGAGGTCACGAATTTTGGCCATTGATCTGGGGACACTCCATCGAGCGCCCTCCAGGTAGCCTCCCTGAAGCTCTCATACTGCTCCATAGTGAGCATCGAGTCCGGGTAGTTGGTGTCGGTCACGAAACAAATCATGCGACGCTGAAAAGGGCTTTCAACTCCAGTGAAGGAACAGACGTTATTGAAGAATGAACAAACAACGAAAAAACAAGTGAATGTTGCTGAAACAGATGAAGTGAGGGAACAAATGAATATCGCTGAAACACTTCGCGACGAAACAAATCCTGCGATGCTGAAAAGGGCTTTCAACTCCAGTGAAGGAACAGACGTTATCGAAGAATGAACAAACAACGAAAAAGCAAGTGAATATTGCTGAAACAGTTGGGAATAACGGAGCAAATGCTGCGACGCTACGAATTCTCAGAAGATAACGCTCAGCGTATCGAGACTATGCAAGGTACTTGCCTAACAATCAGACTGTCGAACTTTTCAAGTACATTTCTAGATTTTGAAGTATTCAGCGTCATTTTTGGTGATACTCGTTGCTCTACACACCCATTTCACAATGTTCAACACCCAGTCTACGGTGCACTCACGGTTTTTATTATTTCTAACTATGCTCTACCTGTTCGATCCTTTTGGGGATCAAATATATTTTAGGACATGAATTGAAGATTTTTTTGGTGAAAGATGAAAGTGGTACTCGGAACAAAACCAATAAAAAAAATTTATTTTTCAAAAAGTTTTTTTTAGGTTATGTTTGTGGAAAAAAGTTCATACATTATTTTCAGCATCCTACTATTGAGTCCCATAACATATTTTTTGCTCATCAAAATCGGTCAAGCCGATAAAAATCATTTCTGGGAGATAAAACTTCAGGGTATTTCACTACAGATTGATGCCATATTATGATGAAAATATGGACCTGATCGGGCCGTGGGCAGCACACACATGTTTATCCTGCTATGCCCTTTCAGAACTACAAGGACAAGAGTTGGTCAAAAACGAGTCCCCACAATAAAAATAAAACCAATTTTTTCCAAATTGGCGGTTTGTACCTCCGGCGACGAATAACCAGATCACTTATCGATCATAACAAACATTGTGACAGTAGTTTGTTATAGTCTATAGACAAATTCTCATTCGTAACATTACGGGCAGTCATTTTCTAGACGTGCTCAATTATTTGTGTTGATGTGAAAATATAAAAATGAGTTCGAGTCGTAACAATTTGAGCAAATAACCCTTTGCGATTTAAAAAAAGCTTGTTCTCTTTATAAATAAATATTTTTAATTTCTGTGTTTACCATTATTATTCTTCAATTTATTTGTAATTCATTTCGGAAATATTTTTTAGGTTGGAAACAGGTTTAAATTATTTTTTTCTTTGCATCTATTATGTCAGATCTTAAGAAAGATTTTAAAGTATTTCTTTTTTTTTTTTTTTTTGCTTACAGATATGCGAAACATCGAAACTATTTTTGTTTCATTATTGGGGGCTTCACCCCCGAACGTCCCACCAGGGCTTCGCCCGGAACCCCTAACCCCTTCCGTCTTGTGCTGCCAAAAAACCAATACATGTACGACAACTAGCGTTCTTTCGAGAAAAGATATTTACGTTTTTTTACTCGGCGGCGATTCAGTGCCGCGAATCTTTATTTGATATTTTACAGAAGTGATCTTTAGAATTTTAGCATTCATTTGAGCCATCAAATATTGAAAAATCTTCACGGGTTCATGATATAATAATTTCTTACGGGATCAAATCAATAAATTAATTTTCTAAGCTCCTGTCAAGAAAAATCGACCAAAATCCACAGTCAATGACGGTCTTATCATGCCTACCTCATGGCTCACTTTATCACTTTTTTCAAAATTATCTTAAATGTTATTTTTTCAACTTTATTTTTAAATATATAATATATATATTATTTATAAATAAACTATGATTTAATTTCTTGGAGGTAAAACTAATACATAATCGCATATTTTTGTACAGTACCCTCCCACCTATCGCACTACCATCTTTGTAACCTATTTAATAAGTTAGTTACAAATTATAAATGGCTATCAATTATAGAAAAATACAAATTCAGTACAAATTGGTTTGTATGGAAACACTTAAATGCCCATCCAGAGTTCTCAAATTTTTAATATTTTTTTTTTAATAAAACTTGTGACAAACCAGAAAGTTTTTTAAGATTAGTATGTAAAATTAGCATAATAACCACTGAATGTTCTCTGCTACTTTTTTTCTCGACTCTCAAATTTTGGCATTAACTTTTTTTGAATAGATTCGATTTTCTCAACCAGTTAGATATTAGGATAAGGCGCAAGGAGACATATTTTTAATGTGGTGGGAGAACTCACCTCACGCGAATCCCAGTCCCAGACTTTCGCGATAGGTGGGAGGGTACTGTAATAATTTTTATTCTAGCCTACTAACTATGATAATTGTTACTTAAACAGATATTGCTTCATCCTTGGAAAATACTTAGTACTAAGTCGAAAATTTTTGGCTATATTATTTCTACCATCCAAATAAATGAAATAAACGGAAAAGGCTTAATCAAACTTATTCATTTATTTTTATACTAATTTACTATTTATTCTACATGAAAATTTATCTGAATTTATAATATGCGTTAAATATACTCAATTGCAATTTATCTCAGGTTGGAGGAAAAAGAAATCCAGTTGGCAACATTAAGAATAGAATTGTCTAAAGAAAAAACAGAGCTTGATCGAATAAAAATGCAAGTTGAAACTTTGCGAAGTGAGGCGAACAAACAGCAAAGTCATGTTCAACAATTGCAAGACGACTTAGATGCCCAGCGAATAAAAAACAACGTAAGTTTTGCCAAATCATAATCTGAGTTTAATCTTTCTCTTTATTTTCTGCAGAGTACTATAATCTTTAGTATCTCCATTATCGATCATTTAAAAAAATTTAGCATCCGTTTCACTGTCATTACTTCGACATCGACTTATTCTTAAATGAAATACAACTTATATGTCGGTACTTCTAACTTTCATTCTTCACCTCAACACAAGATTTACCTCGAGATTTACATTTAAATCCCTTTTTATTTTTTTTATTTTACATTTTCGCGACTATAGGAGTTACGAACAAAGAATTGGAAAGTGATGGAAGCTCTTTCTGCAACTGAGTTCTATTCTAAATCCAATCAAGACAAAAGCATTGATGTAAGTTTATTTTAAAAATATCATTTTTATCGACTACAATGATTCAATTCTCATCCTTTATTCCGTGGCTATAAATTAGTTGCTCGACCATGCAGTTAGTTTCTACTTGCCATAAATCGAATTTCCAGGCAATCTGATAACCTGGGTACAAATCCCAGCGGATCTAGAGATGAATTATTTTCACAGCTAAAGTTTATAACCATTTTAGTTTAGACTAGTAGGTCAAAAAGTGTAATTACATTGACAAAAAACAATTTCACTACCGTATTCTACAAAATATCATAAAAATTAATTTTCTCAATTAGATTGGAATTTTAAATTGTTGAAATGACTTGACATGACGCTAAAGAATGAAACAATTTTGCTTTAGACTAGTAGATCGAAAACTGTCATTCCATCCACAAAAAACGATACATACATACATTGATTAGCAGTTCGAACTCGGAAAAAACTTGGGAAATAGATCAGGCGATTCGAACTCGAGCGCATGCAATTTATGGAGTAAAATAAAGCGCCCAACTCAATGATATGTGTGTGTGTGTGTGTGTGTGTGTGTGTGTGTGTGTGTGTGTGTGTGTGTGTGTGTGTGTGTGTGTGTGTGTGTGTGTGTGTGTGTGTGTGTGTGTGTGTGTGTGTGTGTGTGTGTGTGTGTGTGTGTGTGTGTGTGTGTGTGTGTGTGTGTGTGTGTGTGTGTGTGTGTGTGTGTGTGTGTGTGTGTGTGTGTGTGTGTGTGTGTGAAGCGATCTGAAGAAAGACCCCTAAGCGGCCAAAAATCGATTCTCTGATTTTTAATGTTTTACGTAGATTCGAACTTGCTCTTTAAGATGGCATAGTTAAAAAAATTCCATCATTAATAATTTATTCAGTACAAGCGTGTAAACATTGTCGTTTTTTGTCGTCTATCGGCCCTTCGCCACTTCTCCTGCTTCATCTCTAAAATTTACGTTTGGCCGCTTAGGGATCTTTCTTCAGATCGCGTCACATATATATATATATATATGATTTTGTTGCGATTGTCACATTTCGCGATAATCAGCCGTTGCCAAATTTTTTCCATATAAGATAGTGCATGGCACTTCAGGTTCAGAAATTTCTCAACCTTTAATGTATCATGACTGCTAATGGTATCTTGCACCACCTTAATACGCTGTTGATACTTGGAGCCACCTTTCACTGACTTTAAAACTCCACTCATAGGATCAATAATGTTATCCCCAGGATCTATTACAAAGTACAATTAAATTAAATTTTGAAAACGTTTCAGTTTACTCAGTATTATCTCAAGAAGCTATTTTTAATTCAAATGAGACAGTAGTGGCTCACCAAAACTAATATTGTATGCGATTTATTCCTATACCATACCCTCACACATATCGCACGCCTACTTATCGCGACTTCCTCTACTCGCTTTGACCCAATATCGGCACATGCATGCGCGCGCATTAAACAAAATGCTTACGCGGTAACATAATTTTTCAAGAAACGTTGGCATTCAATGTAATCCTCTCCAGAATTCTCAATTTTTTTCTGAATAGAACTTTTAACAAACAAGAAAGTTTTTCTAAGATTGGTATATTGGTATATTGTTATATTCGTATATCTTGTTTATATCGGCATCAGTTTTCGAGAAAGTCTTGGCCCATTTTTGCGAGACTTTTTTCTTTTAAATAATGCTATGGTATAATGATTAAAGTTAAATTACGAGCGTTTAGTGGTACTCTAAACTAATTTACATTTACGACTTTTATGTTGCGACTGAATAAATTAATTAGTTCAGTAGATAATTATGATCGGATGTTTTGCTATTTAAATGGTCCAACCGCATTCTATTAAGTGCATTCAATTAATCAATTAAACCCGAAACTGCAAAAGTAGCGCACTATCGAATTATTTATTTAAGCACTTCTCGCGAAAGAGGGTTATGAGTTATTATAATCCTACTTTACTATTTCAGGTATTTCTACTGTTCTTAAGTTACTTTTATATTGGTGTTAGCAGATTAATAGCGGATGGCGTGGGGCAGTGAGGGCGAAACGTATTTTCTGTTTGAAGTCAATGAAATAAACGGCCATTGAACTCACACATGTCATATACTAAATATTTAGTTAGTTTTAAAAACTTAGCGCAGATTTAGGCTTCGAAAGCTGCGTGCACGATCCTTCTCCGAAAGATCGATCCTCTTGCAACTGTAGGTGTATATCGCCCGACTCGTCACTTCCCATAACACCAGAGGACGATCGAGTCGGGGAAATTTCTTCACTATAACACTGTCCGACATTTTCAAACTTATTTTTGGCACTTGACCAATGATAACTGATTTCGATAGGTTTTTTTCCGTAGAATCTTAATCCAGAGACGGAAGTTTAGAATTGGCTCTAGTTTTCGAGAAAAACGGGGCCAAAAGTCCCAAAAAAACGTGTTTTTGGCCATTTTGAGGACGTGTAAAAATTTCAAGGTCATCACTTGGTCTCTTGTTTTTTACTCCGAAAGGGCAAGAACCAAGCTTTCACTTAAATCCAGCTTAGAAGGTTCTATTGGCGCGCTTTACATTTTTGCACGGCCTCAAAAATGGCCAAAAACCCGTTTTTTGGGACCAATTCTCTACTTCCGTCTCCGGATTCAGATTCTACGGGAAAAAACCTATCGAAGTCAGTTATTATTGGTCACGTACCAAAATTCATGTCGGACAGTGTAGTCTGGAAGGGAAAAAATACTAGTCACAGTTAATGGATCACTTATCACTCCACTTTACGATAATTCGAGAAAGGCGAAAGCCCGAGACACTGTTCAAGAATAACTTATTTAAGATGAGAACACTTTACGTTAGAATAAGCATTAAGACTTTCGAGTGCACGGGTCGGAACTCGAACCGATAATCAATGTCACTTTTAATAATGTAGCGCGTCGAACATGGTCTCAAAAAGAGGTCACAAGTACCCGGAACAAAAGTCGGAACGAAACTGACAAAGATAAAACTGGATACCGCCCAGTTAAGCCGAGCCAGCCACCACAATAACAACAACACTACCGCTTCACTCCCGCTTTCACAAGATCTCGTGCGACAGACAATAAGAAAAGTGACCGCGCGGAATAATAGTATCAGGGACAGGCTACCAAATAATCATAAACATTATTAGGAATAGTAAACGTTTCCCAATTATAAGCTTATCTTAGATTTTAACTAACTCAAGTTGAATAGGCTCAAAAAAGTATTAACAATAGGTTATAGGCGAACTATCACAAATTAAACTTATTTCTCCCTAGGTAGTTTTAATCGATGAAGTAGCAGGGGATAATGTCAAAATCTAACCTAACTATTATACTGTATTCACGTAATATCGTGAAACAGTACAGGTCGTTACTTACAAGATCTTGCATTCTTATCTACTACTACTCTCGATGAGCCGCTGTGGTCCAGAGATTTATGCACGGTTTTCAGATGACGTAGGAAAGACAGACCACTAACCAGATGAATTGGAATATAGGCGTAATTTGGAGATAAATCTCCTGGGCGCACTCGCACTGTTGATTACACTGTTTCGCAAATACAATGAAACTTCCATAATTCAAACCGTCGATAATTCGAAGTTTTGTTTTAGTCCCTGTTGAAACTTCTATTCTTTCAATGTCAAAAATATACGATAGTTCGAAGTTTTCGCTATTTCGAATCAAATTGGACGTCCCGAGAGAATTAATAGTTTCCATAATTCGAAGTACAAGAATTTTCATTTTAGAAACTCAAAAAATATGTATACCCAGTCTCTAGGATGGTTAAAGTCAATCAAAATTTACTGTTTCGTCCAGTATGTATTCAAAAGTAGTAGGAAGTAGGAGCTAATGTTGAATCCAACTCAATCTAAATTTTACGTCTGAAGCCTGAAGATTATTATCAATATTTATTTTTACTATTATTTATTTCTATTATTATATTATATATTGTTATTGTATATTTATAATATTATTAACACTTATTTATTTATATAATACGTTATCGCCTGAAAACTGAATTTTTCGATAATTCTAAATCTCCATAATTCGAATTTTTTTCTACTCCCCGTGCCACTTCGAATTATCGAAGTTTCACTGAACAAACCCGAATCCGAGAGGCTCTATGAATGGTGCGTTTGAATGATGCGAAATGAATGCTTTTGCGTTTATATTACCAAGGTATAAAAGTGCTTGCCAAAATGGTGAGTATTCCCGGTTTCCATATCCAAAGGACCGTGCGTTTTTTGGATTCCCTTTTGACGTGATTTGACGTGAGATTGTAGTAAGTATAGAGGAACCAGGCAACCACTTTGGCAACCTTTTGTAGCAAGCACGGAGATATTTCAGATCATCCCGCTTTTTAGAGTTTAGCAAGGGTAGTCAGCACTTTGAACCTACGATATACCTCAAGCTTTTCTCTTCGACGGTTACTGATTTGATTTTGAGATTTTCACTCATTTTATATCATCAAATAATCTACTTTATTCACTCATGTTTTCATTCCTCTTAGGAGAAAAGAGCATGAGATTGTACATTCCTTTGGTCCTGGTTTCAGCAATTTCTCATTCTTTGTCACAAAGTTAAGAAATTATTCATCAGAAACATATGCAATGTAGATCACTTTTGCATTCTAACTTAAAGTGCGTTATGTTACAAAATTCTGTGTAAGCTATTTCATGCTTCTCTGTCCTTTGACGCGTACCTCATATTTCCTAATATCATAGGGTTACTATAATTCGAAATAAAATAAAAGGGCCCCGTACGAAATATTGTATCTTTCAGTTAAACATGACAAAGATGTTTCCTTTATCTGCAGGGTGAAGTTCAAACTATTTTGAAACGGGAGCAAGAATCGACGAAGAGCTTGCTGCAAAGGCTTTTTCCAGATATTAAAGTAACCGAGAAGTCTTACGATCGATGGATTAGTGTCTTTGAAGAAACAGTAGCAATATCGATACCGAAACTGAGGAAGAAAGTGTCCAAAGAATCAAATCAGGATTTAGAGAAACAAAATAAAAGCCTACAGGATCTAGTTACTCATTACAAGCAAATCATCGACGATACTGTAAGTATATATAATCCACTAGGGTGAAGTGAAAAAAAGTAATTTTGTACTACAACATTCTGATAATGCGTAAACGTTGTCTTTCAAGAACAGAACGAAACAAACAGCCTTGACTAACTTTAACCCAGAAGTGTTTGCATATCCAGGATTATTATGGTTCTCATTTCGGAGATGCATTTATCCTCGCATTAGACACGTGAAAAACATCTTGCAAAAAAGGAAGTCGGTAAACCTAATAATTTCCGCGCTAGGCGTGGTCACAAGATCAGTATTATCAATGAAAGGCTAAGACACTTGCGGGGAAAATGCAGAAGGCGGTTTAATAAATTATACCTATTGATTATATAACATTTAAATGTTTATATAATTTATTATAAATAATAATTATGAATAATTATTATAATTAATAATATAATTATTACGATAAATTTTTTAATATTATATTGTTTATATTAGATATTACTATCTATAGGCACATATAAATTAATATGTATTTGAGCCTCATGTTATATATAGGTATGTATTGGTCATTTTGAGTCAAAAGTGACAAATTTTCATATTTTTGAATGGCAATGTCTCAACGAGTATTTTTCGGGGTTCTCATTATTTTTTTGCCCATCAGACTAATAAGATAAGCATCTTCATGCGAAAGAAAATGTAGGTAGACCTAGTACTTTTTTCTTTAAACGCGTTCACATCTCCATACTAAAAATGAACTCGGCAGACCTAATGGTTTTTGTGCTGGGCATGGTAACGGATGGACAGCCATTTTACCGACGGCATTAGGGTTTCTTACAAAACCCTAAAAACGGCGGTTAAAAACATCATAACTCTTGAAATATATTTTAAAGTTTTGGAAAAGTTTATGAATACCTTCTTGTCGAAATTATTCAGGCTTCTCTGATTATGATTACTGGATAAATACGTATTTACTAACTTATAGCTAACTTTACTTTACTAAACATTTATTCAGCGTGAAGTCGCTGGCAGAAAAATCTCGAGTTATGTAACATAAGAAAACTGTCATATTCTTGTGTAAAAATTTAAATAGTTATAATGATGAGCCTAGAGGTTAGACTTTTTCAGTGGTGAATCCTCGAGCAATTAAATCGACCCTACTGATGGATAAGCAATGAGAAAACCAAAACGAAAAATTACGATTATCTGCAACGAAATATTAGCAAGAAATTTCTCATAAAGAATTATCCAGGACTTAATTTCCATTCAAAATTTCCTTTTCGAATATTCGTCAACCGCCAGTGAAATATTTTTAATGAAAAAAGAGATTCAATGGATCGTTTTGTAAGTTTAAAGCGCTCCCAAACAGCGAAGAAAGGTTTAGATATTTGTTATGTATAAGCTTATGTTCATATTTCCACCTAGAATGTCTCCAAAAAACTCATGAAAAACTTACTTTCTGGTTCGCAACGTGATACTTCAATGTCAACTCCATTTTGAAGCTAAGATAAGTAAAAAATGAAATGTTTCAACACATTTTTTTATTTTAGGCACATTTATACGGAATGGCTCTATAATAGGTGTATTCCGTAGGTTATCTGCGGAAAATTTATTATGCTTTTGGCTGCCTAAATTTACCTATTTGGTTGCTGTGCACTTTATAAAAAATGAATATCTTTCTAAGATATAAAGCTTGAGTTATGAGGAATTTCGATATAGATCGTTCCTCTACATTCCAATTTCAATGCTGGAATCATTCACCAACAAATTGACCTGAACACCGGCATACTAGAGAGATTTAAATTTTGCTACACATATAGCCCAGTTGAAAACACCATCTTCTTTACTGGGACAGGACTATTCTGACTGACCACCTAGTCAGACACAATCGTCTAGATGTCCTATGGTTAGATAAACGTGCGTAACATGTAAGGATAATAGACAAAATCGTTCTTCTAAACAATAACGGTAGGCTCCGATACACCCGGAAGATCCAAAAATATTCGGAGCTGAAGCAGAAGATCCTGACCGTGTGGAGGGTGAAGAAGGTCACCGTCCACCCGGTCGTGATCTCCTCCACTGGGAACGTTCATGCGAGGTGCGTACAAATCTTGGTAGAGCTGGGAGCTTGAAATTCACTACATCTAATTCAGAAGGCAGTATTGCTGAATACGTGCCACATCGTCCGGAGTTTTCTGGGCATGAACAATGATAGCGGCTAAAATCGCCTTCTATGGCCATCTCGCGTACACGGCAGATTACTGTAATAATGTCATTTTTAATTTTTGACCTTTCCTTTTTTGTATATAGGTATATCCGTGTGTGCGTGTGTAGTTGTGTATGTCTTTTGCGGTCCGATAGACTAATTAATAATATAATGTATTGTAATAATATAATGTATTTTACTTTTTTAAGTTGGTGGATAGTAACGGCAAAAAGTTTATCTCAGCATTTATAGTTTTCGTATATGCAACGATAATGTTTGACAAGCACCCAGATAACGATGTGCACGCACAATGATGGCGTATTGACTCGCAGGCGTGCGGATTATCCCACACGCCGCGCCATCACCCGAGCAGACATATGCGTCCTCAATTGCGACGCATATCACTCGCACGATATTTTAATCAATTTAAGCAAATTTAGTCGATTTCAATATGTGCATACTATTTTTTATGATTTTTAATAACAAAATATATAAATATCGTTAATTACAACTTTTTGTATACACATTTCTTAGCACGAAGATTTAGCCACGGGAGCAGGAACAGGGTGGCCCTTTTAATCGAGGGAAAAATTCCCAGTTTTTTTCCCGGTTGATAAACATTTTTCCCGGTCATTGAAATTTAGATTCGAACTATTAAAGCTAACCATTTTTTCATTTGAATTTATAAAAACTTAACTTCAAATTAAAACATTCAAAGTTTCAATTGACCAATTTTAAATTAAATGCCGCTAAACTGCAAAATAATTTTTTTTTAAACTTTTATAAATTGTACAGTTTAAAGATTCAAAAAATATAAATCTACGCTATCATTTTTCAATGCTCTAAATTGAAGAATGAATCAAAAAATTTGTAAATTTTCAAAATTATATCATGTGAAGCAATTTTAAGTTAGAAACATTAAAAATTGAAAAATTACAATTTTTTTAAAGTTGAGCACTTTTAAAATCAGAAGTGAAGTTATTTTAACTTTAAGTCGTTACAAATTAATAATTATTCAATTGTTATTTATACATCTAAATTTCTTTTGAAATTTTTTAAAATATTCTCTTAATTTTTTTTTATTTAGAATAAAAGATAATTTTAAACTTTCTCAGGAATTATGAGAACATTTTTTTATTATCTTGAAACCTTTCAAAACCCTAAAAAAGCTTCAAAATTTTATTTCAAAATCTTCAGAAGTCTGCAGTTTATGTTACACTTTTGGGATCTTTTCAAATTTTAAATTATTTTTGAAATGTTTTCAAAATTTGTAAATATCTTTTTAATTTATTTGATTTTTTCCTAGGATTTTTAATAAATCCTGCAAAATTAAAGAAATTCCTTAAAGTCTTCCAGATTATTTTTATTAAATATTTATTGAAACCTTTTTACAAAGATTGCTAAAATTAATTTTTCAATGTCCTTAAAGCTTCAAGGTTTTATTTTGAAATCTTGAAAAATCTATATTTTGTTTTGAATCTTTTGCAATCTTTTCAAGTTTAAAATAAAGTTTCAATTTTTTTGAAAATTTCTAAATATCTATTTAACCCACTAGAACTTGTTCTAACTGAATAATTGTTTAACTATTATATACATAAAAAAATAATTTAGTAGTCCGCAAAACCTCTAGCATTTCAGTCTTAAAGTGTACTTTATCCTCCGGGCCTTTGCATTAGGAACACTTCTTAGCTGAAAAGTGGAATAGTTAAACTTTAAATTAAAAAAATTAATTTCCAGCAAAAAAAAATCAATTTTCCCCAAAATCGTTACATTTGCAATAAAAAAATGACTTTCCAACTAAACAATGAATCTTCTACCAAAAAAATGAAGTTTTAACAAAGTAGTTTAATTTTTAATCAATTAGTTAAATTTTCAACAAAAAAGGCGTATTTCCAACTAAATAATTAAATCATAAAAAAAAATTAATTTTCAGCCAAAGAGTTGCATTTTTAACGAAATAGATATATTTTCAACCAAGAAGAATAATTGACAACCATGAAGATTAATTTTCAACCCGAAAAGATAAATGGTAAAAAAACACACGAATTAAAAAAAAAAAAATTTCAACCAAAAATGGCATAATTAAAATTTTAATTATAAACAATTATTTGTAAACTAAAAAAGAAACGAATTTTCAACACAAAAAGACGAATTAACAACAAAATGCATTAACTTTCAACATAATAGTTACATTTTTGAATAAAAAAGATTAATTTTCAGCTGAAAACTGGAATAGTTAAACTTTCAATTAAAAAAAAGTTAATTTCCAACAACAAAAAAAAAGAATTTTCATCAAAATCGTTAGATTCGCAATGAAGAAGATGACTTTTCAAGTAAATGATGAATCTTCAACCCAAAAAATGAACTATTATTACGGAATTATTTATTAATGATCTGCAGGATGGGCGCACACGTGCGTCGCAGACAGGCTGTCTCTTGGACAAGTCAACTGAAAATATAAAATCAAGTATCAGCTTTTGTTACATTCTCATCCTAATGAGAAGGTATTGGTTTTATGTAAAATTAACTTAGTTGGTTTTCATCAAATATCCACGTTTTGCGGCCCCCCGAGTCAGAAAAAATTATTTTCACGAAGGTGTCTGTCCGTCTGCCTATTTGTAGTCTGTCTGTAGGCACGATAACTTTCGAAAAAATGATCAGATTGGATTGAGCTTTGGCACACTTTTTTACGCCCTAAAAGAAAAGTAGGCCAGCCATTTTGGATAAAAATTCAAAAAGTTACAACATTTTCAAAATTTCTAAAACCATTTTTTTTCAAAACTTAAAAATTCTATGTACGGCTATTCCTAGTACTCGAAAATTCGAACAATTTATCTTCATCACTTTTCTTGAATAATCGATATTCAAATTTTGACCCCACAAAACATAATGAAAATGAAACAAAAAAAATCATTTTGGCGGTCAAACCACGCAAGATACGAAAAAAGATGATTCGACAAAAATTGTCCGTCCAAAAAAGATCTATAAATTCGTTATAATAATTTTTTCATAGAACGCCTAGTTTTTCTTTCAATCGTGAAAAATAAAGCTAAGGATAAAAAAAATTAATTTTTGGACAAACGGCACAAAAAATGAAAAAATTATTAGACAAAAGTTGCTCACTCAAGAAAGATCTACAAATTTATTATGAATCAGATTTTGATAGGATGCTTCTTTTGGTTAAATCTTAAAAAATAACATGAAAATAAACAAATTAAGTTTTATGAAAAACTACACAAAGTGCAATAAAATGTTAATTAACATGATTGTTTTTCTATAGTGCAAAATAAGGAACAAGTATTAAGAAAATCATGAAAAATGAAATTGGTACATTATTGTGCAATATCTGTATAAGCAGTCCCCGACCGAGGTACAGAAATGAGTATAATATTCATTTCATATAATAGAGTTGAACTTAATGTAGGAAGGTTCGAATTTTTGACCAAATCGATGCGTGATGAGAATGTGTTCGTTAAGCCGAGGGAGCTTTAACGAAAGAAAATTCACAATCACGAAATTATAGTTGTCGATACTTGACCTTTAATTTTAAAAGGTCTGTGCACAAAAGTGTAGGAAGTACAGAGACCGAGCGTGTAGCGCGAGATAAATATGTAATCGAGCGCGAAGCGCGAGCTCCAACAGACGCGCGCCCTAGGCGCGCTGAAACTTGCGGGCGAAGCGAGCCGCGCGCTTAGCGCGCGATGAGAATGTGAGCTTTTTCAAAAGTTTCAATATGAAATGAAAATTTTATTACCTAAAAATCATAAAAATGAGTTTTGGGTTTTTGATATTTCAGTGTTTTCTCTTTTTTAGACTGTTGTATCACACGCATTTGAGTTTTGTAATATAGTTTCGTTATTTATACAACTTTTTCTAGGCAGGATACGTCAAGTGTTCCCACAAACAAAAAATTTCTTTGATCGGGTTGAAACTTGACTGAATTATAGTCCTGGTAACTTCTTGTAGGATAATCCGATTGGACTTTTATTATAGTGTTTTGGAAAGCTCTTTTCATGTAATTTAAGACTATCCGAACGATTTTTTTCCCTGAATTTTTTTTTTGAAAATCAAAATTAAATCTGATTTTTTGAAAAAACTCCGTTAAAAAATTTTTTTTATCGCAAAAAATAGCTTTTTAATGCTCTTTAAGACCATGTAGAAGAAAAAGTAGGATGGAAATATTTTCTTGGTAAAATTGAAATTTTTACGCTTGAGGGTACCACGTTCAACTTTTTCAGCGCCCGGACTCGAATACTGCCAGGTCTAACGTGCCTTTAAACTTACATTTAACTATATTGGGATGCTTCTTTGTGTGAATATATATGATTTAATCATATCATATCGACGCCTGATTGGAATAAGGTGTTCGTTCCGAATCTGCTTGCAGAAGGTGATGGTTCATAGTTTGTTCGAAGAAGGTGTTCGTTCCGTATCTGTTAGAAAAAGGTGTTGTTTTGAAGTTTATTTGAAGAAGGTGTTCGTTCCGAATCTGTTCGAAAAAGGTGTTGGTTCGGAACTTGTTCGAAAGAGGCGTATGTTGGCTGAAGTATTTTATTCTTGAAATTTTGTAGTGGTACCACTGACGCAGGGGATCGAATTTTTCTAAAGTAAATACTCCTTTTTTTATTTAAGCTTTTAATTCATACTATTTTGCATAATTATATAAAACTAAGATAATACAACACCACTTTTTACATTTATTTTGAAATCACTATATTATGAATTAATTAAAGATATGAGAATGACAACTGCATAAGGACTATATGAAGTTGGCACTTTGTTACGTTTAAAATAACATATTCGAGGTACCAACTTTATATGGTCCTTATGCAGTTCTGTCCTCCAAATGTATATAGCAGTAACTGCAGTTCGGATAAGTCATCTGTCACTTTTACGAATCTTCTAAATTAGACTCAAATGTCCTTGGTTCTGATGGTGTTTATTGAATATGTATTTTGTAATACGATATACATAATCGAAGTCCATAAAAACTACGAGAATTAGGGCTATTTGAAGCTTATTTTAAAGATTCATAAAAGTGACAGATGACTTATCCGAACTGCAGTTACGGCTATTTTCATTTGGAGGGCAGAGTTGTCATTCTCATGCCTTGAATTAATTTATAATATAGTGCTTTCTAAAAAATGTAAAAAGGGGTGTTGTATTATCTTAGTTTCATATAATTATGCAAAATAGGATGAATTAAAAGCTTTAATAAAAAAAAGGAAAGTGTACTTTAGAAATGTTCAATCCCCTGCGTCAGTGGTACCACCACAAAATTGCAGGAATAAAATATTTCGGCGAACGAACGCCTTTTTCTAACAGGTTCCGAACCAACATCTTTTTCGAGCAGATTCGGAACGAACACCTTCTTGAAACAAACTTCAAACCAACACCTTTCTTGAGCAGATTCGGAACGAACGCCTTCTTCGAACAAACTACGAACCATCACCTTCTGCAAGCAGATTCGGAACGAACACCTTATTCCACTCAGGCGTCGATATAACATAATCATGAATATATATATAATAATCACTAACAAGGCGACCACCCAAGCACCCCAACCCCCCTCCCCCCCCCCCCCCCCCCCCCCCCCCCCCCCCCCCCCCCCCCCCCCCCCCCCCCCCCCCCCCCCCCCCCCCCCCCTACTTTAAGCCGATCACGTGACATTTTTAATTATAAATTTATTTTCAAGAAAGATGGTAAGAAACACAATTTCTAACTAATTAACCTTCTTATGTAAAAAAATTACATAAAATGGATCTTCAGAGAAAAATATGCATCCAAACATCAGTCCACGTTTTATATGAAGATCAGAAGGATCTTGTCTAAGGGATGAGGAAATAAGTAAGTTACATGGATTATATAAGTTTATTAATTATAAATTTTAAATTAATTTAGAAACATGTGCATCATGAAGTTGGGGGTTTGTAACTCACCGTCGTCTTGACCAGTACCTTAAATAAAGGTTTGGGTTAGGTTTTTTCGTGAAAGAGGAATTGTCGAAAGTGAATTTAAGAAGAATTAATGTACTCACTGTAGATCTGTAAATTTTTAGATTTGTAGATTCTGTATTGGTGATTGGTTTTGTCAATTGATGACAGTAGATTCAAGTGTTAGGCAAATTGCCAAACTATGAGTTCACTCGGGGATAAAACTAAGACTCATTGAAGTATAGAGTACTGAATTAAACTGAACTGAAGCCGGATTCTGAACTGAATTGAAGAGTTCCGCGATGGTTTCCAGGTTATATAGTGCAAAGTGTCGTAAATCATTGTTCGGATCCTTGGTTCTAACACCTTTCTAATCGGAAGCTTGTCACATGGAATATGAATGTCTAATTAACCTTCTACTGATTTATAAAATTTTGGAAGATGCGTGACAAGTTGCGACCTGATCTATGTTACATATCGATATTTCGGCGCGTGTCATATGAATAGTCTAATTAACGTTTAGCGTAGTCTTCTGGAATCTTTAAGTGCTTCACTTGATTTCGTAAAACTATTTCGATGTTGACAAGTTGGGACCTCATCTATTTTACATATTAATATTTCGGCGCGTGTCATAGGAAGAGTCTGATTAACCTTTTACCAAACCCTTGTGGTGTCTTTACTTGATTCATATAATTTCGTAAGACCAGTCGATGTTGGTGAGTTATTATTTGTTCTGTTCTATATGTCGATGATTTAGAGTGTCTTTCCTGATTCATACAATTTGGTCAGACATGATGCGTGGTGGGGTAAACTCGATCTATTTTATATATTGTAATAAATTACTTATTTATCGCGATTCGCGGGACGTGACACCTCCCCCCTTAGGTCAAACTATGAGGGTGCAACCAACATGTTCGATAAAGTATGAACGTAGCGCTGAATCATAATTACATGTTTTATTCAATTGCGTATAACTTGTACAATAATGAATTAGTGCATGTTCAATTAAAAATCTCAAAAACAGTGGATAATTCATAAATATATAATAATTGATAAATTTGTGATCAAAAATTTTGTAATCATATGTAATGCTTGAAGGTTTGTAGTATAATCCAATAACTTAAATACATTATCGTACAATAAGAATATAATTTAACAATTAAAAACCCATAATCATATAGTAAAGAATATAATATAAAAATTTAAACATCCACAACCATGCAGTAATCTAATAGTTAAAAAATTCATTATCGTACGATAAAGAATATAATCCAAATAATAAAAAATCCATAGCATACCGCAAAGAATATAATTAAATTATTAAAATCAATAATGATATAATAAAGTATATAAAATCTTAAACCTTCATAACCATACAGTAATCTAATAATGAAAAACTCATAATCATACGATAATTAATAAAAAATTCATAAACATACAATTAAGAATATAATTGAAGTGTTAAAACCCATAATCATATAATAAAGAATATAATCTAAATAATAAAAATGCATAATCATACGATAAATAATTTAAAAAAATCTATAACCATACATTCAAGAATATAATTCAATTATTAAAATCCATAATCATATAATAAAGGATATAATATAAATTATTAAAAATCCATAACCATACAGTAAAGAATATAATCAAATTATTAAAATCCATGTTCCTATAATAAGAATATAAAACTTTAAACATCCATAACCATACAGTAATCTAATAACACAGCCACACAAAAAAAAATCTTTTTCCGGGTTTGGAGGTCAGACCATGTTTATTATATGTCTTTGGGGTCGCTGAATCCGAATCCGAGGTCCAAAAACCCACAGCACGTCAGGGTTCTGAGATAACCTCAAAAATTCTCATACAAATTTGTTTTCGAGTCCGGGGGTCAGACCATGTGGCAACCGAATAACTAAAAATTTATAATCATACGATAAATAATAAAAAATCAATAACCATACAGTTAAGAATATTATTTAATCATTAACATCCATAATCATATAATAAAGAATATAATCTAAATAATAAAAAAGCCATGACCATACAGTAAAGAATATAATTCAATTATGAAAATCCATAATGATATAATAAAGAATATACAAATTTAAACATCCATAACCATACAGTAATCTAATAATTAAAAATGTATACGCATACGTCAAATAATAAAAAATACATAACCATACAATTAAGAATATAATTCAATTATTAAAATCCATAATCATATGATAAAGAATATAATCTAAATAATAAAACAATCAATAACCATACAGTAAATAATATAATTCAGTTATTAAAATCTATGATCATATAATGAAGAACATAAAGCTTTAAACATCCATAACCATACAGTAAAGAATGTAATTCAAAATTCATAATCATATAGTAAATAATATAATCTATATATTTTTGCTTGTTCAGTCGAAGTATCATGGATTGTTTTTTGTGAAAAGATAAAATCTTTTTGTAAGTTTTCTAAAATCATCTTTGCGATAATTTACTTTGTTTTAAACAAATTCTTCCATGTATTACAACCATTTAGAAACTTTTCAGCACAGATGCAATATAATTGCAATAATATTGTCAGTACGATATAACAATAAATGCCAAATCGTTTTAAAATTATGTATATGTTTTTGTTTTGAATAATAGGATACCTTCAGAGCAATAAAGTAAATTTTTACTTTTAATTGAATTATAAAAAAATATAAATATTAAAGGATTTAAATTTTACATTAACATTGCAAGAGGAACAAAAATATATAATATAAAGTGTATCTTCATATTATTGTGTTTGCAAAGTTTTAAAGCGGTAATTTTATCTGCCGATGAAAAAAACCACTTTTACATTAACACTTAGAATATAGATGGAAGAAAACGTACCTACATGTTTCAATTTCTGTTCATGAGTACATTTGCAGAAACTGTTCTTCCAATGGTATAGAGAGGTCCGAAGGTAAAAGAATTTGTTTTGATAAAAATTAGAGAACGAAATTTGATCGAACCATTTAATATTTTATACTGTAAAAATACAATTACACGAAAAGTCTAACAGGTATTTGAGAAATATACAGGTCTGATTCTAAATGGATACTTAGCATAGGTAAGTGTATACTGATTAGATGTGTACTAATGGAAGGTAATAAAAATAAAGATTCAATTGTCTCGACAAGTTTCGTAATTCGACCTCTTACATGATTTAAATATGTTAGAGTCCTTGGAGATTTGAAAAAGTCTAAATTCTATCGTTTTTTCGAAGTATGGAAACTAGTGGAAATTTTTGTTCATCAAGAATATTTCAGAAAATAAGAGTATTTCTGAGATAAGAAAAAAAAATGAACGGAAAAGTGTAAAGTGTAGAGATTGATGGTCAAATAGTGGGATATATATGAATGAGATATATATTTCCTTCTTGCCAGAGAATTGAAGATTCTTGCATTTTACTGTTATGTCGAATTTTTCATTTAATTAATAAAAGGAGGTGTTCCGGGTATCAGTCATGTGCAAAACTACAAATCTTGCTGACGCTTCGTGAACATTGCAGTTCACTTCTTCAGGGCTAACCTGAAACTGAGGTTTCAGGTTATGTTGTTCTTATATATTCTGTCTAAGATGCCTGTGATTGTCCAGAGCGCACCACCGTGGAGACTGGTCGAACCTGATTGGCGTCACCTTCCAGAGGGGCGCCTTTCAGGGCGATACCATGAGCCCTTTCCTTTTTTGCATCACACTTCTGCCTCTATCTCTCGCACTACAAAATTCCTCTGGATAGCTCTGCGGCGACACTAATCTGCGCTAGCATCAGGTCACTAATGTATTTTATATGGATGACGTGAAGATCTAAGTCTCTGGTAAAAGCAAACTTCAAACTGCTGTAAATATCGTCAAGACGTACACAGGAGAGATTGGGATGGACTTTGGATTGGACAACTGTACCAAAATTCATCTGAAGAAAGGAAAGATTATTGGCGTTCCTAAGGAGCCTGACCTTGTGGATATAAGTGTTATTAGACATCTTAACACTGGAGAGACTTATACATACCTGGACGTGCCTCAAAGCCGCATGCAGGACGTAACATCAGTGAAGGAGTTTCTCCGAATCAGGTACAAGCATCTTCTTCGACAGATATGGTCTTTCAATCTGTCGGCGTTGAACAAGGTATCTGCGAGTAACCTGCTTGCCGTCCCGGTTCTCCTCTACTCGTTTGTGGTGGTTCAATGGACGGAGAACGAGCTCACGGCCCTTGATATCACGACACGTAAGATCATGAATCTCCAGCATCTTCATGACCGAATTGTTCTAAGTACAGCTTACATCGTTGCGAATGGCGCAGCAAGCGGCCGAGACCCTTGGCCTGAATTTTAACATCAGAAGTGAGGAAAGTGCATCACTCCTTCTAGATGCTTCACTTCTAAACGTCGAAGTAAAGAAAGCAGACGTTGAAAATTTTAACCAACAGCTACTCGACAAGAAAATGCACGGAAACTTTTACAGAAATTTAGAAGAACAGTCCTTGTCGAAAGAGCAAACTTTTGCTTTCCTCAGATCATCAGGGCTTAATTCAGGTACAGAGGGTCTTATTTTCGCATGCCAGGACGGTTCATTTCTACCTTAGTATACCATGTACGCATTTTATGTCAAGAAGTTCTCAGCGATAGGTGCAGAACGTGTCATGCACACGCTGAGTACCTAGAACACATACTATCGGGGTGTACCACCCACGCGGAAACGACGTATATCTACAGACATTATACGGTCATAAGAGTGCTTTATCATAATCTTTGTCGCTCTTATGGTGTTAGACGCGACACTGCCCTGCCGAACGCTCCAAGGAAGATAGGGTCAATTGTTCAAAACGAGAAGTGCCAAATTTTCTGGAACTACGATTTTCGGACAGCAGTCTCCGTTGCACACTCGAGGCCTGACATCGTTCTTCAAGACTTCGAGAAACGAACTATATTCGTGATCGAATTCTAGGCTTCGTCCGAATACAACATCACTGCCAAGGAGAAGAAAAATTAGGCGAGGTATCAAGACCTTAAAAGGGAGCTGCGAGGACTGTACCCAAAGTATTCGGCACAAGTCCTTGGGTCGCTTCGTTGTCTCAAGACACATGAGGGCTTCTCAGGCCTGTCGTCTTAATTTCATCGTGCCACCCATCTCACGGTCGTGGGACGTGGCCATATGTGTGAATTACCGCGGTTCTACTGGGAGCCGGTGTCATTTTTAGATGGCAGTTGCAGGTCGACCGCCACTGGTAGTTATTACTGATTAAAAACGCCACATGCACTGAATGCGAATCTTTATCATCTTCGCGGAAGATTGCATGACATTTAATGAATTTGGAGAATGACAATACGGATTCCCTGTATATCAGCATATTCATTGTTTCTATGAACAGCGGTCTGTCAATTTGTTCCTGATACCTAATATCCTAATTACGTTTGGAATTGGAGAACTAAAGTCGTTAGCGGAATATAATATCAGTAACAGAATATTAGATTTTTCCACAGTCATTGATTGATTGGTAGTCTGCGACTGCTCAGGGATTTTAGTCACCGCCCGACCTGTATCTAAAGTACCTCATTTCAAAAGTGTGCATACGGATGTTGCAAGGGATAACTTAGACGACCCGATAAACGACAAACAATATCTCAACTGTGTTTAATAGTTCCAAGAGAGTGAGTAAAGTGGTGCATAAAAGGCACTTTAATGTCAGTCGTACGGCAGTGCTTACCGAGTTCCTAATTTCTTACCTATGTCGTGGTGAAGAATTCTAATTGTACGTATTGACTACTTTAAAAAGATCCATAATTGCGGCATTAAGTTTTAAAGTATTCTCCAGGCTGTGGAAGGTTTTTCTTCGTATTATACATAAATAGTTTTATTTATGAAGACCTGATAAACTACGCTAAACGTATATATCTGCGATCGGATAAACACCGTCTAAATGCTCAATTTGTTATATTTATTATTTTGATTATTGAAAACGGCCAACTGAATTCAAGCTCTTACAGTTTCAATGGTGAAAACGGACTGCATTCTACCCTGCGCTTTATGTGTTAGTTTTGAAAGACAGCCTAGGTGACCTGATAAACGTCAAAGAATGTCTCAATGGTGTTTATTGGGTCCGGAGAGTGGGAGGGCAAAAGGATTAAAACGCCTTTTTGACAAATTTTTAGGAGAGACAAAAAACGATAAAATATAAAATTAGGCATACTCCTAAAAAGTGATGACGTATGGTTGGATAAATTCACATAGAGTTTCACGTAAACTTCCACGTGGATATTTTAATATGGGTGTGTATTCGACACTTCAATACTTTTATATAAAAAAAATTGTTTATATTAATTGTTTTGATTACTGAAAATGCTGAGTCAATCCCTGCTCTTACTCTTTTCAAGGGGCAACGAGTCTGCATTTTACATTGTCTCTTACGTTTCAGTTTGAAAAAGATAACGCGACCCGATTAAAGGCAAAGAATATTTCAAGGGTATTTATTAGGTCCAATAAAGTATTCCGGTAAGAAGGAGCTGATTAGAATGCATTGAAATGTTTCAATGCGTTTTAATTGCATTTTTGTGTGAATGCTGAGTAAAATGTGTAGAAGCGCAATGAAACGCATTGAAATGATGATAGGTCGCTAATTGGTTGAAAGTGACGACACCGCACCGAACAATCTTCATTCATCTCCCTACCCCCAAACCCCTTCTTTCGTAATTATTCAATTAATTTAAGCATTGTATTTTTATTTAAGGGTTCATTTTATGTGTTGAAGAAGTCATTCTATTAAAAATTACTCATTGAGATTGATCTTTATTGTACTGGGAACGCAAAACTTTTAACATACAAAAATACGCCTCAGAAGCACAATACAGATTCGCTCATGTAAACGATTTTTGTAACAGACCTTTCTTAAAAACACTTTAAGAATCTTGGCGTCTTGACTCTTGACCGGCTGTGTTCTCCTCCGCCATGAACAGTAACTGTTGTCAGATGGAGCACCCCTCCGATGGTGTTTATGAGAACTATTTTTAGAATTGCATTAAATGGCATTGATCCTAATCGATAGTTTGTTCCTTGAAAGACATTTTATCGCATTCAATTTCGTGGGTTACTAAACCGCATTAAATGGCATCAATGAAAATATCCTTAATAGGATTACCATGACGTCAGTTTAACAAGTATTTCCCATAAGAAAATAATACATTTTTGTACATTTTATTCAGAATCGTCAATATTATCTAAATCGAGTTGAAACTCAACATTTATGTTCACAATTAGCTATAGAATACGAAAAAGGATTATTTTTAAATAGCACCCCACAATTCTGTATTATAGGGTCCCAAAAAA
>CAKNYM010054091.1:81367-108666 GCA_932195095.1 Andricus curvator | reverse complement strand
AACCGCGGGATTTCGCCGGGAGCGGGTGCTAATCTGAAAAACTGCACTTGCTCCCAGCGATACTGTGGTAAAATTTCAGCTGTAACCACGTCTCACGACGGATTCAATACCATGATCCGACAAAAGTCTTGTGCACCCTGAGGACACGGAGCGACCCAAGGACGACCGCCTTTTTCATCTTCCCAGCAAGCGTCTTAGCATTTTTTTGACACGCAGGGATGCTTTTCAGGCTATTAACCAGTGACATCATGGCACCTCCAAGAACGCCGATGATCAGGACGATTAGTTAACAGAATATTCCGGGTATAACCGTCGCAACTCCCTTACAACGTCTTTATACCTCTCTTTCTCTTCATTCTTTTTGGCTATGATGTTTTTGTTAGCTGGTGCCGAAAATTCGATAACGAACATAATTCGCTTCTCGAAGTGAAGGAGAACTATGTCAGGCCTTGAGTGCGCACCAGAAACAATTGTCGAGAATATAAAGTTCCAGTATATGCGGCACTTCTCATTTTCGACAATTGACTCTATTTCCGTAGGAGCATTTAGCGAAGTGGTATTAGGGCTAATGCCGTAAGAGTGACAGAGGTGATAATAAAGCACTCTTAGTGCCTCGTTGTGCCTTAGGATGTAGGTCGTTCCTGCATGAGTTGGACAACTAGATAGTATGTTTCCTAGATACTCGGGATGTGCATAACACGCTCTGCAGCTATGATCGGGAATGTCTTGGCTTCAAATGTGGCGACGGTATGCTAGAGTGGAAACGACACCGTCTTGACATGCCAAAATAAAACCCTCTGTACCTGAATTAAGCACTGATAATCTGAGGAAAGCAAAAGTTTGCTCCTTCGACCAGGACTGTTTTTCTACATTTCTGTGAAAGTTTTCGTGCTTGTATCTGCTTCGGATAGACTCCTTCACTGATGTTACGTCTAATAACACTTATATCCACAAGCCCAGGGTCCTTGGGAACGCCAGTAATCTTTCCTTTCTTCAGATTAATTTTGGCACACTTGTCCAAACCAAAGTCCATTCCAATCTCTGCTGTGTACTCCTTGACGATATTTATAGCAGTTTGAAGTTTGCTTTTGCCAGAGGCATAGATCTCCAAGTCATCCATATAAAATACATGAATGACCTTATGCTCGCGATGATTAGTGTCGCCACTGAGGTATACAGAAGAATTTCTTAGTGCGAGAGAGAGAGGCAGAAGTGTGATGCAAAAAAGCAAAGGGCTCATGGTATCACCCTGAAAGACGCCCCTCTGGAAGGTGACGTTGTTCGTTGTCACACGATAATTGCTAGAGGAGATAGTAAATCTAGTTTTCCAAAGAGGCATCAATCTATCTATGCATCTTACTATGTGTGGATGCACCTTCAAGCTTTCCAACAGACGGATGATAAGTCTGTGAGATGTTGAATCGAAAGCTTTCCGGTAGTTCAAGACAACTGTAAAGATTATACAGTGTGTTTAAACAAGTTATTCGCCTGTAATTCTCTGGGTTGGACAAGTTGCCTTTTTTCGGGAGGAGTATAGTGCGTCCTAACACCAGCCACTGCGGAATGGGCGTCTCCGACTTTAAATATGAGGTGAATATGCGGGCCAAATGTTGGTGTGTAAAAGTAAACTTCTTCCACCAGAAGTTCTTGATACAATCTGATCCAGCAGCGGAAAAGTTCTTCGTGCCTCTAAGTGCTTTTTTCACCTCTTCGACATTGATTGATGGACATTCCTCCTCAGATTTCATGAGGTTGTCGCAAACCTCCTTGAAGCGGATCATATTGTCAATATCTTCTTTCGACTTTAGTGTTTTCGGGATCTTGTATAGCTCTCTGCAAAAAGTCTCTACCTCCTTGGACTTGGGTGAATTTTTTACAGAAACAGGGAGATCGCTGAAGAGGCGCGATTGGTCAGATTGATTGTCAGCAGCTTTGACTTGTTCAGTGTGTGATTCAAGATCCTTAGTTCCTGGGCGCACTTTCGAACCCTTTCCGTGAACGGTCTACCAGATGTTATGTAGTCAATCACACATTGAACACGGACGCATTCTGTCTTGCCCATCCAATCTTCTTTTTCAGTCGATACAAGTGTCTTTTGGTCTTTTGATCCATCGTCGGCTAGGGAGTATTTTGTAAAATTGTCTTGTATCGTAAGAATGTATAAATTTCCGAAATTTGTTGCCGGCAATGAATGAACAATGTCCATTGATATTTTCTCGAAACTTTGGCGGGTGTTACTGTAATCACCATAGGGCTTTTAGTTTTAACCCGAAGTAATTTCTTGATATGACATTGGAAACAACCTTGAATATATTTTTGGATATCTAACTTCATATTTTCCCAATAAATATTTGGACGAATTCGATTAGACGTCTTTTTGACGCCCTGATGGCCTCTCAGTGCTGAGGAATGAGCTTCTTCTATGAATTGTGATATTTGTTCCTTTATGGGATACTGTGTTATTCCACTGCAAACTATAATATTTATAGATCAATTGGAAAAAACTGTATAAAATATCAATTTAATTTCTTCCCATGGTATAGGATCGATTTGTGAGGTTTTCGCAATACTTATTGTCCGCAGACTCAGTTTCGTAGCTAATGCATGTGACGAAAAAATTGATAATTTAATGCTATCCAAAGTTTCTGATAAATTTTCTTTTGTATGTTCTTCGATTGGGAGACTCTTTTGTAACTTATTTTATCATTCCTTTTTGTAAATTGTTCAAACTGGACAAAATTCCATGTTTTGCTAATGCCCTTGATCCATTGTCCCGAGGCGTGCTATCAGTTGTAATAAAATAAACATAATTATCTTTTCGCATAGTCAGTTGATCATGACATTCAATTATATTTTGTGTAGTTAAAATTTGTTTTGCAAGTTGCAAAATTTAGTGAAGGCTTCTGAGGGTGTGGGATTTTCTTCATTTTCTGAATTACCTTTATTATCCATTTGGAGTGATTCGTTTATTTCGAAATCGTCTACAGCTTGTTCATATATTTCATCTTAAGAATTTTCTTCTTCGGAAGGGGCTTCGTGTTTTTCTTCATCCACATTTTTTAACATTTTTTCTTCTGAGGTGGAAAAATAATTTGCACTTTCATCTGTTTGTATTAATTTTCTAGGTTTAGTATCATTAGGCTTATTCGCATAATCATATTCATTTTTTGATGGGTTTTATTTTTTATTGTTCAATGTGTGCTTCTTTTCTGGGCCTACCTTTCTTTCTTTTTAGTTGAGAGGGGGGATTATTTGAATTTGTTAGTGACGTTTCTCTTGCCCACCTCGGGATCGTTTCATACGAGGTTCAGGAGTTGAGGATTTTTCTGGGTTGGGTTTGGGTGCGTCTCCTTATTGTTTTCTCTTTTGTCCCATGGTGGCCATGGTTTTCAATTGTGATTGTTCGTACTTTTTCCCGAGTACCGGGCTTCAGAGAAGAATTGTCATAAAAGGAAGGTTTGAAGCTGTGATTTTAAAAGAATTAGGATAATTAATTATATCTTTCATGATTTTTTTGAGTGATTCTTCATTTAGTGAATTATGAAATTTTTCTGGAAGTTCAGAATTAACATCGAATGGTGAATCATTCGACGTTTTGGTAGAATCAGAATCCTCGATACGCGTTGTATCGGATTGATTAGGGTCTTGATTTATTTTGACATTTTTTTCCTGAGCAGTCATCAATGTGTCCATTTTTTTAATTTTAGAATGATTTTCTCCATTAGAAATAGGATTTCTTGATAGGACGTCCGCGTTGACGTTCATTTGTCCTGATTTTTAATTAATATCTTATTTGTATTCTGCGAGTTTTATTCTCCAGCGTGAGACTCGCGAGTAAGGGTCTTGAGAATTCCGGAACCAAACCAATGGTTTGTGGTCTGTCACGAGGGTGAATTTTCATTTGTATAGATCGTGACGAAGTTAAGTTACACAAAAAACTATTGCGAAAGCTTCTTTTTCATAAGTGTCATATTTCTTTTCGGTGTCGCTTATGCTGCGTGAAAGGTATTTTATTGGTTCATCTTTTCCTATTTTCCATGCGATAATATACCTCCTACTGCGACTGCTGAAGCATCTGTTGTGATTAGGAAAGGTTGATAAAAGTCTGGTCTCTGTAGAAATGGTTCTTCATATAATTTTGTTTTCAAAATATCAAATCCTGATATTTTTTTCACAGTCCGTTGGAAGGGGACTTCCGTTTTTAGAAGTTGATGTAAGGGTTAGGCAATTTTTGCGAGTTCGTCTATAAATTTGCAATAATATCTTGCTAACCCTAGGAATTGTTAAATATTTTTGTGTGTTTTTGGGACTGGGAATTCTTTTCGGCTCTAACTTTACTCAGTACTCCGTCTTTATCAATTATGTGTCCTAAGTAACTCACTTCAGGTTTAAGAATTCGCCATTTTCTAGGCTATCAGCACATATAACAATATCGTCGAGATATACAAAGAGCTCGGTTTCGACCGACCGTACGACCTGAGGGGATAGAACATTTCCTTCTTAAGTGGGGCAAGGTTAGTTAAGGATTAACGTGTAGCATGAACTGATATCCATTCCTGACGATTAAGCTCGTCAACAGCGAATCCTTGGGTAAGATGCAAGGACAAGCTTGATGATATCCTTGGAGAAATTTTCACGCTGAACGTATTCTATCAGCTCTTTTAGTGCTAGTTTCAGATAGCCCGTTGTCGTATGACAAGTCGGCCGTTTGAACTGTTTCCTACGAAGTCAATCTACAAGCTGCAAACACAGAGCAGTGATCCGTAACAGCTTCTTAAGCGAACAGCGTTGATTCAGGAGTCGCCAAGATATTCTCCGATCAACTAGAGCGGAATGTGTGATGACTCGTTCCTCTCTATCAATAGAATGGTCGATAGGTTTAGTAGACCTTCGCCAAAACATTTCGGGTTCAATCAACCAAACAGGTCCTTGCAAACAAACTAAATGGTGTTCCAATCGAACAGGTGTAAAGCCGCTTCGCCGGCACATTCTCATCGTGCGATTCGCTCGTAAGTTTGAGCGCGCCTAGGGTGCGCGGTTGTTGTATCTCGCCCTTCGCGCTCGATAATATATTTACCTCGCGCTTCGCGTTCGCTAATGTATGTACCTCGCGATACGCGCTCGCATACTTTTCGCCTCACGCTTCGCGCTCGGCATTTTTCGGTTTTCGCACATCGTGCTCGGCTTAGATAAAAAGAAGAAATTTACTTGCAAATACTCTAAAATAGGCAAAACCTCTACGTTTTAAGTGATTGTTAAATTTGTTTTTATGTTAGACTAAAGAGGAAGTTTATTTACTTAAGTCTCTATCGCACTTAAGGAACACATTCTTATTACAATTCCCACACACTTTTTTGAAGTCCAAAGAAAAACGCTTATTTTCTTAAGAAACAGTTTCGGTTTAACTTACTGAAAATGCTACCAAAAAATCGAAAATTCCGTTTCTGGTCAAACAGTGTTTGTTTTATTCATAGAAAATTATATTTAAATTTTTTTAAATAAAACCAATACCGTATCTTGCATTTTCTGAAAGCAAAATGGAATTTTTTATTTTATTTTTTATATATTTCATGGGGTCAAAATTTGAATTGTTGATTTTTCAAGAAAATTCAAAAAGTTGTTGTAATAATCTTGTACGGATTGCAAAAAACAACGTGTTCCTTTTCTTGACATGTTTCATATCGTGCGTTGTTTAGCTTAAAATGTTGATTTCCGTTAGTTTTTTTGGATATTGAAAATGCTATAACTCTGATAGTTTTCTTCTGAGCGAAAAAAGTCGTAAGGATAAATTGTTCAGATTTTTGAGTACTACGAATTGCCGTACATAGAATGTTGAAGTTTAATAAAAATTGATTTCAAA
Source organism: Andricus curvator (assembly GCA_932195095.1). Classification (NCBI taxonomy): domain Eukaryota; kingdom Metazoa; phylum Arthropoda; class Insecta; order Hymenoptera; family Cynipidae; genus Andricus; species Andricus curvator. The sequence continues at coordinate 102,806 of CAKNYM010054091.1, read as the reverse complement.
AATTTTGAAAATGCTCTAACTTTTTGGATTTTTATCAAAAATAGCTGGCTAACGAACTTGTCCTTTTCTTTTGGGGCTTAAAAAAATGTGCTAAAGCTCAATCCAATCTGATCATTTTCTCGAAAGTTATCGTGCCTACAGACAGACTGCAGACAGACTACAGAGGTACAGACACCTTGGTAAAAATAGTTTTTTCTAGCTCAGGGGGTCTCAAAACGTGGAAATTTGATGAAAACCGACTATGTCAAATTTTACATAAAACCAATACCTTCTCATTAGGATGAGAATCTAAAAACGACGTTTTTGTAAATTTTATTTACAATCGTCAATTTTACGTGAATCGACTTGATACTTAACATTTCTCTTCACAATTAGCCATAGAATACGAATAAAATATTACTTCTTAAGTATCACCCCCATAAGTCTGTTTTATAGGATCCCAAAAAACCACATTAGTGAAAAAATGGGTTTTGCGAGTTTTTTGCACCGATTGTGATATTTTTTGCGGTTTTTTAAATGAAAATTGTTCCTCATATATAAAATACTACTTTATACTGATAATGAGATGTTTACATAAATTGTTTAAACAATTTATCATTGTTTTTAGCAATTTTCTCTAAGAATAGAGCTAGAAACTTGCGGTTTAAAAAAAAAAATGTTCCACTTTATGTCAAATTTTCAATCAAAGTAATAACATGAATTAATTATCACTTCACTCTAATTGAAAAGTGTACAAAAAGTTAAAATTTTCAGAAAAAACCGCAACTATATAGTATCAATATAAAAGAAGATAGCTATAAACAATAATAATTTGTTTGAACAATTATTTTTGCTAAATGGAATTAAATATTAACTCCCTCTAAATGAAAAGTGGACAAAATGTTGAAAAATTCAGAAAAAACCGCAATTTGTAGCATTATTCAAAGAGAATATTATTAACAATAATAATACATTTTGTCAAACATTTATGTTTTGTTAAAATTAATCAACTCTTACCTCACTCTAGTTCAAAATTTAACAAAAAGTGGAATTTTTTTTTAAAACCGCGACTTTCTATCTCTATTCTAAGAGAAAATTGCTAAAAACAATAATAAATTGTTCAAACAACTTATTTAAACATCTAATTATCAGTATAAAGTAGTATTTCATGTATTGGAAACAATGTGCATAAAAAAAACCGCAAAAAAAATCATAATTATCGCCAAAAACTCGCAAAACCCATTTTTTCGCTTATGGGTTTTTTGGAACCCTATAAAACAGGCTTATGGGGATTATATTTAAAAAGTAGTATTCTTTTTGTATTCTACGGCTAATCATGAAGAGAAATGTTGAGTTTTAACTCGATTCACCTAATATTGACGATTCTGAATAAATGTTACAAAAACGTCTTTTTTTCTTATAGGAAATACGTGTTAAACTTCATGGGGCTTGCGCTATCTCTAAATATTGTTTGTTTTCAAAAAAAAAAATTGATTTATTTTTTTGTGGATTCGAAGAAATTTCCTGGCGATATGCATACAAATTCGAAAAAAATTTTCCAATGCATTTTTGGACCACCCTATTGTCCTCTCCAGGTACATGATGCCAAACCGCCTCTTGACAGAATACGCTGAATTTCTGCAACCTTGTTTGAAATATATGTCTTCAGCGAAGAGAGTGTCCTCAAATCCAGTCCAGAGTGTTCCCAGAATCGGACCAAAGATGTACCGGCGTAGAAGCAGAGAGACTCAAGACTACTCGGACATGAGATACCAATCTCACCCGCATTACCGCAGCACATAATTTGAGTCCAGGGATTGAGGTCTCCATTAATCGACGTTATTTTGTCTTAGCCGTGACGAGAGTCATGCGAGTTAGTTTCGAAGGTGGTGTGATGCGAAGGTACAGCACGGCTACTATTGCCTTCTCCGAGGCATCCCTGAACCCATGGAGTTCACAGTAGCTACCAGAAGTAGAATTTAGCCAATGGTGGATGGCTAAAGTAGAGAGATCAGGTAGCTCATTTCGGAACTTCGTCCAATTAGCGACGTACTCAGCTGGAAGTTGTTCATCTCAAACTACCTTGTGAGCCCATAGATTCTGCATGAACACCTTAGCATTGACAATGACCTGTGCTAGCCATCCCAATAAACCGAATAAGCGATCTTTGAGAATACCGTTCGTTTTGTGATCGGACTTATCTCTGATAATGAGTCGATCTGAAAACTTAAGCAATCAGAAGGCGGCTGCCACAAAATGCCAAGCACACGAAAAGATGGATACTGGTTGAGTAGAAAAGAAGTAGCTTTCTCTCGGTGTTCAGTGGGGATATTCTATGTAGAACCTCCTCTGCGTTTGACACCCATTTTTTCAGAGTGAAGCCTCCTGCTTGCATCAACAGGTCTACCTGTCTGTCCCTTTCTTTAGGTGTGCGTATGTCATTCGCCCCTGAAAAAACGTCATCGACGTATATATCTTTCCTTAGAACCTCAGTAGTAAGAAGGTAGTTATCACCCACATCCTCCGTTAACTGAAGTATAGTACGTATCGCTAGACATGGCGAAGATACGATACCGAACGTGGCGGTTTTCAGATAATAGATTCGAACCTTTGGTCGAGACATCGTCTCCATAGAATTTTCCGATAGTTTTGATCCTCTGGATGGAATTAAATCCACTGGAACATATTCAAGATGTCCGTGGTGAAGAGGGCTGAATACATCGTCCATCATAGAATGACATCCGCCAGTTCATTGTGTAACTTGGGTCCCGAATTTAGAAGTTCATTCAAGGACACCCCGTGATCTGTATGTTGAGAAGCGTTGAAGGCAACTTGCAATTTAGTGCTCGAGCTGCTTTCCTTTATCACACAATGGTGTGGTAAGAAGTAACCCTTGTTGGGTTAAAGATCCTCTAGATTGAAAACGAGTTTCATCTCACCCAACTCTGCGTACTCACTGATAACGCCAGAATATTTCCTGTGTACTTCGGGGTCTTGTTAGAATCGTCTTGCCATCTAAACGAGAGCCTGATAAGCTGCCGCTCTTGAATCCCCTAGATTTCTAAAGCGATCCTCTAAAGGTAGTCGAACGATGTAACGACCATCGAGACTTCGTTGAAAAAATGGAGGTACATAGCTGCTCACACTCCTCCGCTACCAAACGATGTTCATAGACCGTTATAGATACGTACGTTGCAATCCCCCTAGAGACTTCACTGATGCAGTGAACTCCCTTGATAAGAGCCCCAAAAGAATCCCACCCATCGAAGTTTTTTGAGCAGTTTTAGTCCCTCAGACCACTCTTTTCTAAGAAATGGTTTGCCAATTCTAAACGCCTGAGATGTTCCCAGTTATCGGTATGTATACCATCAGGTGGTATAGGGGGCAGAATACTTCAAGCGTTCAAGCAAACAAACGGTACAAGAACGCACGGAAACGGATCGATAGGTCCATATACACTTACTAGTGTGAAGCAATCAACACCAATTAACGCTCCCGCGTGCGTTAGCCTCGGCTGAGAGTGACTACTGCCCGCTTTTCTCATCTCATAAGTAAGATTTGAAGTTCTAAGTCTTTTTGCATAACTGTTATTTTTGCATTTTTGCATTTTTTACACTTTTTCACTTCACCATTGCGATCCGGCTTACGAAGGAACAAATGTTTGAGAAAGTAAACTAGAAAAACGATCCGACAGTGAATTTAGGGAGATGTTGAGAAATAATGCTACATTAAAAAAAAAGCAAGTAGTATTTATTGTACCTTCTTCACACTGTGATAAAGATACTGAAAATTAGTACATTATAACTTATGTTAGTAAAAAGTTACACTGTTAGTATTATTAATACTGGTGAGTAGGAAGGAAAGCAAGTCCAGTACCCTCCCACTTATCGCACTACCAGATATCGCGACTTCTTCTTCTTGTTTTGCTCCCACTGTCGACGCATGTAAGCGCACGCATTAAACAAAATCCTCGCGCGTAAACATGATTTTTTTTGTAATATTGACATTCAATGTAACCTACTTGAGGTTAATAATTAATTCTTCTTTTAATTTTGAGTACCTAATTCGTAAATGGCTAGTAATTCTAGACCGAAAAAGAAAAAAACTTAAATGCCTATCCAGAGTTCTCAAACATTAAACTTTCTTTCAAAGACCACTTGTAAGAAAACACGAAGTTTTTTAGGATTCGTAAGTCAAATTAGTATAATTACCTCTGAATATTCTCTCCTACTTGTATACTCAACTGTCAAATTTTGACATTAACTTTTTTGAATAGATTCGATTTTCTCAACTAATCAGATATGAGGATAAAGTGCAAGGGTGAACGATTTTTGATGTTGTGGGGAACTTGAATCCCAGTCCCAGACTTTCGCGATAAGTGAGAGGATACTGTAACGAAAATCAGGAAAGGATTTAACGTTCGTACAAGTAAAGTGACTCGGACCGTGCCATGAGCAGTACTAACTGTCCCCCCGCCCCTCCAGGTACTCAATCCCCCCGAGGAATGAGTTGACGAGTTACCAATGCCGTACGCGATTCGAGATCACACGCGACCACGAAAAATAAGGAAACTATGGAAAAAATCTCCAACAGGACCTATGGTTTGGTGAATTAATATAGGTCCACCAGGACTATAATTCAGCCAACTTTTAACCCGATCAAAAAAATAATAATTTAAGGTGCGAAGACTTGACGTATTCTGCCCACTAGACTCTTTTTTATAAAAAATATTTGTATAAACTTGAAGAATTATTGATATTTGAGTAAGTAAAAACTCATTTTTAAGATAAAAATAAAATCTGTTCAATATTTGTAATTCCTTTTCGATCATTTGATCTATATTTTTGTAATAAAAAATTTCCACGGAAGTAAGACCACTTTGAAATCGCCTAAACCACTGTTTGAGTATCACTCATAATCTCATCGCCATACACGTTCCGAATCATATCGATGGTTTCCGAACGTGAATGGTCAAGTTTTTGGAAAAATTTAATGCACACACTTTATTCGATGTGTTCCGTTGTCATGTCCAGAGCAAAGGCGAAGGTAGTTTCGTTATGGGATAATTAAGAGAAGTTAATGGGCTGATTACGCCAGGTTGGTAAGGCTGGACGAATTATTTATTAATAATAAATAGTAAAGTAAAATTTAAAACTTACGCTACCTTTCAGTCTTGAAAGGGTAAGAGAAGAAGCAATGGGCTGTCGCTTGCGTCTCAATACTCGGACGACAGCGGTAAGATCCTCTCGCAGAGCTAGTTTGGCTGGTAGTGAAGGAATGTACCATTAGAGCGATACACGATTCTTATCAGAGATCGAATCCACTCTTTAGCTCTTTACACGACTGTATAATACTGCGGACTTTAATCGAGATAGACTTGTACGACGACCGTACCTAGCCACAGCCGAGACTTCGCCGTTTAATAACGACGTTAACGTAGTACTGCTTGGAACGAAAGACAACCACCAGGGGTAAGTCTGGGGTTTATATAGGAAGGAGCTTCTTTAAAAAGCACGTGCAATTGGAAAATTTTCGAATGGCACTTACGAATCCAAGATTTTCTAAAGTAACGTACGAGTGGATAATTCTCGAAAATCACGTACTTGTTCTTCTTTTACTTTTTTATGAACGGTTTCTTAATTCTAGGTACTCGGTGCATATAAATTTAGTATGTATTTGCAACTATTTGAGATTATTATTTCCTATTTACTTGAACAATTGATTATAATTTTTTTATATTCCTAGATGGTATAGAATTCAATTACCCTTCGCTAGGTGGGTACAACACGTAATTGTATGATAATTACATCACCTAAACATCTCTGAACTACGGATGTTTAGGTAAGTCGATATATTTATGATGAGACATCATTAGTTAATTCGCACTTACTAATTTATTGATCGTAGCAGATTCATTACTGGTTGTATGTGTTTAAGTAGTTGCGGCTGACCATATAAGTAGTTGCATACTATATGATTAAACTCATCTATTTACCATTCGACGCTACGACGAAATTTGAAAAATGTTGAGGGTATTCACCGTCATTCTGAAATGCAACGCGTACGTGGTTAAACGTTTACGAAATCGCCCTCAAATGTTAAATACCTGTTTGTGACAATAGCACAACTAGGTACTAAATTAGAGCAGAAGGTCCGATGCTTTTTGGACAGACCTATTATTACAAATATTCTGTTTCTATGTTTTTTTTTTCTAGTTTCCCAAACGTACCTATCTCCTGTCCAAGACATACCGTACGCCAGTATGTATTGGACAGATTGTAGTGTTAGATGCTTTTTCTTTTTGTATATATGCGGGGACGATATGTCCTATACCGACTCTCCCCTACTAGACTGTTATCAGAGTATCTAGCAATTTTGTCTAGATTTATAGAATATGTCTGCGCCGCTAACTTCTGGATTGGATTTTATGGGTCAACAATCCTTATTAATTAGATTTGCATGCATGTTTTCTGGGACCCTGATACGAAAAGTCTCCCATTACCATTTTCCTGCAGCCCTGAGACGGCCCATAGCCCGAGTCGCCGTGGTCGTAGTCTTTGTCGCTTCTGTCACCCCTTTAATGGTATTTATTTGAATCCGGTATTGCGGGTGCAAATTTCACGGCAAAAGGGTTCAATATTTAGGTCTAACTTTTGTCCATACATATTCTCAATATTATTCTCTTGAAAATGTCAACGCGATTTGTTAATAAAATTGTTAATAAAATTTTGGTAAGCAAGTTTGCTAATATCCATGGTTCCCTACAAAATTTTCGGCGCTGCAGCTCAGGGCCCCAAGTTACAATAAATTTCACGGGGACAATATGTTGCTATGAAATTCAATTATTTGGCTTTAGCATTGGCATTGCTACATTCATCACTCGCGCAGAAATGGTCCAAAAATCATTGTACACTAAAACCCCACACGCGCGTGGAGTGCTCGTCTTATTGTTTTCCATGCAATTATTTTTATTTGAAAATGTAGTTCAATAAAATATCATGAAATTAATTAATTTCATAAGTTTTTTTTGTACACAGCTTCACATGGGTGCCCTTTCACGTCACTAATTAAATTATTATTATTATACTATTAAGCCATTTCCCTTTCGGGGTAGGCGTGACTTGCTCGGTTGGAGAATAGTAGTGTGCATATGGGTATATAGGTATAAGGTAGGTAGGAATATAGGTATGAGGTGGATAGGTATATAAGTGTTAGGTATATATATTTTAGATTGATCTGGAATTCTCGTGTTATTTATTTAAATGACACGTTTACTCCGCAACACTGCTCCGACCCAGGTTGCTGATCAATCTCTCTAGCGATCACCCCAAGTGAAGAGCCTCAAAAAATTGTTATGTATGGTTCTCCACTTGGGCCCATTAGTATCCAAGATCTTTGTTTCAGGCGTCATTCATTCTACTGTCACTCTGTTTACAAACTATTTGTCGCCACACTTTTCTGTCCTGGCATACTACTCTAGCTTCCTTCACGTCCATGCATTTTTTCATGCAAGCTCTTGTGTTTCTATGGCTTCTTATGTCTCTACGGATTAATGTCTCATTTACAGATTCTAACCATTCTTTCGGCGGTCTACCTCTGGGCATTCTGCCATTTACTTTACCTTTATACACTTGTTTGGTCAGTCGTTCATCTTTCATTCTTTCAAGATGTCCGAACCATCTTAACTGATTTCTTTCCCATGTGTCAACTATTGTCTCTTTCGCACCACATTCTTTGAGGATTGTCTCGTTTCGGACTTTGTCCATTAGTGTTTTCCCGCATATTATGCGCAGAGGTTTCATGCCGATCGCGTTAATTTTACTCCTGTCCTTTTCTTGACAGGTCCATGTCTCGCTACCGTATAGTACAGTCGGTACGTATATAGAATTGTGTATGGCCATTTTAGCTTTTTTTGATATGTTTTTATTTGTTAGGATGGACCCTGCTCTACCGATAACCTGTTTACCCTTATTTATGCGCCTATCTAACTCCCCATCTATTTTTCCGTCGCTAGTGAATAGACTACCTAGATATACGTACTTGTCAACTTGTTCTAATCTCTCATCATTTAGGACAATGTTGCACATTGTTTTCTCACTCTTTCCCTCAAACACTATGATTTTTGTTTTATTTACGTTAATTTTGAGTCCCATGTCCTTCATGCTTGTATGAAGTTTATTCAACATTCTTTGCAAGTCCTCGACTGATTCTGCCATAACAATCTTGTCATCTGCGAAAGCTAACCCACGTATCTTAACTGTTTGGAGATCTACACCTTCTTCGTCGAAGAGTGCAGTTCTTAGACACTTATCCATGAATATGATAAATAGCCACGAGGACATAACGCATCCTTGTTTCACGCCTTGCGTAATATCGAACCAGTCACTCAGTTTCCCGTTTACCCTTACGCTCGCTTTACTACCTGTATATATTGTTTTTATTGCTTGCAGGAGCCCTCCATTTACTCCGTATTCTTTAAGAACTTCCCAAAGTTTACTTCTATTTACCGTGTCAAATGCTTTTTCTAGGTCAATAAATGCACAGAAAACTTTCTTTCCTACTCTCAAGCTTTTTTCTGTGATCTGTCTTAGGCTAAATATCTGATCTGTACATGATCTTCCTGGCATAAATCCACTTTGGACTTCCCATATTTTTTCTTCTGTGATTTCCATTACCCTACGAATAAGTATTTTTGAGTATATTTTACTTACGGTACTTAGTAGGCTGATACCTCTGTAATTACTGCAGTTGTTTTTATCTCCCTTTCTTTTGTATATTGGTACGATAATCGCTTTTTTCCAATCGTCTGGGACTTTCCCCGTCTCGATACATAAGTTTATTAATTCGCACAACCTATGAGGTATGTACTCGCCACCGTATTTGAGCATTTCAGCACTAATACTGTCTATGCCAGCAGCCTTACCGTTTTTCAAGTTCTTAATTATGTCTCGGACCTCAGTGACACAGACTTTTTCAATTGGGTTTTCTAATGCATTATGTTCTATGTCGCAGTTTTGTTGTCCTATATCTTCACCTCCTAATAGTTCTTTAAAAGAGTCTTTTAAAGCGTCTACTATCTCGTCTATATCATATAGCATTTCACCTTTGCTGTTTCTCATGCTGGCAAACTCTGTACTCTTACTTTCCTTCAACTGTTTATATAATAGTTTCATAATTCCTTCAAAGTAGTTCTGTATTTTGTTCTCTTCTTCTGTTCTGATTTTTTCTTTACTCTCCTTGACTAGTCGTTTCATTTTCCTCTTTTTGTCTTTGTAATCATTTTTGAGTCTATTTCTCTCCTCATCGCTAAGACCTGTCATGTTTAATGTTCTCTTGTGCGCTTTTTTCTTTTCTCGCTGGGCTGCTTGAATTTCATCATTCCACCACGCATCACCAGACTTTCTTCCTACCACTGCCGTACCACACACTTCAATTGCAGTTTTAACAATGATATCCCGTAATAAAGCCCACGTGCCCTCTATATCTTTATTGCTCGTAAGCGCTTCCCAAGTTGCCCTATCTATGCGTTCGCTTAACTTATTTTGAAACTCTATTCGCACTTCCGGTTTCTGTAAATTTTCAATCTTTATTCGAGTTTGTTTCGTTTTTTCTGTTCTCTTTCTTTTCCATCCCCGGCCTAAGTTTATTTTAGAGATTAAAAGATAATGATCAGTATTGCATTCGGAACCCCTCATGACTCTTGTATCTTTGACTAGTTCTCTTAGTCTTTCATCCGCAATAACGAAGTCAATTACACTGCGGTTATTTCCTTTACACCAAGTGTACGTGTGGATCATTTTATGTCGAAACCAAGTATTGGTAATAAATAGCATAAGCTAACTAATTTTTCCCCGTTATAATTTTTTCTTGGATCCCCAAATTTACCTAGTACCCTTTCTGTATCTGTATCCTGACGTTGAACGCCGACCCATCCGTTCATATCTCCTAGCAGAATTATTCTTTCACCTGGATCGCAACTACTTATTGTGTCATTTAAAGTGTCCCAGAAAGCGTCTTTGACTTCTCGCGGCTCCCTGTCAACTGGGGCGTAGCACGCTATGATAAATAACCTTCTGATTCCTACCTTCATTCTAGCCCACAACAATCTGGGAGATACAAAATCATGATCTTTGAGATGCTGTCTTGCTTTTTTATTCATAATTAAACCGATCCCTTGACTACGATTTGATTCACTACCTACTCCTGACCATATTTCAAAACCGCCTTTCAACACCCCATTTTCTATGTTTCTACTTTCGCAACCCTTTTTCTTCGTCTCAGGTACACATAAAATATCTAGTTTCCTTGCATGCATAGTTTCTCGTAGTTCTCTTATTTTAAGGTCATTCACTCCTCTAGCATTCCAGACACCCAGTCTTCATTCATCGCCTGAAATTCGACCTTTACGTTTACCGTGTGTATGCATTTTGTCGATCCAAGTTTCAGTCCATTCCGAGGCTACTTTATTGTTTGTATTATTCATGTTTAGATTGTACACCCAACTAACACCTTTATGCGCGAAATTTGTTTTGCGAGCCGAAATCATGTTCAATTTAAGTGATTATTCGTCGTACGGTGGATAGTCTATCTGTAACGTCAGTCCCACCAATACTTCTGTTACTGCGTGGGGGGGGGGGGGGGATGTGAGGACAGAGAAAGGAAACCGAGAGTCTCAATTGGTTGGTGATTTATGCTGAGAAGGTTAAATAATTTTGCAAATCTATACACTTGCATGCATGAAAAGATTTCAAAGCTTTTCTTAACTTAAACTAAAATTATTTTACAAAGTTTTCAAAAGGTTTCACAAAGATTGCAGAGGTAAAATTAGTCCAAAAAATCTTGAAAAAGCACAATATCGTTCTATTGAAGAGGTGATCAAAGTACTGGAAACAATTACCAAAAAGAAAAAATACTAAATTGATGAAAAGAAACGTTTTTATCATTTTAAAATTTGTATTATTTTTCTTAATTTTTATTACACACATAGTGCATGTATTTTCTTATAAAAATAAAATTGTTCCAAATGTTCTAATGGTTTTGATAATAATAATATAATATAGATATAAAGTTGTACTTATTATTAAAAAGGTTGTAGCTGCATTTATGTTTATTTCTAACGTGTTACAAATGGGACAATATAAATGCAACTAACCTCCTTAGGGATCGTACATATACTACGTTTCGCGTTTTTATTTTGTTTATATCGTTGCATCCTTTTTCACTTCACGGAAATTATATTGTCATCTTTATTTAAACAAAAGAAAAACGCGTAGCGTAGTTTATGAATGACCCCTTACTAAAAGGTCTAACTTTTATGAACCATAATACAATAGATTTTCTAACGATAGAATATATAGGTATATATAGTCCTAAGTAAGATATACTCGATGCCTTTTACTCAGAAAAAGACATATTAATGGTTTAGGTTAAAATAAATCAATTTTTTTTCTCGACAAATGGTTCACAGTAAGTAATTTGATCCTTCATCTTATTATCACCTGGAAAACTTATAATTTCAGTGGGCTCAGTTTTTTCTATTTGTTGATTGCTTCCACTACATGATAAATCCATTTTGAAAAAGGAGTTATGTATGGTTTTAGCATTTTCAGGCCTCGAGGAATATTGTAATTGACTCTTGGTTAAATAAAAATGTCTGTCCCATTAAAGTTGCACTTTAAAATGTGTAACCTAAAATCTAACCTTCAATATATGTATATATAAATTAAAATCTGTATATTTTGTACTAAAGTGTTCAATATGTTATAAAAACCTCATTAAACCAAGCTAATAGATTCAATAATTCAATAATATTGGATAACCAGCTAGATGGTTTCATCTACATTCTACATGATCCTGTTTGAATTTTTCTTTTCTCTCTGATGTTTTTGAAAAACAGCATTTGTCTAATTATTGAGGAATCATCTAGAATGGATTTATCATGTTTTTTTCGCGTACTCCTCAACTTATTTATTCCAGCCTATCCCTCGTCTATCCACATTCCACCTGCATATCTTTCTATCAATTGTTTATCCAGCTTTACTTCATTCTATCTCTTTTCTATCCAGCTATTTCTATCTTTATATCTGTACCTTTCTGTATTTCCGTGTCAGTATAAATATACTTCTTTCTTGTTTAATCCTCACTTCCCTATCCCTACGTATTATCATTCGCCTATCCATCTCTATCTCCTTTTCAATCCAGATTTATGCTTATATCTTTCAGTTCCCTTTTCTCCATGCCTGCATATCCCTCGCAAATCCCCGTCTATCTTTTTCGACCTCTTTGCCAATATAGTTCTAATACCATCCCGTTCAATCCCCACTTCTATATCATTCGCCTATTACCGTCTATCCTTTTCTATCTTATTGTCATTTCAAATTCACACCTGTCTCTGTAAATTCTAATCAGTGAAAATTCACTGCTTCTCACTGAAATTTAACTCAAAGTCAGTAATGTACTTATGGCTATTTGAATCATTAAAGTTTTGCTGATTCAAATTAAGCGAGATCCCTTTCAGCCAACTTTTTAATATAGGACAAGAATGAAGAGTATGGTCTCTAAAATTAAAATGAACATAGAGAAATAAAAAACACTATTCATACCTTTTCATCGAAATTAAGTTAAAGTCATCAACGTGTTATTTTAACGTATCATTAATGTCTGTTAACGTATTATAATGACGCTTTCCTTGACTTATTTATGAATGAAAAAAGTTAAATTTTGCATTAGAAAGTACTTAATTTTATGAAATAACTCGATTCGACGATCTGGCAAAAGTTGCATGCACACTGAAGACACGGAGCGACCCAAGGACGACCGCCTTCTGCATTTTCCTGCAAGTTTTTTAGTAATATATTGACACGCAAGAGTACCGATGATCAGGACGACTAGCTTAACAGAATATTCTGGGTATAACCGTCGCAACTCACTTATTAGGTCTTTATATCTCTCTTTCTTTTCATTCTCCTTGGCTGTGATGTTCTTGTCGGCTAATGCTGAAAATTCGGTAAGGAACATCGTTTCCTTTCTCGAAGTCTATCAGAACTATGTGACGCCTCGAGTGTACGACAGAAACATTTGTCGAGAATATGTAGTTCCAGTATATTCAGCACTTCTCATTTTCCACAATTGATTCTATTTCCCTACGAGCGTTTGGCGGAGCGGTATTAGGGCTAATGCTGTAGGAGTGACGCCGCCTTGGTACCCTAAACTGAAACCCTCCCTGTTCGACTTGAATCCGGGTGATTTGAGGAAAGCAAACGTTAGCTCAAATAACATCGACTGATTATTCACATTTTTGTGGAAGTTGCCGTGCATCTCCTTGACGAAGAGCTGTATGCGGAATTTTTTCTCCTGTGCCTTCTTGATCCGGGCCTTCAGGATTCCCTTGCCTACTTCTTCGTGTTTCCTGGCCATTTTAAGAAGAGAATCTTGTCTATTTGCCACTATATGTCCTGTACCCAGAATACTCCTGTTGTGAAGACATTCGAGGTTCAGTATTCAGCGACCACCTTGATGGCGTGAGATGTTAAGTCGCGGAATAGACGACTTGAGATGCATGCTTTTGTTCATATGCATAACCTTTCGTGCCCCGATATCGAGGGATCTGAGCTCGTCCTTCGTCCATGAAACAGTTTTAAATGAATAGAGTACTACGGGGACGGCAAGCATGTTCGTAGCAGATACTTTGTTCCACACCGACAGTTCGGAAAACCATATCCGTCGGATGACACGTTTGTATCTGCATCGGAGAGTATCCTTTATAGATGTCACGTCCTGAATGCGGCTCTGTGGCACGCCCAGGTATGTGTAGGTCTCTCCAGCAAAAAGGTGTCGTATAGCGCTTCTGTCAACGAGCTCAGGATCTTCGGGGATGCCATTAAGTTTTCCTTTCTTCAAATTAACCTTGGCGCATTTCTCTAACCCGAACTTTATTCCAATGTCTTGAGTGTACTCTTTCACAATTTTTAGAGCTAGATGTAGTTTCTCTTGATTTCTAGCATAGATCTTAAGATCATCCATGTAAAATACATGAGTGACCTTATGCTTTCGGTTTCCAGGTTTGCCGCAGAGGTACCCTTTGGAATGGCGAAGTGCGAGAGATAGTGGCAATAATGTGAGGCAAAAGAGGAGAGGGCTCATGGTGTCGCCCTGAAACACACCTCTCTGAAAGGCGATACTGTTAGTGATCACACGATGTTTTCCAGATGAGATAGTAAATCTGGTTTTCCAAAGTGGCATTAATCTCTCTATGCACCTCACGATGTGTGGATGAACCTTTATGCTTTCCAACAGACAGATGATAATTCTATGGGAGGTTGAATCGAAAGCTTTCTGGTAATCAATCCAGGCTATCGATAGAAATCGCTGATAGGATGCTGCGTCTTTAGAGACACATATATCGATGAGCAAGTTCTCCCGACATCCTGCTACGCCTTTCTTTGAACCACCTTGTGCATACATCTCTCGCCACGCAGGTCCAATTGTCCGAACAATCCTATCATTTAGGATAGCTTTGAAGATCTTATACAGTGTGCTCAGACAAGTTATTGGCCTGTAATTCTTAGGGTCAGCTAAGTTGCCCGTCTTCGGCAGGAGCACTGTGCGCCCTTCCACCAACCACTCCGGAATAGGCTCTTCCGACTTTAGATATGAGGTGAAAATTCGGGCCAGATGCTGGTGGGTTGAAGGAAACTTCGTCCACCTTAAGGTCTTGATACCATCTGGTCCCGGAGCGGAATAGTTCTTCATGCCTCTTAATACGTTTTTCACCTCCTCGGTAGTGATAGGTGGGCATTCCTCCTCAGGTGTTATGAAGGCATTGCACAGTTCCTTGAAGCTATTTATGTTCTTTGAGCCTTCTTCAAGTGGATGTTGGACTTCGTAGACTTCTCTCCAAAATGCTTTGACCTCCTCTGGTTTGGGCGGATGGTCGACAGTAACTGGAGGGTCTTGGAAGATTCGAGATGGGTCAGACAAAAACTCTCCACTCTAGACTTCTCCTAGAGTTAGATTGTACTCGTATTCTGTCAACAATATGCTGCCTGATGGTCAGTAGCTTTGACTTGTTGATCGTGTGATGACGGATCCGCAGTTCGCGCGCGAACCGTCGAACCTTGGTAGTGAAAGTCCTGCCAGATGTTATGTAGTCAATCACACACTGAATGCGGGACGCGTACTGTCTTGCCCAGCCTATCTTTGTGCTGAGTTGATGCATTCGTCTTTTGGACTTATGATCAACCGTTGGTTTTGTTTTACGGTTTGCATCTGCCAAAGTTCTCGCTGCATTGTACACACTACAATTGATAGTCCAGAGGTCGGGTTCTTCGGAAAAATCTCCACGAAGCTCATCATCCAGTTCAGTCAGATCTTTGGGCTTGGGAGAAACCTGAATGTTGATGTTTCTCCGGGTCTTAAAGCATCGTCTTCCTCTATTGGATGTCTTTTCCAGGTTGTTCTCAGTGTCGCCTCTCTTTCTCTATTGACGGCTTGTTCTGGCTGCGGCTGAGTAGGCGCTCCGCTTATATAACCCCTTTTCCGGAGGTCCTCGGCACGGTTTCGCAGACGTTTTTGCGAAAAATCCGAGAGCTCTGAGTGTTTCTCGCACCACAGAACATGCAGTCGCGCCATGTAACCTTTTCGTTCAGGGGCCATACTGGTATCATAGCACTCAAGCAGGTCGTCCCTGCGTCGATCCGTCCACTTGAGAGTAATGAGATTCTGCCGGTCGGTCGCATTAACTCCGTCGTGATTGGCTCCCCCAACTCTAGGGTAGTCGGCATTGTTGTCCGACCCATTGTCGGGAGCCCTGCTCGTTCGATTGTTTTGAACCGCACTTACTACAACTATGTTTGGTGTTATCATTGTTGTTCCCACGAGCAGCTAGGGAAAAGGGTTCGTCCATCCTTGTAGAGCCCCGCGTGCAGGGATAAGGCTGATACTCTGAGAGGTCGCCCGGTATCCAAGAGTCACCGTTTGAGACACCTCACCCAGGTGCCATTCAGCATGGATTTTTGGAAAATTCCTCAGTAATACGTATTACTTTAAATCCACTAAATAGCCTATTTTATCAAAATATTGGATATCGCGGCTTGTACCTGTCACACAAGTTTCAGTTATGTTTGGCTGGTGTATTTAATTACATCACTGACATTGTTTGGATCATGATCTAGTTATCACTAAAATCCAGATTCCTTGAAAAATATAAATCTAAGGTGATGGAGGCCTCGTCATGAAGGCACTTGTTAATTTGCAAAAATACATAGTTTTTTGTCAGTTTATTCAAACTTTAAAGAAAAACAGTTTCATTCACCCTCACAGCGATACATTCGAGTAATAGTTGATACTTTTCATAGTTTTAAACCTAAAGGAATCGTTTACGTTATGATAACGATCCTACTCAGACCTCGGCAGTTCTCATACTGACTAGTTCGCCACCCTTATTAGACACACACGTACTAATTAAAATTCAGCTTACATATTGACCACGCTCAAACATCACGCATTCTTACACACTTTTAACAGACATAAATTTCACCTGCGTAAGTGACGAATATAGCGACGTCAACGCCGAAAAATTGAATTTCATAGCAAAACATTGTCTCTGTCAAATTCATTTTAACTTGGGGGGCCTGAGCTCCAGTGCAGATAAGTTTTGAGGAAACCATGGATATTAGAAAACTTGCTTACCAACCGATGCTCTGACGCTCCCTGTAGAAACTCGATTCCTGCAAACCAGAGAAAGCTATCATGACGCACCCTGGTAGGTTGCATTTGCCAGGCGCATTGAAATTGCCCTTTTTCAATTTTAAAACAAAATAGAAACAATTTTATTAGAAAAATCTCGTCAACATTCTGAAAAGAATAATATTTAGAATGCACACAAATTAGACCAAAATATGCAACCGTTTGGCGGACTCGTTTGTCAGTAGACCACATCGGCGTAGAGAAGCCTAAGTTTAAGAATTACAGAGTAGAGCCAAAGGATCATCTTTGGCCCCGGCCGCCGTGTTCTTCCGAAGGCCCTACATCAGGCCCAGAAGGTCTTCTGCATTTTCCTTTTAGGTGCCCCTTCCAACTCAGCTCCTTGTCCACAATTACTCCCAGATATTTGACTAAGTCGGAAATTTTTATTTTCCCCCTTATATGCGCCGTGTAGTTTACGCTTAGTTTACGCTTTGTTGGAGGTTTACAGTTTACGGTAATTAATTTGTTTTCTTTACAGCTCTTTGGGAAAATAAATATTTTTACGATATATATTTTCAGGAGGGGATGCTAGTTAAACTTCAGAATCACATAGAATCTGTAGAAACGCGATGGCAGGCTCAACTTCGGCAGAAAGACAGTGAAGTGGCAACTCTTAGGCTGGAAATTAATCGGCTTCAAGACATATGCACTGAAGGTTTCTAGGTAAAGTAAATTTAAACTGTTGCACAGGGGAATAGAAGCTCAAAGAATGGCTAAAAATCTATTCTTAAATACAAGCAATTGAAGTATTTTATTTGCCCGTTACTTTCATTTTATTTGTATGTATGAAACGAGCCGGCTGGACTGGGCTGAGGTCATTCGGCCCGTGAAGGAATATGAGCATTTTTCTTACACTTGTATTTGTTAAATACCTTATATTGCTACGAATATTTTGAGGTATTATGGAAAGTACAGAAAAATAACCTTTGAACTTTATCATTTTGTCATGAAAAACTAGATTTTTTAATTAGATTTACTAAATAATTGAAACTGTTCTCCCCGACAAAATTGCTCCCTTCACTTGGCGCGGTTTGAGTCGGAGCTGTCAATGCTCGAGTTAATTAATTGATATAATAAACTATTGTTGAGCGCCAGCTAGTTGCACCTCCAACTAGCAAAGAAAACTTTAAATTCAAACCGACTAAAAAAAGAGAAACTCTACAAGAAGGGCAGGCTCGTTGTTGACCCAGCAGTAACTATGCGAAGCATTTTACAAGGTTCCAGAAATATATTTTTCTTCGTCCCCTAGCCGAAAGTACGTCTTCCCGGCCGCATTTATATCCGGGAACAGTGGCTTTTGCGGCATGCTAGAGTTGAGGCGATCTCTGATTGGCTGCGAGATTTTTGTGGCTCGCTGACGTAGCAACGTAACGTAGCAACGCTCAGTATTGTGTTATTGTGTACTTAGGCTCTGAAAAATATTAATCTTGGCAGGTGAATGGAAAAAAGAGAACGTCGGTGTGTTCAACCTCAAAACTGATCGTTTAACCTTATTGCAATTTTTGTGCATAAAAAGACGGCACAAAATCTCAAAAATGGTCGACTTCTTGTCTGGAGGTTCTGCGGACGAGGAAGAAGTATTACGAAAAAATTAAAAATATGTGTTTTTGATACCCGCCCCAACCATCAAAACCTCGGCTTCGCCTCGGCTTTGCAAAAGTCGGGCGGGCGACCCAATCCCATGCATCCACTCAGCTGACCGAGAGCAGTAGCGGCGCTACGCGAGGTGGCGCGCGTGCTGATGCAGGCCACAAAAGAAAAAGCATCCGAGCTAGCAGCTGACAACGCATTTTATTAATTAACATTAAGTATTACACTTACTTTCGGCTGGGGATGAAGAAAAATAATATACGACACACGGCCAGAAATATTTGATGCCCTGGCCTTGGGTCGTAATATACTATTTCTTCCTCCCCTAGCCGAAAGTACGTCTTCCCGGCCACATTTCTGTCTGGGAACAGTGGCTTTTGCGGCCTGCTAGAGAGTGAATGGATAAAAGAGAGCGTCGGTGTGTTGCACCTCAAAACTGATCGTTTAACGTTATTGCGATTTTTGTGCATAAAAAGACGGCACAAAACCTCAAAAATGGCCGACTCCTCTTTTGAGGGTTCTGCGGACGAGGAAAAAGTATTACGAAAAAATAAAAAAGATGTGTTTTTGATATCCCCCGACCAGCAAAACCTCGGCTCCGCCTCGGCTTTGCCAACTTCGGGCGGGCGGGCGACCGAATCCCATGCATCCGCTCAGCTGACCGAGATCAGCAGCGCTATGCGAGGTGGCCGGGAGTGCGTGCTGATGCAGGCCACAAAAGAAAAAGTATCCCAGTTAGCAGCCGACAATGCATTTTGTTAATTAACATTAATTATTCAACTTACTTTCGGCTGGGGATGAAGAAAAATAGTATAAGACACACGGCCAGAAATATTGGATTCCCCTGGCGTGCGTGATATGAGGGCTCGGCTTCGCCTCGGTCTTCATATCGCACACGCCCGGGAATCCAACTTTCTGGCCTTGGGTCGTAATATACTATTTAAAATAAAAATTCGTACTTGCAGACCTTTTAATAGTAGTAGATCGACAATATAATTTTGCTAGTCATAATTTGACTCGGAAACCGACTTTTCGAGAAGTGATTCTCTCCTGCCTTACTTCGTGGTTGAGAGCTTTTCGCTTCCGTGCGAGACTTATGCCTGGGCCCCAAGACCCTTTGACTGTCAGTCGATTCATGGGACGGTCAGAAAGCTGACGTATCGAGAAATTTAAATTTAAAATTGAACTTCAAAACGCTAAAGTTGACTGGAGAATGAGGATTTTCATCTTGACGTTTACGGAGGTGTTAATTATTTATGTTTAGGAATTGATTGGTCGACGGAAATAACTTCCTTTCACGCTTTCCCCCTTCAAACCGTGACGTCAAGGTGAGAATAAGACTATCTAAAAGCAGTAATAGAATAATTTATATGAATATAATCGAGACAGTCTTAAGAATTTTGTGCAAGGTCTGTAATTCTAATTTGAAATGTCAACTAGAATCTCAATTATCATGAATATAATTCATTTTATAATTTTAAATGTTAATATTTTACATTGAAAATTACAAATTTGTGGAAACCTTATATCTATCTTGGTAACGCATTTATTATGTTCTATGAAAATACAAAACTTAAAATTGAGTGGAACTCGAGGGTTACACAACTCCTGCAATCGGTGTACGAAGTTCATTGCAGTCACTCTATTTTCACCGTGCAATCACTGCTATCACTATTCAGCTTCACATTGCATTCATGCAATCGGTCTACGCTGAATTTTGAATTTATGTACCCCTCGGTGGAACTGTTATCGACCCAATCTTCGCCTAATTTGTCACTTGTGACTAGTTCGTTAAAAAATGATTCAATTAAAGTAAGGAGTAACTGAATGTTAATCCTAAAATCTCGAATACAAGAGACGATCTTTCTTTATTAGAGTCTTTTATCAAAAGGTTAGGTTGGCGAACTGCCGCTAAAGACTCAGCTGGCTTCTTCTTGTATTTAGTGCGGGATGATTATTTTAATCTCGTGGCCATCTGCAAACTCTGGTATCTCCCTTATCAATTCGTCGAGAGATTTGTTGACAGATTTGTTGACAGGATTTGTTGACAGATGCCTTTACGGTCAGAAGTGCGTTTTTCCTTATTAGGAACCTCCTAATTCGATTCAGGTAGTCCTTTGGGTCGTCGAACATGGCTTTGACTTTCATTTCAACTTCTCTTCACCCTTGCCAGTGAGGCAACGATGATCAGAGGGGATGGTCCATGCAGACTAGGTGGCATAATTGAGTCTGAGCCAATCAACCATCCCTTGGTGGCGAATGCCGCAGTCCGGGCATTCAGGGCAGAATAAAGACAAATCTCCGGAGCAACCTAGGCAACGTTCCAGAGCATGCTCATGCTCTATCCCGTGTAACTAGATACATTCGTCTGTACCAAAGCCGTCAGCCCCGCATACGCCGCAGAATGCCGTTCCATACGGCAACTTATATACCCTAAAGTGATGTTCCGGGGGCGACAATTCACACAGCCGTTAATGTGCTGCTTTCCGACGCAAGAAACGAAAGTCTGAATCCCACGGTCAATTTTGGTAGCCTCCATTATCTCCAGAGACTGGCTAAGGCAGTCTGCCAAATATAAGGGCTGCTCTTCGACGATGGCTGTAAGACACCCATTCTCTGAGAACTTCTTCAAAACTAGGAGTTTTGTCGAAAGGCAATAGTTTCACCACAACTGACAGAGCACCCAATGCCTTGGGATTGTCGGTTAATTTTAATTTCCTTCCATTGACCTCAGATCTCTGGAGAGGATGGCTAGTTTTTGGTACTTGTTTTCTTCTAACGTTTTCGGCCAGAACTTGGACTGCTGTCATCTGGGTTGTTTTTTGCTGTGGTTCTCAGACTTTTGTGTATTTGAGATGGCGGAATCGTCATCTTTTGTTGAATAAGAGGAAGTAGATCCTTTTGCTTCATGTCGCTTCCTCCTCTTCACCTGCGGCTTGTTAAGCTTGTACAGCGTTTGTGGAATCGTTCTGCTTACATATGCAGTTTTCGAGAGGTGGGTTTCTTGATTTCGCAAAGACTGATGCGAAAAGTGGTGAAGTTTTGGGTGTTTCTGGCACCACACAGTGTGCATACGCTTTTTTTAATGTTTATATAGCCATATAAGTCCGGACACTTGAGCCTG
>CAKNYM010054091.1:63233-80967 GCA_932195095.1 Andricus curvator | reverse complement strand
TATATATATATAATTAAAAAAAAAGGATTAAACAACCACCGCAGGGTCCCACTGAGAGCAACTGTCATCTAAAAAATGACGCCGCCTCCCAGTAGAACCGCGGTGAATCACACTTATGGCCACGTATCACGACCGTGAGATGTGTGGCCACAGGGCACGACGAAATCACAACGACAGGCCGGTGAAACCGTTGTCTGTTTTGAGGACACGCACCGGCCCAAGGATGACACCCTTCTGCATCCATCTCGCAAGTGCCTTGGCATGTTTTATATATAGTTTTTTTTTTAATCGTTTTCAACGTATCGTGTTTCACGATTTTTTAGTAATAATTTCATTAGATACAGTCACCTCAATATGTGTACTGTTTTTTCGTGTCTTTCGTATTTTTTGAAGAAAATTAAAGTGAAATACCTCACTAGAATCAAAATATAAAGTTCAATATCGTAACTAGTTAAAGAATTACTGCACTAACAAAAATGTGCCACATTCTATGAAAAAAAAAATTTGAAAAAATTGTCACCTGGTCTAAAAATGTTACTAAAGCCAAAAGGGGCCTTCATACAAAATTTCATGCTTTTGTAATTAATAAAGAAAAATTTTTCAAATTTAATTTCTCCGGTTTATCGTTTGGGCTAAATGTAAGCATACTGTAGTAAATAGAAATGCTCGGCCATTCTGGTGTCAGTGAAAAATAAAAGTCAGAAATATGAAAATCTTACATTCTGTTTTGGAATTAAAAAATCTTCCTTTGCAAAAATTAGAGCAAATTCGTCGAACGTAAGTATTATATTACGTCATTTGATGCTGGCCAACAAGTTTTCAAATACACAATGGGATTATCCAAGAATCAAGTGATCGGTTTTTTGCTCAATTTCGACCCCCCCCCCCCATGTGACTGTCCGTGGTGTGGTTGCCCCCCCCCCCTCTATTATCTCGTAAGTAGGTATAATATATGTTTAATTTTCTTATCGCA
This sequence comes from Andricus curvator, assembly GCA_932195095.1. Taxonomy (NCBI): domain Eukaryota; kingdom Metazoa; phylum Arthropoda; class Insecta; order Hymenoptera; family Cynipidae; genus Andricus; species Andricus curvator. The sequence continues at coordinate 79,994 of CAKNYM010054091.1, read as the reverse complement.
CCTTGAAAACCAGCGAACGAAACATCTGTCATTGAACGACACAGAACAGGAAGAAGTTTTTAGAGAGTTATACTCGCTATTATTGTTGATATCCATATTTTTATGATTAATGTATATATATTTAGTTCTCAAGAAATTGTTCTCTTTAAATATTTGATAGTAGTTTCTATACTTCCATACCCTCGTGAATTTTTTCACACTTTTCCTATTATTTTTTCATTGAAAAACTATGCTCCAAAGTTCACTGTCGCTAAAACCTGTCAAATTCCCTTACTTTTATGAGATTTTCAGATCTGTAAGCCATAAAAAATTTTCTGGCATTTTGGTTTCAGGCTCATTAACGTACAACAGTTTGACAGCCAAGATGATCATTCATTCATTGAGCTACCATTTTTTCTTCACTTACTCTTTTAAAGTCAAAGGTCAGAAGACTCCAACTTTCTCGCCGATAGTACGTATTGTTCACTAAATGTGGGATGTAGTTCACTGGAAATATGATGTTCTTCTTTGACTTTCAATAAAATATATTTCAATAAATATAACAAGTGTTCAAAAAAGAACTCTACATTAATAGCAACTGTCAAGAAACTGAAAAAATCTAACTGTCCCGTTTCACGCGTAAGGTTATCCGCCGCTAGAGACCGGACTCCAATGAAAAGTCTTTTGCGGAGTCATCTCGCGTAAATTTCCCACTCTTGCTTACCTTCTAGGACAGAAGGAGCAAGGGTGGATAACATATACGTTCCTGTTACGTCGGGGTTGGTTCCTTTACAGAACCATGATCGTAACTTCCGGAGCCTACAACTTCTCATTCAATGTCGGGCAGTCGCGTGATCGCCCAGTTTAATATTTTATTACGAGCTTTCATTTTTATGTGTATATATGTATGTAATATATGTATGTATGTATTAGGGTGTGCCAAAAAAAGCGAAGTTTCGAATTTCATACCCACCTAGGAGTCAGATTATGCTTGTGGGTATTAAAACCCTACTCGGTTTTGTAAAACTTTTATAACATCAATTACATAGCGCGACTTGCATTTTAATTATTTACTACAAATTTTCCGATCGATAGAAGATGAGAACCTGAACGATTCTCGGTATCCTGAAAGAGCAACAGTCCTGTTAATGAAACTTGGGAATAGTCAATAGTGAACGGATACTTGTTGTGACGTTTAATGCCACCATTGTGTGGATTCGGACCTATCTTCAATTTAAAATTTCTGCTTAATGGTATAATAATAATAATCTCTTTCTAAGACTTTGGTCAGTATAAATTCTTCAGTACTACTTCAGCAACAAAGATAGTCTGAACGCATGCTTTGAGAAAGTCATTGGCGGTTGAAAATGTGAGAATGACTTATTAAAATGACTTGAATGATAAATTCCACGATTGTTAATGGTTTCGATGTAAATTTAATTCGACTCGAAAAAATACATTACGCTAATTGAGGAGTAAGTAAAAAAAGTGATAAATCCATTTCAGTTAATTTCTAGTCAGCCTGTCAAACAAACGAAATGCAAAAAGCTTTTTAATTTAATACTCTCATAAAGTTATCAACTAAATGAAAATGAATTTATTCATATTCAGTAAAGGCATATCTTACTGATTATTCATGTTCTAATGACGTAAATTTACCATTTCTTGCTTACATATGAAATCAGAAAATAATTTTATGCATTATAACTATATTTTTAAATAATAAAATAAAACGTTAAAGTTTTGTAAAAGTATATGTCATAAAAGAAATATTGGAAAGTATTTTTGAATTATAAAAAGTGCTAACACGATTGAAAAGTTTTAATTAACCATTAACGTAATAAATCTAAACTCGGAAATTAAAAATGTTTGAACAATTAATTTTGTTTTCTGGATAGACTTTGAAACCGAGAAGAACAATTTTTCTGGCAAATTAAGTTTGATATTCGAATTGATGATATTCCAAACATACAGAAGCAATCATTATCTCAATTTTTTCAACAAATGGATTCACCACGTTTTGTTCGCTCACTCAATTTGTAAAGTCTGTAAATCTGTCAATATTTCAAAATTAGCGTGAATGGTAAATTATTATAATAAAAAGTAACTTTTTCAAAATTTTATTTCATTTTTAAAAACATCTGTTGCCTACTGTTAGGAATAATAAAAAATGTAATAAGTCATTGTCAAACTGTCACTCAAACTTCTGCCAGTATATGCCTGGCTCTATTTTGCAATTAAGAATTGTATCGTAATCACCCATCGCCGTACAATACAGAAGGTTCTCAACTACTCTACGAAGCGAGAAATAGTCAATATTTTCTTTTGTTATTTCATAACTTTTCCTAACCAAATATTTATTGATCGATATCTGGTTTTAAACACGTATTCTAAAATTCATGAAGCATCTCTTGTAACAAGTTTGAAAGTAAAATACAAGTTTTAAGTAAGTAATCCATGAAGAAACTTCGCTTTTTTTGGCACACCCTAGTATGTATGTAGGATCAAATCTGGTATTCCAATTTTGACACACATCCACAGATCCAACTTCTTTCAAATTAGAATTGCCCCCCCCCCCCTCCCTTCCGCGGAAACTCACTCCCCCCCATACTTGCAAACTGTTTGAAAACCCCAACAATATGGGTACACTACCGGTTAAAATTGTGCGTCCACTTCCGAAATTCTGATTAAAAACAGACTTGTCTTAGAAAGTGACCAGCACTGCCAAAAATTCAATTAGAAAGATTTTAAAAAAAACCCTTAGAAAACTTATTAAATTTTATGGTGACAGAGGCCTAGTTAATGTATTTTCGATAAATAAGAGCCGAGATAGCATGTGAAAAAGACCAACTTATTTTCCGTTCTAGACCAATAGAAACTTTTCTAAATTGAAGTCTGAAATCTCCTTTTTAAAATGAGACCTCGAACATAATAACTGCCTCGTCTTAGAAAGTAACTAACTCTGAAAAAATTATGTTAGAAAGGTTATAAATTACGCATCAATTGAGTCCGGCATGAAGTATCTTCAAAAAATAAAGGCTGAGATATCATGTGAGAAAGACCGGCCTATTTAACGTTTTTGACTAATTTTCGATTATCAACTTCTATTCTCTGCATGCTTCAAGGAAGTGAATAAAAAAAACTCGGTTATGTTAAAGTGTGAAATCTTCTACGAATGGGACCAAAAACATAATGAAATATTTACTGGTTCTCAAATGATTATAAAAATATTTGAAAGAGTGCCCAAGGCGAAAGGGGATCGGTGGAGTAGTCTTCCACATTTTTTATAATAATTTGAGAACCAGTAAATATTTCATTATGTTCTTGGTCTCATTTTAAACTTTTGACAGGTAGTCTATCTAGATTATCTAGAAAAAGGTTTGAGAGTAGAGTTGAAATTTGAGTTGACCCCCCCCCGTCGACGGAGTTATTGTTGAGGAATTAGACTGCTCGAATTGAAGGAGAAAAGAAACCGTGCAATAACAATGCTTTAGCAGAAATGGACAAGATGAGAAATTATTGAAAAACCAAAAAGTAGAAAATTGAAAAAATTTAAGAACAAGCTTTTATTAAAATATGTATCTCATATAAATATAATTTATTCAAAATCACCAAGTTATGAGCCTACACAGAGAAAAATAGATATTGACGAAGACTATCTAGATATTACTAGTTAATATCTTAGCGACTTAATTATGGAACAGAAATCTAGATATTATACCGTAATATCTATATATTATGGTTAAATATCAAAGTTTTTAATATCTACTTTTCAATATCTATTTTTCTCCGTGTATTATGACGCCCCCTGAAAAGTGAGCGTTAGATAGGCCTTTACCGAACAGTGTCAGCTGCTGACAGATTATTAGTTCCGAACGCCTCCACACTGACAGATTAGTTCCACAAATGGCAATTTTCAAATTTCGCCTCATACGAGATTACTAATCACAGCCAAGCAGATGACTGCCACGTCAGTCTTATGTTTTTACAACCAAAGATATTATAAACAACACGACTTTTTTCAGACGGCCCTACAGTTTTATAACATGCTGATTTCGAATAAAATATCGTTCATCACTCTTAGGGTTAGACAAGTACTCACGTTGAGCTTAACGTTCGCAAGGACGACAACTCGTACTGCGAACGTAATATAATATTTTAATAATAAAGCTCCACGTGTTTTTTCTTCTTCTTTATTTATAATGTCTCTCCTTAGGGTTTACATAACCTTCGTTCCCTTACATCTTTGTTATATCCTTTTTACATCGCTTATTACCTAATCATCTTAATAGCTAATCTAAATTATTCTCTAACTTAATACATCCAGTTACTAATTCTAAAATGTTTATCGTATCGGAGCTAAGGCACGAGTGATTGAGTGTTTTAGTGTACGAGCCAGTAAGTGAAAGAGAGCGAAAAACTGCAGCCGCTTCTTATTCCACATATATTTTACTTAATCTTACTTTACAATTTTAGCTACTTTTATCTCTCTATGTCACTTCCGTTTCCCTTTTCTCCTTCTTCCCTTTACATTCATGCTTTACATTTTCTCTCCCCCACAATCCCAGTCCCTCATCCCCTAAAATTTTTTTAACATTCCCTTGCCACTCCCATATCTCCTCCTTTCCTCTCATAAAACCATCCCATACATAGGCCTATTTCTTCTCTACCCATTGACATGCTACCCATCCTCTTCTCAGATATTTTGGCAATCGTTATCTTTTTATCACATTAAACTATTTATTGTATCTTGATTCCCCTATTCTCATATTTCTTCTTCCCAACGCGTTAACTCTACAGTCCTCTCCCTGCCAGCTCTTTATTGCACTTTATCGCTAATTAAGCACTGACTTTTTCACTAAAATCTTCATCTTTCAGAGCATACAGATCACAATTTTCGATTTTTTCAAATTTTTGTATGTATCGGGTCATCATACCCAGCTGAAAATTCCTGTACAGGAACCTCGAAGGATCCTGTACACGAACCTGCACACGAACGTGTACAGGTAATCTTGACGGTTCCTGTGCAGGAATTTGGCGAAGGAAACTGTACATGCTCCTGATAAGGAACCTTCGAACGATCCTGTACAGGTGCCTGCACAGAAACGTGTATAGGATCCTTTGCAGAAAGCCGTCAAAGGAACCTTTGGAAGGATCCTGTACATAAAGCAAAGTCCTTTACAGGAAGCCATTGCGAAAACATTGTCGCAAAAACAATTCGAGAAAAACTTACAAACTACAGGGCTATACCAGCACTGTTATTCCCCCCAGAGGTTCCGCCATCTTATATTTTTATGGCTTAATGAAACTGCTCTATATATTATAAAGGGAGAAATTGCAGCGCCGCGCGCTGTCACGCGTGGACGACTCCATGCGTGAGCGTGCAGTTATTCGTTGTTTCTTCAGCAGGATATGAATTCGAGCAAAAGTGAGCACCCCTGTGTCGAAGTAGACATCCCAAGGAACCCACTGGTACCTTACTTTTTGGATGTAAAGGGGAATGCCGGGGAATGAAGTTTCAGCAGCAGGTGTTGCGGGGAAAAATCGAATATTTTGTGAATAAAACATGTGAATTTTAAAATTTTTGATGAGTTTTGTAGCTTCGTCGCCATTTCCTGGATTTATGGATCCAGACTGAATTACAAAAAATCAAAAACCGATTGCTTTTCGATAAATATCATAAAATTGTATCCCTTCGTTTTAGTCACCAAATATAGAAAATCGAGTTCCATTTTTCGACTTTGACTATTTGTCAACGAAACACAGGGCCAGTGCCGTTTCAGTGACTGTTTGTGCTAATTTCGGCACCTAAACGGCACTCAGAGTGATGCGACGGACATATAATGGTCCTATTGTATTCGTCACGTACCGGGCTGGCAGAGTGGTTTACAGTGGTTGGCCGCCACCAACCCGAATCCCTTTTTAAAATTTTCTTCAAATTATTAACACTTTTTTTAATTTATGAATTTTCTCATTATATATATTTTATACTTATAAATTATATACTGCAACCAGCAGCTTTTGGCCGGGTTAATTATTATTGTTAGTTGAATTACTCAACAATAAATGCGACCCCTGGCTTAAGGCCGGGTTAACTTTTATAGTTAATCTAATTCATTATTCATAATTCTAAGTCTTAAAGATGTAAAGAAAAGGGGCTTCTTTTGGAGAAAAGACAAAATTCTATTTCCATTCACATTGATTCTTTTTATTCATTAATCCCTGACTAAACTATTTATACAGCAGGTTTCTAGTCCCTAGTCTATCTTATGAGAAACTACGAACCCTAACAATTCAGACGTGAATGCACGGATTTCTCGTGAGAAATGGTGCGTTGGAAAATTAAATCTATAAACAGAAACTCTTATGCAAGCTGCACTTCGGGCAGTTGCTAGTGGATGCAATTATAAGCTAATAGATCGCTAGACTAGAGAGCACAACGGGCTCTTTAAAAATACGTAGTAAATTTAATAAAATGCTCCGTGGCAATATTTAAGAAATTACATATAAGGTTATGTCACAGCTAAATTCTAATTAGATTTTATACACAATAATCCTTAAATCACGTTATCGTGACGTTGAAAAGAAGAGAGTAAAAATGGATATAAAATAATCAGACGCAATTAGAAAACTAATGGGAGTAATTATATCGAGACTAACGGTTCTCGATCCTAAGAGTATGAGTTGAACACGTAAAAGTATAAAAGATTGCAGTATATTCTTTGTACCGAAAGAATAATTGCCCGTTTTCCAAAATAAGCTATCGCACTTTATTTTGGCCTACAATTTACAGGTCAATGACCAAAACAAGTGATTGCTTTTCCATAAAAGCAAGGATTCGCTCGGTAAAGACAGATGTGATCCTCTTGATGCCAAGCCTCAGACAATAAATCTCAGATAATACCTCTAATAATTATCATTTTATTATTAACAGGGATTATCCTTAATTTAGTCACTTTAGCATCAGAATATCGCACCAGGCTTTATAACCTGTCGCTCAGGCCTCTCGGTCCTCGAGAAGCGAGGGAGTCGCTCGGGCACGTTCGCGTCCCTTCGCAACTGAGGAATGTCGCACCGCAGGTAGCCCTCTATTGTTCTCAATTCGGGGCGGAAGTGAGAAAGCAAGCGTCTCTGAACGATGCTTGCTTTTCAGAGAGAATCTCTGAATTTATGAATTTATATTTTCCAAGATTTTAGCCCCGAAGTTTTAGAAATCTGAAGATATGAAATAGTGTCAAACTAAACTGGCATTTGGAAATATGGACAGGGTCTCCCGGTACAACCAGGTTCTCTCTCGAAATCGCAAATGCTTGTAAAGGAGTATAAACCGACGCGTTCAAATGATACCCGATAATTTGGAAAGTGTCCCCCGGTACAACCAGTTTTGCTCTTGAAAATGCGGGTGTAATTTGAATTATTTATACGACGCGCTTGATTGATACCTGATAATATGGACAGGTTCCCCCGGTACAACCAGGTTCGCTCTCGAAGATGCAGGTATAAATCAAGATAGATATTCCTCAATGGGAATTACGGATAAACGCGCTCAGTTAATCCCTGATAATTTGGACAGTGTCCCCCGGTGTAACCAGGTTCGCTCTCGAGAATGCAAGGATTAACGAAGATAAATTTTCGCACGAGAAAACAAGAAATCACCAAAAGTAAAACACAATTACTTCACAAAAATGCACAAGATCACCAATGGGGCACAAATCAGGCTCAAATGAGGCTCTGGTAAGGCAATCGCTCAGATTCGCTTGGAATGTCGCTTTGGCTAGCACAGCTAGAAACGCAGTCGAAAAATGCCTGAAATCCTCAGTTAGACCGAATATTTCAAGGCAGGCAGTAGTGCAGCAATGAAAGGTTTCCCCTTCTGTCCGCACCACTAAAAGATTTCGACTCTATGATCTTTAGCTGTGGTAGGCAAAGATCAAAAATAGAGTGTCGTTTTTCGCCCGGGGTTCGCCTTTTATTCACTCTGCCCTCCCACGCTTACGTAAGATCGCTTGCGTGGGAGTTCTTGAGTTTGCGCTTTAGCGTTTCTCCTGTGGAATGCTTCTTTTTAGAAAACATCACAGAGGAGAAACTACTATTGCCTATTTTCAGGAACCCCTTGAAACGCGGGGGTTACAATACTAATATACTATTCTGAAGTTGAATTCGAAAATGTTGTCTGTTTTGGCGTATCTCATTCCATTTACGAGATACATTATGTTCATTCGAATTTTAAACTTTTCAAAAAAAAAGTTAGATATCTGAAATTATCGAAACCCGTAGATTCTGAATTTCTAACTTTCGCAGATGTAATTTCAAAATTTCACAAATTTTAATTTTTCATTTTTAATCCCTTTCAGCTGGTCTACTTGGTAGTCTATTCGCAGGTATAAAGGGAACTTCTGCAGGCATTTAAAACTGTAATCTGAGTAGCTTTGAACGAGCAGCACTGAAACGCCACTGGGCAGTGCCGTTTGAGTGCTGTTTCAGTGCTGTTCCATCGGCAGGGTTTGGCCAAAAAAGTGCGATCCTGGCCCACTGTGTGTTGGTGTACATGTTTTCATCAAAAACTTTGTTTTTAAATGCATTTTGCACCATTTGGAGTTGAATATTTCGTTAGTTTCTAAAGTCAATGTATATTTTGCATGTGAAGCAACTTTTGTTTTAAATTCCTACGTTACATAACATACCGCGAGGGTGTTGGGCGGTAAGAAGCGTGTTAGTCAGTGTTACGCACTGGGTAGAGAGTGTCCAAAATCTACAAAAAAAATGCTTTACGTAATATTTGAACGGCCCCTATTTTATAAATCGGGAAATATCCACAACTTCCAAATTTTCTCGTAATTAATGCTATTGACAAATTTCAAATATTTCCAGAAGTTTGTGGTAATTTTACCTTAAGTTTCCAAAATTTGTCGAAAAGTTTATTTTTATTTTTTCTCAAATTACAAAATTTCCTGCATTTGCTATAAAAAATATTGTGTGCAACTGGTGCAGAACCTAGACAGTTATAAGCAGTGGCATATTTATCATCCTTGCGGGAAAAATTGTCGATTGCAAAATGAAATTCTTTCTCCCCTAATAATGTAGTCGCTTAAGTTAAATTTTAGATAAGAATTTTAAAATTTATTTTCTTCAGAAAAAATTGATATTAATGCTTATAAAAAGAGTTAAAAATAAAAAAAGGATTACAAAAAATGTCGGCTACAAAGAAACAGATTCCGTAGGACGATGGTCGTGGGGGCCCAATCGTAGGCTTTGGACCCACTCCGTCGGCATGCGGTTTCGATTCCCGCCTCGAACTCTGGAAGAGCCTCGGCGGCCCATGCGGTGAACACTAGCCTAGCAAGGTAGTTGTTCATCTCCGGAGAGTCGTGGGACCGGTACCTCTAGAGAAAAATGTACTCTAAGTACTAAGTACCCCCTCTCACCGCCAAGTAAGTGTGGTGGGATTTGTAAAGGAGTAGAGGAGTAGAGGAGAGGTACAAGAAAAATGTAAACCCTTAGGGGACACATTAGAAACTTCCATTCCAGGAATTCCAAAGGAACAGATTTTTCCCCTTGATAGTGTTTGTATCTAAACTTTGTAGTTTTAAAGAAAAATTGAAAAATTTAGGCAAAGGTTTTTTTTTACTATTTTTTTATGCGAATGCTGCTTTTTACTAATTTGTGAAAGTATTTTCACGGTATCTATAAGGATTAAAGTACCTACTAGAAAAGTTTTGTATTGATTTATCAATTAGTGTGCGTTCAATCGTGCTTTAATTTCAAAACTTGTTTACAATTTTCTACTATTCCATTAAGTAAATATTTCGTAAACTAGCAATATTTCGACATATGACATACATATTTCATTTTTCTAGTATCAAATAACATGTGTTTGAAGAAATAAAAAAGAAAAACTCATCCTTATTTCTTATTTTTCTGTGCGAAAATGAATTAGAATCTCATATTGTCTTAGTAAACGTAATTTCACTGAATAGATCATCCCTCTCGCCATTTTGTCTCTGATTATTAGTACTAACTGTGTACAATATTAATGATAATTTTATATCATTGATCAAAGATCCTTACAGACTCCTTGTTAAATGTACATTTATTTATATTACGAAATTTAATTTTGTTTATTATATTACGAAATATTACAATTTTCTAAAAAAAATTGCAATTATATGCAATTATAACTATATTTTTTTATTAAAAAAAAATTGTTCAAATAATTCAATACAACTTTCTAGCGGCCAGTCGAAATCGATCGGTTCAAAGACTGAAATACTTTGGAGCGTCTCCGCTTTAAAATCGAAAAATAACTTTTTTTTGTAGTTTAAAATATGTCTCAGTGATGCTCATAAATTATTCTATTCGCCACGTGTCACTGAATTGAAGAAAACAATAAAACCTGCCTACGATTAATCGTTTTCGAGATATCGACAAACTTCGAAACGAAGCAACTTTTAAATAAAATATTTTTGTATATGATACTCTCATATTAATAATCTAATAATTTCATTCGGCAAAAGATACTTATTCACTTAAGTGAACCTGTACTGAATCTGTAAAGTGCTTTGGGGTTTAAAAACATGTCATTATTGAAGTAATATTTTTAATCAAAAGTTTTGTGTCTGTTAAACATGATTCACTCCCTTCTTGCATTTTGTTCCTTCGAGAACGGATTGAGGCTTTTTTGTGTACCTGAACAATGGATCTCGTGATGCAGGTGAGTCTAGGAAAAGTGTAAAGTGAGTGGAAAATTTCGCATGTCAATGCTAGTTGTACTGTGTCAGGGGTCATTCGGCGCGTGGTGTACAGACTTTCAGTCGGATACATCATCGATAGTTCATCGATGAGTTTTGGTTCGCGAGGAGCGTACAGCAGCCAGTGATAGAAAGTGTACACATGCCAGCGTAAGTGAGCGTGTTAGTGTTCATGCTAAGAGAGTCAGGACAAAACTATCTGGTTTGGCTTCATTTCCACTGGACCACTAGAACGCACACTGATGTACGACAATACTTTTATCCCCAGTTGTCAAATCTGTGATCTTGACTTTGATAATTTTTTTATACCCTATTTATTGTATATGTTCTACGTGTTTTTTTTAACTTGTCTGTCAGATACTTAAAATCGCTAATGATTTTCACCCGATAATTGAGTGTTTTTCGTAATGTATATACATTTATTTTTAAATTAAACTGTGAATTAAAATTTGTTTATGTCAAATACAAAGAGGATTAATGTCGAGCCTTGGGGGACTTATGTTGGCCATCGAATAATGAGGATACTAATAACGACACTCAAAATCGCTAATGATTTTTACGCAATAATCAAGTATTTTTCGTGATGTCTTCGCATTTATTTTTAAATTGATTTGGGATTCGAATTTTTTGAAATGCATATTGGATGTGGCAATTCAATTTTTTTTTATTGATCGTCGAATTTTAGATATTTTAAAAATTCCGAGCTTGTCCGAATTCATAGCTCGAAAAAAATTCGGGAAAGTTCGAATCCACTCATGAGGAACTTCTAACGGTCAAGGCGGACAATAAAGGCAATGCTCATTTAGCTGAAGATCTATATACCCAGTGTAAGGTCAAATACATTGCAGCGAAGGCCTACATACTGAACTCGCTGGAGTAATTTATTACTACGGCTGAAGCTTCTACTGGGGGAGAAACTCCAATCCATGTAAATGTAGATCTAAGAAGGATGGACACCACATATGGAGTTACCTGAGTTTTCAGGTGTCTATACTGAATGGTCGAATTATCGAGATTTGTCTTAATCAATGGTAAGATCTGATAAGGACTTTCCTACTGTCCAGAAATTACATTATTTGAATACTATTACAGTTTGGTGGGGGAACCTGCTAAGCTACTGCTTAACGTACCAACTGCATGTGCCGATTTTGATCAAGCGTGGGATATCTTGTTTTCTACAAATTTCTACGCGCGAGTCATAACTAATTGCTGTATGGCCAAGTTCTTCAATTTCAAACCAATCACGAAGGAGAATGTAGAGAAGCTGCGTTAATTGCTAAACGTTGACTACGAGGCGATCGGAGTTTTGAATGCCGTGAAGAGACCCACTGACAGCTGGGAAATCTTATTTTCTATCTGACAGTAGAACGACTTTACCATATAAGCAGGAAGGCTTGAAAATAAAAATGGGGTCCGTGACTAGATACCGACGTTTAAGGGCCTCAAAAAGTTCTTGGAGAGTAAGGTGTGAGCTTTTGAAACAGTCCAGGCTACTAAAGTAGCAAAATCTACAACATCCATATCTACTATCTCCAAGGAAAAATTATCTCAATCCAAGAGCCATAACAGAGGTATACATGCTCATAGCGCTTCGATCAAGGAGAGTAATTGTACTGTATGTTTAAATAATCAATTTATCCTCTTTTGTCCAACTTCTCGCTCAAGTAATACTGATCAACGACGAGCCTTAGTACAGACGCATCGCTTATGCTACAATTGCTTGCATTCATGCTGCGCTTTTTCTCTTCAACAAAAATATGTCAAAGTTATGCTCCTCAACGCCATAAGATGTTACATCCCTCTAATATGAACCTACCTATTCCACCTTCCACTACTGTGAACAATGCTTTGATTGATTCCTTAATTACTACTACTTCTTGGTGCTTCCACCAGTTCTCAAGGTCGGCTCATGTGTTGAGAACACGCTCTAATTTATTAATAAGGGGGACTGTGCTCCTAGCTACGACCGTCATCTCTGTGGAATCTTACGATTGAACTCAATACCTCATTGTGTGCTGTGTTGTGTGCTGTTGCACCAGGCGGTTTAGGCCTCTTTTATTTCAGTATCTTTTGTTCAGAGACTAACATTGCGGCGTCATCGGGCCATTATCACAGTCAGGGGGGTATGAGATCAGCGTGCTCCAACCACTAGAGGTCTCATTAGCCGATGAGAAGATGTGCATTGAAATAGATAAAGATGGTTTCACATAGTTCGTTTGGATTCAAAGTGTTATAAATTTGGTCGTCGGCGAAATTGTTCGCGATTCACTTGAATGTACTTTGAGTCAAATAGAATTGTTCTGGATTGCAATCTTGTCAATTATTCTTATCATATTGGGATATTAACGGCAGAAAACGAGATTTATTTGGTTTTACTAATGTTAAAAAAAAATGGGTTTATAACGGAAGCCGTTTGTCAAAAAGGGGCCTAAGTAGTGTTTTGTTAAAATGAAACTAAATACGCAAAAATGACCTATTACGTGTCCTTCACTGAAATCTATGATAAAAAGTATATTAATAATATAATATGTAATGGATGATTGTCATAGATCTATTATCATCTCATAGATGATCTTCTTGTATTTGTTGTTGATATAAGTCTAAGTACAATTGTAGCGAAATAAAACTTTTTCAAGAATCAGTTTGATGTATTTTTTATAAATGAATGAGAACGCAGTACCAGAAAAGAATAATCCATTCAATACTTATTCACTTATGAAATTGATATTGGTACTAACAGTTACATTGGTATTTCGCCAATCTCATTGAACTCATTGTAAACATTATAAAAAAGTTATAAACCTCCCGCATACACACGTCCCTTCGGTACAAGGCAGAGCGGGCAGAAGCCCCACGCCAGGGTCTCGTACTCAAATCCTAATCACCAAAAAGTGAAACAACCAAACCGTTCTCCAACTGGAAGCTATTCGCTGTCTCTTCGCCGAGGCCTACCAACGAATCTCAGGACTCTCCAAGGTCTGTCCGTTTCGGGTTTTGGAGAGTTTACACGACCCTGTAAGTTACTAAATTAACGCTGTTATGCATGTTTGGCTTTCTTCAATGATTTTACCCGTTCTCGACATTCCACCTCCTTAACCCTTGCTTTTAATTTGTAAATTCCGCTCACAAATTTGTCACCCAACTTTAAAAATCCACAAATCATTTGTTCTAAACTTGCCAGAAGGGCGTTAGCCAAACCTGGAAGTTCCAAAAATCCTCCAAAGTCGAGAACAGAAGGTTAAAATGATGAAAACTCAGATTATCCTTTTGGATACACGTATGTTATGCAAAAAATTTTGAATTTAGTGATAGTGAAAAATGTTTTTTTTTTTAATTGTTCCTGAATATTCAATATATATTTTTAAAAAGTGTGGGTAGGATATGTATCGTTAAAACGTTGGTATACACCACGTATTCAAAAGTTCCACCATCGATAATAAAAATAAAAAACATACCCTGAAGTAGGTGCAAAATTACGAAAAATAGAAAAAACCGTAAACTGTAAATAAACTAATAAACCTAAGTAGGAAAATCGAGACACTTACGTGAACGTGCCGGGTTTCAATCATCAAAAGAAATCCATGAGCTAAGCCGTGGAAATTAAAGAATGAAATAGAAATGGATTATTTGATTAATGCATTTGCGGTCAGGAAATATCAAAACTATACCAAAAATGGGGAACCCAGTTGGAAACGTTAGATAGAATATGGAGAATTAAGAAATCTCAGGCATTTGACCGTCATACGCACATTGTTGCCAACTATCCGAGCAGTTTTGCCGTTTCACATTATTCGTTTTCTCGCTGCGACCGTTGATAAGAACGTGCATATAATGTCAAATACGCATATACGTTCGAACGTCGACGTTTACGGCTCTCATTGTGGGCCGGCCGTAAAACTACAATAACAACACAAACGCATACAGCACATAGATAAGTAAGCACACCAAACATACACAGTAAAAACCGTACCTCACACATACAAGCGACTGGCATAATGTCTCCCAACACAGAAAATACATTAGGTTATGAAGGAAAGAGAAAGAAAAGAAAGAGAAAGGGCAGAAAAAGCTAGAGTAGGCCGTGACAGATTACGAAAAGAAATAGGAGGATAAGAAAAATAAAACGAAAAGCGACGCTGAATTTTGGAACGGTGCACAAGAATTTAGTCAATTACGAAGAAAATAAAAGTGATAAAAAGAAAACTAATCAACTTTCAGAGAAAGTTGCAAAATTAAACGAAAAGATTGATAGAATTTAAACGCAACCGAACGAAATACGGAATAATACAGTTCATTTTGAAGAAACATAATTGGATTTTAATGAGAAAAGACACGCCTTAGCAGAAGCAAGGTCAAAAGTTACAAACAGTAGACGTAGCCGTCAAGGGGTCGGACAATCGTTTCAGAGACCAGTGCAAAGTAATCAATCATAAGAAAATTAAATGCGCCTCACTACGAAACTAAAACACGAAATTTATTGGATCGGGAAAGAGTAACTAAGATAGAAAGAGTGTATATGACAGGATATAACTCACCAGAAATTCCAGCGACTTCATTTTCTTTTGGAATAACACAGACTCCATTCCAAATTATGTCAAACTGGCCAATTAAATTTAAAAATAATACCGAAAATAGTACTTCTAATTTTTTGAGTAATTTATTAAGATTTAAATGAGGATATAGAGTTAGCGAAATCGATATTTTGGAAAATATAGATGCATTTTTGAGGAAGAAGCTTTAAGTTGGTTCCAAGTGAACAGAGGCAATTGGTAAAATTTAGAGCAGGTCATTGATGATTTTAAAGAAAAATATTTAAACGAAAGATATGAAGTAATAGTAAAAAATAAAATAAAATTTTGTAATCAGAAGAAGAAAGATCAGGACATTCACGCATTCGTAACAGAAATTAAGCAGTTATAAGTGAAATTAATGCTAGGTCCAAGCCTGTATTGGCAATAAAGAAAAAAGTACGAGAACTTAAGAATATAATACAAAGTTTATATTGCGAGAAATTCTTTTTCAAATTTGTCAGAGTTAGAAATTTTAGGACGAGAATCGAATGAAAAACAGAATTAGCGAAATCAAAGATTAGAGGTCCACAATTAAGCATTTCACATAAAGCTGACAATAAAAGTGACAAAAGTAAAAAAGATAAAGGACGTAAAAGTCAGCAATACACCACAATTTCAACCAAGATTTCCAAAGGGAAATCCTAGATTTGTTAAGTCTAGGTTTCAAAATAATAATTCTAATTATCCAAAATATCTCAGAGTATTAGTTGACACCGTTGCAACTCACGCATATATTTTTGACAAATGCATAAAAACAGTAAAAGAGCTAGACTGTGAAATTAAGAAACCAAAAAATGAAACGTTAATGGTCGCGAATGGCCAAAAGTTAAAAATAATAGATCAGGTATTAATCCTCATCAAAATAGCAATAACGGAAAAATATATATTATTTAGACTCGTACCAGATTTAAAATCGATAGGAATAATAGATGCCGATATGACGGAAAGTGTAGGATTGAAAATGGATTTTTCTTTACATATAT
This sequence comes from Andricus curvator, assembly GCA_932195095.1. Classification (NCBI taxonomy): domain Eukaryota; kingdom Metazoa; phylum Arthropoda; class Insecta; order Hymenoptera; family Cynipidae; genus Andricus; species Andricus curvator. The sequence continues at coordinate 63,713 of CAKNYM010054091.1, read as the reverse complement.
ATGCAAAACCCTCGTTTGCCCACCGTTTACAGACATCGAAAATGGCCGATTCCGCACTGTGCGCGAAAGCAATGAGCAAAATCCCCAGCATCGATGACCAAAACGCTATCACCGGTTAGCAAAATGGTATCCACGGTTACCAAAAGATTTTGGCCACCAGTTGCCATTTAGCGTCGTAAGCGGTTACTATGCGAACATCATTTTGGCTGAGGTTGGGTTTATTTCGTTCGTGACAGTTTGTTTTCGTTCATTTTCTTTCAAGTAATTCGTTGCATGAAGAGATTAAAGAGTTTATTACAAGCTAAGGTGCAAACAGCAAAAAAATCATAGAAATGGATTTCGCTGACGAAGACAGCATTGCAAGTTTCGATGACCTACAAAAAATGATAGAGGAAGCATACACCATGCGACGAGTTATGTTTTCTTTTATTTTCAGGAAAGATAAACATTTTGGGAGATATTTTTTTGTATTGCGGGGGG
>CAKNYM010054091.1:48503-63133 GCA_932195095.1 Andricus curvator | reverse complement strand
CCCCCCCCCCCCACACTTTCATTCAAGTCTACACATCTCGGGTTTTGCATAGTATTCTATAAAGAAAAATAGTGTTGGATACTCGAGTCCTCACGGGCGATTTGGTCACTGCTCGTGTGAAGGAGCCTCGGGTTCACGCGGCGCCTTCATACTCGCAGTGACCGAAACGCCCGTTTGGCCTCTCGTATCGAAATATACTAATGAGAAAGATTTAGTAGTTTTCAAAATTACCACAAATCAAAAATGCGATAGAAGTAAATCCAGTCAAAATGCAGTAACCGGTAATTAAAGATACCGTGCAAAATAGGAATAAGAAGAAAGAGGAAAATAAATTAAAATTCGGATCAAAGGTTACCGTGCGAAGTCTCTTCTCCTCCCCCCCCCCCCCTTCTAAGCCCTCCTTACAGGTGATGCACTAGACTCAAGCCCGCCAGCACCCTAGCTGGCAAAGAGTTGCGAGGAAATTAGTGAATCTCTTAAATTAAAATTAGTTATCCTCCTGTAGCGTTTGGTCAAACCTGATAGTCATGGCAAAAAGATCAAATCTTCGTCTAGCGTATCATTAGATATCTATGGACGAATGGCCCAAAGAAATAACAGCTTTTACTGTTCCAGGCTAAGAAATATATCATTACAAGTGAATGCCTTTTGGCTTATCAAATACACCTGCTGCATTCCAGCGCGTGATGGACAAATTAATAACACCTGACGTGGAACTGAATGTATTTTGTTACCTCGAGGACATAATAATAGTTACAAAAGCATTTTATTAACATTTAACATTTTTACAAACTGTTATAGATAAATTAAGCAATGCAGGCTTATCCATTAGTCCCGATAAATGCGAATTCGGATGTGCAGAAGTCAAATATTTGGGTTTTAAAGTTTTAAAGAATTCCGTAACCTAAAAATATGAAACAATTACGGTGCATTATAGGAATGGCAAGTTGGTACAGAAAATTCATGGCACACGTTGCCGAAATAATAGAACCAATGAACAGGTTACTGAAAAAATATTAAACATGGGATTGGGGACTAGAATAGGATGAGGCTTTTCAAAAAATTAAAGATATCTTAATGCAGTAATTTACGACTATTAAAGATTTACTAACAGCAGCAGCGATTTTAGCATCCCTTGATTTTGGAAGTTCATTTCAACTTGAAACAGATGTTAGTGATACAGAATTAGGAACTGTATTAACACAAATAATAAACAGTAACAATTATGTAATAGCTTTTGCAAGTAGAGATTTAAATAGGGCAGAACGAAAATACTCAGCTTCGGAAAAGAGTGTTTAGCCGTAGTCTGGACAATTAGAAAGTTTTGACCATATTTAGAGGGATATTCTTTCAAGGTTATTACTGATCATATCGCCTTAAAATGGCTTCATAATTTTAAAAATCCGGCAGGTAGATTATCAAGATGGGCTTTAGAATTATTAGAATACTATTACGAACTTGTTTATAGGAAAGTTACCTCAAGTCATCTCCCAGATGCTTTATCAAGATCAAACTTAAAATCAAAGTTTCAAGTATTTTAGCAAGCACAGTAGAAACTGAAGAAAACGATTTAAAAAAAATTGATGATAATTGGTATGAATAAAACATGTTACATTTAAAAATAAGCCAGAAGAAAATTATAATTGAAGAATACGCTATAATCAATTATATTTATACAGAACAGACCCTTTAAAAGCAAGTTTAGCTTGGAATAGCAACCCGTGGTAATTGGCATTACCCACATAATTACTCTTCTTTTTTCAAAATGCATTTGACCCAGCAGGTGTAAAGTTTTTTGATGCCGTGGTAAAAAAATGATCGAGGGCGTAGCCGGAAACAATTGCGCACGTACTCTTCGACATCGTTGTTGACTGGATTTCATGCATCCCATCGATTCTTTAAGTGGCCCAAACACATGAAAGACACAGGGAGAGAGGTCTGAACTGTAGGTAGGATGCTTTAGGATAGCGTTTCCCAAACTTTTTTCGCACTTTTCAGGGAGGGGCAGGGCCGCCACCCTACAATTTTTTCACAATACTGGAACCCAAGGGGGATACTTGACTGCGGGTCATGCGGGCGGTTGCACGCTTCGCGCGACCTTTCCATTGTGAGGATTAGAGCCGGTTGAGAAAAATTAAAATTTGGTAAAATGTTAATAAATTAAACTTTAATTAGCTTAATCAATTTCCTGGTATGATTTTAAAAAAATAAGAAAAAAGTTTATGAAAATCGGTTAATATCTTCAATCCCAGTTACGAGTTCTTCTAATTTTGCATGCACTTAAAGATTTACTTTATTACTGGAAATATTAACCGATTTTAATAAACTTTTTGTTTATTTTCTTAAAATTATATCAGGAAAGTTGTTCGGTTAATTAAAATTTAATTTAGCGATGTCTTTATAGTTTTAATTATTGGAACAGGCCTTAATCTTATGACAATGAAAAGGTCATCATAGCAGGTACACGAAAGTAGCCGTCTGCTGACAGCGGGGGGGGGGGGGGCGGCCGAGTTTCCGGGCCGGGGTGACCGCGGTCGGGGACGTGACCGTCGGCAGTACTTTGGGTATCGCTACTTTAGGACATTATAACGATCCAGATGTCGGCTGGCTCGTCTAAATCCGTTTGTTTTGCTGCTGAAGACGTGGGACTCACCTTGCCGACAATTTTACTCAACTTCAGGTGCTCCGAGATGATTGTGTGAACGCTTTCAACACTGATAATCAATACTGGAACTATTCCGGATACATTCAAGCGACGATCGTGCACTATGAGTTCTCAAACCTTCCGAATGTTGTCGCCGGTGACGCTCGTCCGTTTCCGCCGTTTGTGGCTCTCGTTCTCGACCACCCCAACATTTTTTATGCCATTCAAACTATTGGGACATTGACAGGGTATCACTACCGAAGTGCGCTTTAAGTCTTGGCAAAATGTTAGACGGCTTAACACCTTCTCTAGCGATAAAGTGAATAATGATTCGCTGCGCAATAGAAGATGGGGTTAAAGTCGAGAAACCTATACATACTAGTATTTGTAGATATGTTTACCGAATGGGTAGAAATAATATCTATTAAAAATAAATTAGCATCAACAATTGAAAAAGAATTTCAAAAATGAATAATTTCAAAATGGGGGACACTAGAATTTTAATTACAGATAACGAAAAGGAATACGTAAATACATCACTTATGAATTTAACTAAAACATTTGGTATTACAAATTCAAAAACTCCTTAAGATTAATCACAAGCAAATCCGTCAATGCCAAGTATTATTTAGAAAAAGATCACGAATTATGGGATGACAACTTATACGATTTACAATTTGCATTATATACAAGTAGGCATTCCTCAACAGGATTTACATCAGCTTTTTTAAACTTAGGGAGAGAACTCCAACCGATTCAGGCATTGAGTAAAGATTTAGAAAACGAAATCTAATTTCAAGAGTCAGAAAAATGGACAGATACACTACCGTCCAAAATTGTTTGTAATATTAGCGAATTTATTATTACAAATCACTGCAATCGGCCAACAGCCATACCACGCTGAAAAAACCAGTTCTCGCCAGATCACTGAAGTTAAGCAGCGTTGGGCGCGGTTAGCACTTGGATGGGTGACCATTCGAGAAAACTGAGTGCTGTTGGCACATCGTGGGTGTGGTGAGCCCACACTTGTAGTTATTTACTACAAGTTATCAACCTAGAAACACTGCCCGAATCGGGTAGTGTCACGCCTACCCCGAAAGGGAAATGGCTTAATGGTATACTACTGCAGACTTTGTAACGTGATTACTTGTTCCAAAAAGGAGCGAGAAACTTTTTTAAAAAACCTTTAGAAAGCTTATTGAATTATGCGTCGAATGATCTCTAATTGAGATATCTTTGACCGTTTGAAGAGAATATACCATGTGTGAAGTTAAAAAAAAATGCAAGATTATCTCGAATTTTGTACCTCGACTTCAACTGACCCGCCGGATGGAATAGCCAGCCCGACGCTCGAAAACGTGTAAAAGTATTGTCCGATCGTCTCAAAGAAAGAAAATTTTCAAAATAAAAAAAAATCAATTTTTTGCCAATGTAGAATTCTAGAGAATAAGGAAATTAAACTTTTTTCTCTTAGAGTTTTTTTGCCGAAAGTTTATTTTTAATAATAATAACGAAATATTGAAAAAAAGTTTCTCCCTGATTTAATTAAGTTTTAAAACTTAAAGCGTTCTAAATCGGCCAAGTATTATTGAAATGAGTTCATATTTGTGGGACTTATTCAAAATACTCTAGCGATGCCTAGGAAATCATGAAAAAGTTGACAATCGCTTATTGTTTAATAATATTCAATTGCAAAATGAGGTCAATCGATAATTATGTTTTCTTGGATTCGCCGGTAAAAAGTATCTAGGTAACTTCGACTTTTAAGCAACTTCCAGTGAGTTATTTGTTCATCAATGTTGAATGAAGTATTTTGGAAAATCTCATATCTATTCGTTCAAAATTCACTGAGATATTCAGATTTGGAAAAAGTACTTGACGTCTGCCCGCGTAGACTGAACTTCGAGAACGCTGCCTGACAGAGCAGTCCTCGCGACGCATTAGCTAACAGCGCGGGCAGACGAGTACTTTTTCCAAATCTGAATATCTCAGTAAATTTTAAATCATTCGATATGAGATTTTCCAAAAAACTTCATTTAACATTGCTGACCAAATTACTCACTGGAATTTCGTTGAAAGTCGAAGTTACCTAGATACTTTTTACCGGCGAAACCAAGAAAACACAATTATCGATTGAATTCATTTTACAATTCAATATTATTAAACAGTAAGCGATTGTTAACTTTTTCATGATTTCCTAGCTATCGCTAGAGTATTTTGAAGACGTCCTACAAATATGAACTCATTTGAATAATATTTGGCCGAGTTAGAACGACTTAAGTTTTAAAACTTAATTAAATCAGGGAGAAACTTTTTTTCAATATTTCGTTTTTATTATTAAAAATAAACGTTTGGAAAAAAAAAATTCGAAGAGGAAAAAGTTTCACTTCCTTATTATCTAGAATTCTACATATTCAAGAAATTAATATTTCGATTTTGAAAATTTTCTTTCTTTGAATCGATCGGACAATACTTTACGCGTTTTCGAGTGTCGAGCTGGTTATTGCATCCGGCGGGTCAATTTGTGGCAGGACCTAATATCGGTCACAATGCAAGGCACCTCACCTCAGGTGCCATTCAGCTTTCGGCACGGTTGTTACGCCTTCGTTTGGAAATTTTTCCTTTCTTGCAGAATGTGGTTACAATAATTAATAAGCAGTCGCGTACAATTGTCCAGGGATTGTCCCGGAGGAAAAACCCCTAGTGGATGCGTAACAACCATGCCAAAAGCTGAATGGCACCAGAACGGTGGTCCAAAGCGATCGAACGCGCAGAGCACCCGACAATGGGTCAGCAAACAGTGTGTGTAGCAGTATACGAATCGACTCAAGGATGATTTGCTGGACTGCGACGATGCCAGCATTATCCGTGTTCACAGAGGCTTCATGGCGCGCATGCATATTCTGTGGTGTCAGAAGCACCTAGAGCTACAGCGCGTTTCGGAACGTTCATTACGGAAACAAGCTGCCTACCTCTCGAAAACTGGATATGAACGCATCCAGATTCCTCCAAAGCCCCAATATCTGGCTTAAATGGATGCCCCTCTTTTTGAGAACATCACGGAGGAGACTCACCTCTGGACCATCAATTGTTCAGTTTATGATGCGGCCAGAGCTTTGACTGATTCAACTCGAGGCTAAAAATGACGATGGATCAAAAGACCAAAAGATGCTTACATCAACTGAAAAAGAAGATTGGCCGGGCAAGACAAAATGCGTCCCGTGTTCAGTGTGTGATTTACTACATAACATCTGGTAGTCCATTAACGGAGAGGGTCCGAAAGTTCGCCCACGAACTGAGGATCTAGCATCACGCACTGAACAATTTAAAGCTGCTGACAATCAAGCAGCACATTGTAGAAATATACGTGTGTTGTCTGACGCAAGGAGGAGAATAAAGAAGAGGAAGGGTTGGGTAAGGGAGGATCGACAGTTCCTCGCTAGTCCATCGAGCCTCTTCAGCGATCTCCTTGTTCTGGTCAAAAATCCACCCAAGCCCACCGAGGTAGAGACGCTTTAAGGAGCTTTGCGAAAATCTTTTAACATCTGGTATCAAGAGCATCTGATGGAAGAAGTTTACTTCTACACACCAACATCTGGCCCAAATCTTTACCTCATATTCAAAGTCTGAGACACCCATTCCGCTGTCGCTGGTGTTAGGAGGCACTGTACTCATACCGAAGAAAAGCGGCTTGTCCAACCCAGGGAACTACAGGCCAATAACTTGGCGAAACACGCTGTATAACATCTTTACAGCTCACCTAAACGACAGGATTGTTCGAAGAATTGGGCCTGTGTGGATATAGATGTACGAACAACGCTGAAGCTTGATCCACACATAGTGAGATGCATAGAGAGATCAATGCCCCTCTGAAAAACTAAATCCACTATCTCATCTGGAAATTATCGCGTTACAACAAACAGCCTCACCTTCCAGAAGGGCGTCTTTCAGGGCGACACCATGAGTCCTCTGCTCTTTTGCATCACACTTCTGCCACTATATCTCACACTACGCAATTCTCCTGGAGCTTGTGGATATGAGTGTTATTAGACACCTTGATACGGGTGAGAGCAATACATACCTAGGCGTGCCTGAGAGCCGAATACAGGACATAACATTAGAAAAGGAATCTCGTCGGAGCAAATACAAGCGTCTCCTTCGAGACATTTGGTCTTCCAATCTTTCGGCGTTGAACAATGTATCTGCGGCTAATATGCTTGCCGTCCCGCTTCTACTCTACTCGTTTAGGATAGTTCCATGGGCGAAGCATGAGCGAAGCACGAGTCCGTTCTGCGATTGTACATCCCACGCTATTAAGGCGTGTACGGACTTTGAAATCTCCGAACACTTTATAACCAAATTATCCTGAGTACAGCTTTCATAGTCGGAAATCGAAGAAATTCTCTCCTAAAAATGGTCAGGAAACACGAGCTGATTGGCAAAGTAGCGTTCCTTAACAAAGCCGCGAAGCAGGCGACCGGGACCCTTGGCCTGAATCTTAACATCAGAAGTGAGGAAAGTGCATTACTCCATCTAGATGCTTCACTTCTAAAAGCCCAAGTAAAGAAAGCAGAGGTTGAAAAATTCCCCCAACAGCTCCTCGACAACAACATGCACGGAAACTTTTACAGAAATGTAGAAAATCAGCCCGTGTGGAAGGAGCTAACTTTTACTTTCCTCAGATCATCAGGACATAATCTAGGCACAGAGGTTTACAGTTTCGCGTGCATAACGGTATTATTACCACTGTAATATACTGTAACTGCATTTTACGTTGAAGTTCCGAGCGAAAGGGGCAGAGCTTGTCATGTACATGCTGAGTACCTAGAACACATACTATCCAGGTGTCCCACTCACGCGTGGACGTCGTATATCTGCAGACACAATGTGGCCCTGAGAGTGCTTTACTACCATGTTTGTTGTTCTTACGGAGTTGGCCGCGATCCTGCCCTGCCGAACGCTCCGACGGAGATAGAGTCAATAGTGCAAAACGAGAAGTGCCAAATTTTCTCGAACTACGATTTCGGACAGCAATCTCCATTGCACACTCGAGGCCTGACATCGTTCTCCAGGACTTCCAAAAATGAACTATATTCGTGATCGAATTATCGGCTCGAGCCAGCTACAGCATTACTACCAAAAAGAAGGAAAAGGAGGAGAGGTATCAAGAACTTAAAAGGGAATTGCAGCGAATGTATCCATTTAGTCGGTCAAAGTAATTGTCCTTAAGACACACGATAGTTTCGCTGGTCTGACGTAATTTCGTCGTGCCCTGTGTGGCCACCCAATCTGACGGTATTGAGACGTAACCATAGGTGTAATTTACCGTGGTTGTACATGAAGCCACTGTCATTTCCGTTGCACACTCGAGGCCTGACATCGTTCTCCAAGACTTCAAGAAACGAACTATATTCGTGATCGAATTTTCGGCTCCATCCGAATACAATATCACTGCCAAGGAGAAAGAAAAGGAGGAGAGGTATCAAGACCTGAAAAGAGAGCTGTAACGACTGTACCCAAAATATCCGGTACAAGTAATTGTCTTTGTGATATGTGCTCTCGGAGCTGCGAAACTATCACTGTCGCAACCTTAAAGCCATACCCGCGTGTCAAAAATATGCCAAAGCACTTGCGAGATGGATGCAGAAAGCTGTGATCCTTAGGTCGCTTCGTGTCCTCAAGACACACAAGGGTTTCGCCAGCCTGTCTTTGTGATTTCATCGTGCCCTGTGACCATCCATCTCACGTTTTTGAGACGTGGCCATATGTGTGATTTACCGCGGTTCTACTGGGAGACGGTGTCATTTTTTAGATGGCAGTTGCTCTCAGTGGGACCCTGCGGTGGTTGTTTAACCCTATTTTTAAATTATATATATATATATATATATATATATATATATATATTCACTTCGAAAATTCATATTGAAATTACTTTCAATATAGATTAGAGGCAATAGAGTAGTCATCTTTTATGTATAATCGAATTATATAAACATATATGTCCATTAATTAATTCGAAATACTAATGCTATTTTTCTACTGTGCAGAAGGTTAAATGTTCAAGATCTTTAGCCCTGATTTGAATGTTTTTATATGCATACAGTCTCAGCCATAATGTCCAATGAAAGTCTTGAAGAAGGAGCATCCCAAAAATTTGTTCAAATAGCGATAAAATTAAGTCATCTCCATCAGCCTGCCAACTGCGAGCACAATAGGGTTGTTTCGCAATTTTAGATAAAATAATTTTTTAATCTAACCTCAAGGTGCGTTCTAAACTTTTTTTCTGTTGAGTCGTTCAACAGAAAAAAATTATTAAAAATTGAAGGCGGGAAAACACATATTCAAGTTGGTGTCATGTGGGTGTCACGTGACTCAGAGGATCTCATAATTATCAATGTGAAGATGTGGCTTTGATGGAAACTTAACGAAACTTATGATAAAGAGGTTAGGCCATCTAACCGTTTCATTTTCACTCCTCGTATTTCTGCACTTACGAACTCACAATTATTCTTAAAATATTCCGATACCATAAATACATCTATTTTCGGTAGATTTCCTCTATTGGATTTTACGAAACCCTCCTTTGAAATTTTTTTAAACAATATTTTGCGACTTCTATTTTCGACGTACAGATAACCAAAACAAAACATCGACACAGAAAAATATATTTGAGAATCACTGACACATAAGCTGTGATTGGTGGAAAATCCGACCCCTTTGACGTCAGAGTGGCCTATCGAGGGGGCCTATCAGGCGCCTCCAATCGACATCGTGATAGAAAATTCATATTTCAACATTAAATTAAAAATAGTAAACAATACCTAAAAAATATTTTATATGCATTTTTAAAATTATAATTTTATAAACTATAAGATCCATTCATTGGAAAAGTGATATCTGACTTTGGAAACAACACAATTGTAGGCGTCCGCATGAAAAGGGCCCTTATGGCCGGTTCTAGTTTAGGAGATAATCGCGTTTTTCTGAAACAAACTCAAAATTATTATTTTCGGGTTTGAGTGGGGGATGATACTCGGACCTATACTGAATCTATTGCCACTATACTGATATCCCGAAGGCAAGCGGAAATGGATATATTTCACGTTCGAAGAAAAAGTTATACGATGCTATACGTAATTGCATACCGCCAGAAGGGCCGTTTTTTATGCGGACGCCCACAATTATATAATGGACATCCAGATTAGGGTGACCAGAAAAAAAAAACAGTTTTGGTTTTCTTAGGTGCGAAAGGCAAATAACGGTATTTCATGGAATTGTAGAAGTTATATTTTTGTAAGAAAAATTATAAACAATATTTCGAGATGGTCCATCATCTTCGCAGTTCTTATGCAATTAACATAGGCAAGTCAACTTTTTATGTAAGTTTTTAACCACCAAGTTATCCGCTTTTTAATTTAAACTTTTAATATGTTGTTTTTGAGGTCATCAGAATCCATATAAAAGCATTTTTCAATGAAAAATTTACAACAAATATTAACTACGGCTGCCTAAAAAGTGTTATTTTCACTGTTTTCAAAGACTAATAGCAGCTCTTATAATATATATCTATTACTGAAATTCGGGAATATTTTCCTTAAAGGTTGAAGATTACATTTTTTTAAAGAGCAGATTAAGAAAAATATAATTAAACCAGCTACAATGAAAATAAATCTGAGTAAATTTTTGAAATTTGACAGGTCTCCGTCTTAAGCTGTTTAATTTTCGAGGCGGAGAACTCTTCAGCTCGGCCATGTAAGTCATCTACAGTGGGTCTTGAGACCATGAAGCCTGGATCCTTTCGTGCTAAGCATTCTAGGCACCTAAACACTTTTAGACCAAATTCAGTCAGGCTGGGTCGGGACGCTAACTAATCCTGTAATAGTCTCATCTGTGAAAACAGCTGAGGATGTTTTTTTACGATGTACTCTTTACTTACCGAAATTGTCAGCTTTTTCAATAACGAAGTTCAAGGACGATGGGCCACCTCTAAATATTGTTAAAAATAAAAAAGAAAAAAATCTGTCTTCTGCAATCGCATAAACCAGCGTTATTTGCCTTTCGCTCATGAGAAACCCAAAAGTGCTTTTTTATGGTCAACCTAATCAAAGATATTATACACCTAGATGCGGCAAGTGGCGGCGGAGTGGGGATAGAATTATTAGTAGGGTAGGATAAATGTAGGCGGCGCTGTCCGCGAAAATCCTAACCCACCCCGCTGTGCCTCTCTACCCGCTGAAGTATCCATCCCCTCTAACAGTTGTCGTTAGTAGAATGGGCAAAAGAGGCGCTGTCGCCGAAATGATTTTCAGTAAATAAAATAGTTTTCTGAAAATATTTATGATCACTAGAGCAATTCGAACTCTGTCTTACCCGGCGATCGAGGTCAATAACAATCAATAAACAGATGAATATTTATCAGATTCAACTGTAAATAATTATGAATATATATATATATATATATATATATATATATTAGGCTGGTCCAAAATAACGTATTTTCGAATTTTGACCATGTAATACTAGAAACTGAATCTTCATAGAGTAAAAACTCTTGTGTATTTTTTTCAGATTTTTAAAAAAATAATTGAGCGAGCGCATCCTTAATCAATATCTTATGGAATTTAACATAGAAAAACCTCTATTTTTTTTAATGTTTGAATTGAACATATAAATTGTTGTCATAAAATAATGAAATTTTGGACATTTAATATTCAGGCTATAAGAATAGACCTCAGAAAATGTGTTTATTAAAAAACTAATTAGAAGTGTTATTTTTTGATGCACAAGAATGATGGTTTTTGACTGAAAAGGCCGAAAATGATGTTTTTCAGGAGCTCATTTTGGGCTACAAATGTTGGTTCTTTTAGTTAAGAATTACAACAGTTGTTCTTCATAGAGTCAAGAATTGATCATTCAAAAATGGATCATTTTGAAGTTCAATATCAATAAGATAATTAGCAAAAACTAGAAGAGATTCGTCCCTAAAAGGCGGAGAGAGTCCATAAATAGCTACACGTTGATGGGCGGGGATCCTTTCCTAATCCTTTTAAACACTTTAAACTATACAATGAAACTTTTATACCAAAAGTTATACGAGTATCCCATTATGTCCCAGAGGAAAATAAAAGAAACAGATATTTGGACCCTAAAATTAAAAATTAATTTTTAAATTGAATTTTTATCATCCAGTAATATTATTTTCTTAATTAATTATTATTCAATTAGAAAAAGAAGAAATTGTTTAAAAAATAAAATTATTTAAAAAAATAAAAATGTTGAAAAAATAAAATGTTTGACAAATTAAAACAATTGTTTACCAAATAAAACTGTTTAAAAAAATTGTTTAAAAAATAAAATTGTTTAAAAAATAAAATTTGTTGAAAAAATAAATTTTTTTAAGAAATTAAATTGCAGAGGAAATGAAAGGTTAAAAAAATACATTTTAAACCCATGATAACATTTTTTTTTTAATTATAAAATTCCTAAAAAAAAAGTAATTAATTAAAAAATAAAATTGTTGAAAAAATAAAATTGAAAAAAAATAAAATGGTTCAAAAAAGAAAATTTATGAAGAAATAAAATTGTATAAGAAATAAAATAATTAAAAAAATTGAACTGTTTAAAAACAAAAATTATTTAATAAATGAAATTTCAAAAATCAATTTTTTTTTTTTAAATTACAAAATTTTAACAAAATAAGTGTTTAGAGAAAGCGAATGGTTGAAAAATAAATACGAAGATAGATTAACAGTTTAAAAAATTTAATTTATTATACACATTGCAAATATTTCTACATTTTAAAATCAATGAATAATCCTTTCCCTTTTCTTTAGTGACAGAAGAAACGGAAGAGATTAAGTTTCAGTGACGAAATACGTACTTTTGAAATGACTCTTTAAGTGACGCTCTGTCACATTCTGGAAACTTCTGACGATACTTTTGAACTACTTGCATTAGAGCCTGTTTTCCTTGTTCGTCTTTTGTGAGCAACAAATTATACTCCTTGATCAGAGCAACACCACGTTCTGCTCTATCGTTTACCACTGGAAAATTCTGTACGAGACGCAATCCGCGATTATAATCGTCTCTCGAAGTCCATGTTTGTGGATCGGAATCCAAGAAATCAGCACTGATATCTAATTTTTCGAAAAACAACATGGTGTTTTTTGTGACAAAGCAATCGAGAGTTAATAACTTCATGTTTTTTTTTTCAATCGCTGTAAGTTCCTTTCGTTTTACAGATTTCTTATCACCGGCACATTCTTTGATAGCCTGCGACATTTTTCTTTTACATTGAACGGACACAGTCTCATCAAAAAAAGCCAACCCAATGAGCTCCTCACCTAAGTACCAGAGATGTCGCTCGAATTTCTTCAAACAAACTTTCGAAATCTTTGAACTTACAGCTTCATAATTATGAATGCTTTTCAGAAATTCAAGGTCATTATTCGAAGCACTTAGTGGCTTGTGCGATGTGAACCAAAATTTAGTGTAAATAACTACTATGAAAATGCTGATTTCTCGAATTCCTAACATTTCTTTGGCACTCATATGAAACTGAGATCTGAAAAGAAAAATCTTCAAAGCGTAAATTGCTTTAGCCATCCATCTGGCATGATGATAAGCTCCTGGAATTCTGAATTTAAAGCCTCCGATGGATTTTCCTCCGAGAAAAATTACCACTAACTCCAGAAATTCCCGATAATCACATCGTGGAGCAGCTTTTTTCTGCAAGATAATAAAATAGTAATTAGCCTCCAAAATTGTTTACTCAATCATCCTTAGCTTGTAAGCTTGTATAAATAAAAAAAATGGTTAAAGTAATAATTACTCTTCAATAAAATGTATTAATTTTATAGGTCGATCGATTCGTCTCGAACCAATGAATCTTTTACATTCTTGCATCAACTTTGAATTATGTTAATGAAAAAAGTTTTACTATAAAAAACCGATTTTTAAAATATTATTGATTGCTAAAAAAATGCAATGAATATTTTTTGAAATCCTTCTGTCAGTTTCAAGATATTAGTGGTGAAAATAAACCCTCAAAATTTCATCAATTTATCTGCAACCGTTTTCAAGTATCATGTTCACAAAAAAGTGTGACATCCGCATACACACACACACACACACATCCGGACAATTGCTTAGAACATTGCATTAGACATTATTAAGTTGAGGAAGTTTTAATTATAGTTGAATTTTCAAGTGAAAGGGACGAATTTTCAACAATAGAGTTAAACTTTGAACCAACTAGTTAAATTTTAAACCAAAAAGATGAATTTTCAACTAAAAAGATACACCTCTAACAGTATTAGTTCATTTTTAACTAAAAAAGTTTTCAATTTAAAAAATTAACTTTCAACCAAGAGGTTTAATTTTTAAACAAAAATTATTTAAATTTTTTAATAAAAAACAGTGGAATTCAACGAAAAAAGACGAATTTTTAACAAACATTCAAAATCAATTTTAAATGATGTTAATGAAAAAAATTTCACAATAAAAAACCATTTTTCAAATATTATGCATTACCATAGCTTCCTTACTGTTCAATAAAATGTATCAATATTATAAGTCAATCGATTCGTCTCGAATCAACACATCTTTTCTATTCTCACATCAATTTTAAATTATGAGAATGATGAAATTTTTACTATAAAACTAGATTTTCAATATAATATAAATGACCCTAACTTCCTTACTCTTCAATAAAATGTATTAATTTTATAGGTCAATCGATTCGTCTCGAACCAATGAATCTTTTACGTTCTTGCATCAACTTTAAATTATGTTAATGGAAAAAGTATTACAATAAAAAAACGATTTTTTAAATATTATTGAGTGATAAAAAAATGCAATAAATATTTTTGAAATCCTGCTGTCAGTTTCAAGATATTAGTGGTGAATATAAACCCTCCAAATTTCATCAATAAAAAAAACACACACACACACATCCGGACAATTGCTTAGAACATTGCATTAGACA
>CAKNYM010054091.1:0-43503 GCA_932195095.1 Andricus curvator | reverse complement strand
TTCCTTTAGGTGTGAATTTTTGAAAACAAAAATCAACCCAAACCTCCCAATAGCCAACAAGTCAACGAAACCGAATCGTGAAGTCGGGCGAACTCGGCCCGAGCTTCGGGTTCGTGCTCGTGCTCGTGCATTTTCGGCTTTACACGAGGCTGGCTGAGTTGAGCAAAGTGGGGGAACCTTCCCCATCCATTCTTGACTCGCTTTTCCTCTCGCCAATTTTTAGGTCGTTTTTGCTCTCGCGCGTTTTTACTTCGCTTCTACGTACGTTCTTTTTTTCGTTCGCTTTTGCTCTGAGCGTTTCATATAAGTGTGTATAAGTTTAACATTGGCGTAACGCTCGAGGTGCCCCCCACCCAGCATTACGTATTATTTGAACGGCCTTAAATGTAATATTTATTTGTATGTTATTGCGAAAAAAAATATTTCGATGTATTCTTAAGTTATAAATGTGTACATAATATATGTATCAAGAAATTGTTATGTATTTTTTCTGAATAATGTCAATTCCTAAACTTACAGAAAAAAGTCGTAAAAATTAAAACTGGGAAATGATTTAAAAACATTATGAAACTAAAATAGTGATTTAGATTTCAGAGAGATAATTAGATATACTTCATTAAATATTCTTACAATAAAGAGTATAATTAATTATAATATTTCTAACTGTAAGACGTTTAAAATTAAAACATTTAAAATTGAACAATTTTAAACACAACCGACTTGAAATTCTCGTATTGTCTAAATCAAATAATTTTAGTTTCAAAGCTTTTAAAATTAGAAAGTATAATTTCAAAATAAAAATTTTCTCTGTAAATCTAAGTTATATTAAAAAGTTACGAATAAAATAATGCTACGTTGTTTTTGTTTTAGGAATCAAGGACCATAAATAGCAATATTAGAATATCAAATGTCAATATCACGTCATCAGCAATCAAACAAACAAATAAATATTAATCAAAATTTAAAAAATTGCATTTAATGTTAACTGTAAATATTTATGAAAATATCAGAAAAATGTTTGTCTTGAATTAAAGAAAGCGTTTCTTTAACATAATTTCTTTATTCAATCAAAAGAAACTTCCAAATAAAGAAAATCATCTCAAATTAAAGAAAAATCTCTATTTGAACAGAAAACCATTTCTATGAACTAAAGAAATGTCTTTGAATCAAATAGGGCCGTCGTTACGGGTACCGAAATTTTTGCCGATTGTTCATAGTGAAATTTTTGTTTGTAAACTTTTTAATGTTTGAGAGTAATCTTTGATACAAATCTTTCTTGATAGCATACAAAATTTTTAACACTATGCACATAAATTATAAGATGTAAAGTTAGATCTATGCATATTTTATAGCTATCCCAGCTGTAAGCTATAGTCATGAGATTAAAAAACATCGAAATATACCTATAATTAAGTATATATAATTATTTGCGAGTTTACAGGTGGGCTATAGTTATTGATTAAGATAAGTAGTGTCAAAATAGCTTAAATATAAAAAAGCTCTATTTTCCAAAATACAAAAGACCGATTTTATATATGAAATCCTGCAGTCTGGTCCTGGTGATGTTACGGAATTGTTTGAAGCTCAAATTTATTGTTTCCCAAGGCAAAATATAAGATACGTATTGTTTTTTTTACACAAAAAATTTTTTTCACCAAACTTAATTTTATTTATTTGAAAAATCTACAATTATAGTTTGGATTCATAGTTCATCTCTTTTGTTTGAAAATTCTATACTGTTCGTTGGAAAATTTTATTATTTTGATGAAAATTCGACTAAATTGTGAAAAATCGACTATTTTGTTAGAAAGCCATCTTTTTTAGTCGAAAATTCAACTGGTTTGTTGAAAATTAGACTTTTTGAACAGAGAATTTATCCTTTTCGGATACAAATTTATCTGTTGGTACAAAAGTCATCTCTCTTTTGCTTGGAAATTCAAATTCTTCTTTTTGGTTTAAAAAAGTCGAATGTTTTTTAAAACCACTGACTTTGTAGCTAAAAAAACCCAACTCTTTTGTTGAAAATGCAACATAATTTGACTTTTAATCTTAGTAATATGGTACCTACATTAATGTTATTTAAAACAATTTATTTCTCTATTTTTTTTTACTTTCTCATCACTTGAGAATGAGAAAGTATTAGAATCGTCCGAAATTTCACACGACAGTTTTTCAACGGATTTCCGAGTTTTGATACCCTTGAACGGTTATGGTTTCACCCACCGAAAATTCTGTGCAAAAATCGAAAATTCTCTTTTTAAGCCACGAGAGATACGTAAAAAGGTTTGGAGGAATAATGGGGTTGTTGCATATTTTCAAATAATTTTTTTTTTCTAGTAAAATTGAAAGAACACCAAAAAAATAATGTAAGTACGGAAGGAAAGTTTTTTTAAATCAAGTTAAAATATTTTTTTTTAATGTTTAAAAAATATTTTTTTGAATTTTTCGGGAAGTACTTTGCAGGAAGTACTTCATTCTGATTAGCGCGGTTGTCCGGTTGGTGATGGAATATAATATTTCCGCTAGCGACTGAATGGGTAAACAGTAGCATAACCTATTGTAATAGATATGCAAAATGCCTAGAATTTCACTGAAACCCGGCTTTGTAAAGGGTAACAGTGCGAATGTGCCTATAGGCAACCTTATAAATATTTTGTGTGGATCGTCTTTGCTATTGCAGTTGCAATCAGGTACGAAACATTTTTTTGTTGAAGAAACTGCCATTATTATACATGTTAAATGCAAAGCGAAAGAAATCCGACTAACGTGTGCTCGTGATTCCGAACATATGATTGACTAAAATTTGAGGTTATCTTTGGAAACATTTCATTCTCACGCACTCAAATGATATTATTCATTACTATCTTTTTTAAGGTTTTATATTTTAAGCAAAATTGTATTGCTTTTTGACAATTATAAGTAAATAAATATCTCTGTTAGAAATTGTAAATTGAATTTTCGCCAGCTGTCTGCTAGATACTTCGTTAGTCAATAGATCATTATTCTGATTGGTTACGCGCTTTTTGGGAAGTGACGTTTCAAGGTCAAAGAGCTTTTGAATAGGGATTTCAATACTTTTCTTAAACATTTTTTTTCTCCACAATGAAGTTTTCAACATTTTTTTTAAATGCACCAAAATGTTCAGAATGTTATGCAGTATTTAAAAAATATATTACCTAAAATTCATGCAACGAGCCAATTATAGCTTTTTAAAAGACCTATCATTTTTTCCTCGACCATTTTTAAATAAGACTTGATATTTTAGTTTAATTTATCGAAAATACTATGCAAAAAATACAAATATCAAATTTTGAGCCAAACGACGTGAGATACGAAAAACATTTCCACTGGGGAAATGCAGCTTTTAAAAAGGCCTTCAAAAAATTTTTAGGCCATTTTGGGGTAGAAATTGTCATTTTGGTTTTATTTAGCGAAAATACAATGCAAAACATCAAAAATTCGATTTTTGACTCAAAGGACGCGAAATATGGGTAAAAGTTTTCGAAGGAATTTCAGCTTTTAAAAATTTCTACAACATTTCTTTGAACCATTTTGCGACAGAACTTTTCGTTTTTAATTTATTTATCGAAATTGATATGCAAAAATCGAAAATTCCATCATTACGCCAAAAGACGGGAGATGCGTGAAAAGTCTAAATAAAGGGGGAGTATGTGTTTTATTCAACAAAAACGCTATGAAAAAAATCCTATTTTTAGCGTAAAATCACGAGATAGGGAAGGTAGTCTGAAGAAAGGATTGCTGCTTTTTATTGAAGGTGGCTCAGAAAATTAAATATACATTAACAAATTTCTGGCGAAAATCGAGCGCGAGCGCGAGCGTCACGATGGGAATGTGTACCTCAAAGCCTACAGAGCTTTGAGCAATTTAATCTTTAACTATACTCAATTACGTAGAAAATTCGGAGTATGCAGATGCATAAAAAAACTCCGATCTATAAAAGAGGTGTTTTTGCTAAAGTTTCACTTGAGCATTCCGAGTACAAAGAATGAATATCCGAGCGAGAAGCGCTCAAACTTGCGAGCGAAGCGCACGCTCAAACTTGCGAGCGATGCGCGCGAGTAGGATGTGCCATGACGTTCTAAAATTTTTAATTTTTTTGAAACTTTATATAACAAAGCAATAAGTATTAAATAATAATTATTATAAATGCTTAAAAGTTATTTGGGGAAAATGTAATTTTTTACCGGGAATTTATTTTTCCCAAGATATTCGATATACTTGAATTTCCTTGCATTAATTTTTAAGATGAATGTCCTCACTGTTTTAGAAAATGACGAGAATTAGCAAAAGCAAACATTATTTGAATAAAAAAGTGTAAACACAAATGTTTTCGCTGAGCCCAGATACATACTTAGTTTTAATTATAATACATTTTATATAAATTTAAAAATATTTTCTATTGAAATAGTTTAGTTTAGGCCACACGTCTTTTACTTTAAAAATTAAAAACTTTTTCATAACGAAAACTGAAGTGGAAATCTTCACCAACAACTCATTGAACATTAAAAAAATTTTTTTAATTAAAAAAATGAAAATTTCCAATTAATATTTTTACGCCCATATCTCTAATGATGATGGTTTAAACTTCAAAGTTTAAAAGGATTCCAGTTTCCAAGACATTATATCATAACTAGTTCAATCTGATTCTCGAATCGAGTACGAACCTCCTAATTAATATCCATCCTACAGTATACCTGGTTATACCCAATAAATTTTGGGAATTTTCTCCTTTTCTGGCCTATTACTCTATTCACTGTTGAAGTCTATTGTCAGAAAACTCGAAGAGTAGAATGAGTGGCTAGGTAGGAGTGAGCCGAAAATAACGAAAATAAGAATGGCATATTATTACCAGTTATTATGAAACTTTAAAATATATCGAAAACGAATCTAGAAAAGTTTAAAGACTTTTTTTATTTCACAGGATCTTACAGAATATTAGGAAAAATTTGACTTTTAGAAGTTTGGAGGAAATTAAAAAATATTTTGTACATTTTCGGAAATCTTTTCAAGTTTAAAAATATTTTTAATATCTCAAAAACTTTTAAAATTGGAAGTGTCTACGTGTACCGAAATTTCGGTACAAATAGCCCCTTTTCCAGCTCCCCCTATTCATACCGAAAAAATCCGGCTATTTGTACCGAAATTTCGGTGCACGTAGCCACGGCCTTTACAATTCGCAAATATCTTTTGAAATTATATTAGTTTATCCTAACATTTTTCTTAATTCTGAAAAATTGCCTTAAAATCTTCCAGATTCTTTTTTGACAATTTTGTAAATGTTTTAAAATGTTAAAAAATTATTCTTAATATTCTCTTAAAATTGATTTCTCAAAATGAAAAATCGTTTGAAATTTTCCTAGAAAGAAAATTTTTTCATTCTATTGAAACCTTTCAAAGTTTTTGTAAAGCTTCTTTTTTCGAAACCTTCAAATATCTAAACTTTGCAAGAATTTCTTGAAATCTGTACAAGTCTTAACTTCTTTTTTAATGCTTTAAAAACTTCTAAATATCTTTTAAACTTCATCCAATTTTTTTCTGAATTTATGCTTTAAAATTTTGGAAAATCATTTGAAATGTTTTGAAATCTTTTTTAGTTTTTCTTACAATTCATTTTTGAAAATAAAAAATAATTTCAAATTTCCCCATGAATCGTAAGAACAGATTTGTATTCTCTTAAAAGCCTTCAAAATTCTAAAAAAGCTTATACATTTTTTTCTAAATCTTAAAAAATGTACATTTTCTTAACACATTGTTGAAATGTTCTCAAATTTTTAATTATTTCTAAATCTTTTTGA
Source organism: Andricus curvator (assembly GCA_932195095.1). Lineage (NCBI taxonomy): Eukaryota > Metazoa > Arthropoda > Insecta > Hymenoptera > Cynipidae > Andricus > Andricus curvator. Next base: position 37,687 of record CAKNYM010054091.1, on the reverse strand, counting down.
AACCTTGAAACTTTCTAGGTAAAATCTTTTAAAATGATTCGAATTTTTCCAACATTTTTTTTAAATCTGCATGATTAAAATAATTACCTTACAATCTTCAGGATTCTTTTTTGAAAATTTATAAATGTTTTGAAATCTCTTTGAATATTCTCTTAAAATAAATTTCTCATCAAAAAAATCATTTTCAATTTTCCCATAAATCTTAAGAAAACTCTGAAGTTCCGAACGTTCAAATGAACGAAATATTTTTCCTCATTTCTATTCTACCCATAAATATTGTCCCAACTGCAATTTAAAATAGGCTTTATAATTCTGTTTCAATAACAAATTATTTCCAATATTAATGAACAAACATTTTAGCACTTTTTCTGGTTTACAAAGTCATCAGTAAAAAATGTCGTTCATTTGAACGTTCAGAACTTCAAGCACATAGAAAACTATTTTTATGTACATGAATTTCAAACCAAATGGTTGCATTTGTAACTAAAAAAGAGAAATTTCCAACCTAAAATGAATAGTTAAATTTTCAGTTAAAAAATTATTCTCAACAATATAGTTAAATCTTTGAACAACAAAATAAATGTTTAACAAATTAGTTCAACTTTCAACTAAGTAGTTGAATTTCCAACCAAAAAAGATGAATTCTCAATTAAATTTTTAAAAGACAAATTTTCAACTAAAAACTGTCAATTTTCAACTAAAAATAGAACAGATAAATTGGCAGTTGAAAAAATTAATTAAAAATTCAGTAAGGATTGTTTGTTTAAACAATTCATAAATATAAAAAATTAAAATTATATTTTTGACAATCACTAGTTGTTTTGGAAAATTATTCCACTGGGAAAAGAATTTTCAAATTATGTCTTAATATTTTGGCAGTTTAAAGCTTGAAGCAACTATAAGTTAATAATTTGAGTTCGAAAGTGTTTAAAATAAAAAAATTTTGTATTGGACTTAAAAATGGTGAAAAATTCCAATCAATAGTTAGAGCGTTTTCTATTTAAAACTATTACTTCTAATTTAAAACAAAATTTCATAATTTAGAATGTTTCAATTAAAAATTATTTATCATTGAAGGCTTTTACTTAGAAATTGTATAAACTTTATCCGCTAAATTCGTTTTTTTTTCAACTTCGCAAGCGTTCTTCATTTAAAAGATCAATTTAATAAATTCTAAATTTGTTTGATTTTTATCGTTGCGAATTAATAGCAATGCTTTTTCTTAATCCTGCAGCCTTGAAAGTTATACATTTGAAAAGAAAAAAACAGTTTTGAATGGAAGAGAAAATTCAGTACAAGTTTGTGAAGTTGTTTTGAGAAAACAGGGAGAAGCTGCGAGGAGCCAAGGATAATAAATTTAAAATCACCCTTAGAGCCGTAGAGCAACGATTTTACCCATAGAGAAAGAGTGGAGGAAGGTAGTACGAAGAGGGCAGTAGCTACGCACCGCACGCAAGTAGTTACTATATATATTGTTCCCCCACTCCGCCGCCACTTGCCGCGTCTAGGTGTATAATATCTTTGACCTAATCCAGGTGATCATTGTATTATTACAACCGAGTTTTCAGCATATCGCTAATTTTCGTTATTTCGTGTCAAGGATCAGCTGGTGAAAGTAAGCCATATTGCACCGTATATTATTATGTTTTTTATACCTTTTTCTCGGGTTAACCTGTTTTTTTATCAGCAGCCGCATACTTAGTCAAGTGCCTGAAACGATGTAAATTGCATGTATATGGGACTTTACATTCTGTGGTTCCCGTTTCCCTCCACAAACATAACCTCTGAAACTTCTCAGTACGCTTGCACTTATTTTATTAAGTATCATTTTTATTTAAAAATATTAGCTGAGGCGGTAGGCCAAAGCATTAAAGCTACCATGAATTAGCTTTTGTGTTTAAAAAAATGTGGCTGAGTGCTTAAGTTGCCATAAAGTGCTTCAAAATTTTGCGAGAGAGAGGTTACAAAATACATATTAATTACAAATATTTAAATGAACAAAAACAACAACATTCTTTAATATTTTGTTGCAAAATAAACATTGCACTACATTTCGATTTTCTTTCACTTGCGGACATTTAAAATTAAGCTTATTCCATGGAATATACGGAAGCCTGGAGTGTTTTTTGTCTCTGTTTCATTTTAGTTGACATAATTAATTTATTTAATTAATAATATTCTCATTTGAAATAAAACTCTTACGAATGCTGGTACCAGAACCTCGCAAATGTGAGGTTGTACACAGTTCTAAAGGTCCGGCATCTTGGCACGTAATTTATGAGGTATTTTACGTCAAAAACCTCTAGTTACGCGTAACTGCACATCGCTGGTGCCTGATGAGATAAAGATGTTATGAATTTAATAAGCTATTTGAAATCTCATGTGACGATGTTGAAGTAGGTACAAAACTAGGAGCGTGGTGTAATTTGGCGTTCGTCTTTTACGGTTGTCTTTACGCAGCGGCCGCGAGCTTTGAAGGTGATATAGACGCCTTTGGATTCTTTTTTAGAGCTACCATTTGCCAGTCCACAGGTTTTTAGTCGCCTACTTCCTGATAGTCTTGTAAGTTTCTTACAATGAGACAGGTGTTTAACAAAACCGCTTTCTGGGCTGCTGTCAGTACCCTACTGACTCGTAAATGTCCAAGATGTTCAGTGCACTATGCGTGCACATTGCCTGTAGCCGAAATCACTATAGTATGAATAGATGCATGTTTCACATTCCTTCATATTGTCTTTACTTCATGCCTTAGTTCGCTATACTTATGGATCTTGGTTGTAGAAGTTGCCTGAAAATTCCGGTTAAGTGGACAAGCAATGTCGATAATGTAGACTCTTCTGACTTTTTTCTCACGCATTACTATTATTTTTATTATATCATTAAGCAGAGTCCCTCTCGGTGTAAGTGTAACTCGTTCGGTTCGAGCCTCGTTAGACTACCGGGGATTAAGGAATTTATATAAAAAGGGTCGGGTCTCGGGTCGCTCAACGATCTATCTAGCAAACAGACCTTTCGTTCTTATGGTTCTATTACTCCTTATATCTTGTCGCTGTAGAGTTTCGTTCACATATTTCCACTGTTCTTTTCTCGGTTAAATGGCCTTTTCATCTTCTCTCATTCTTCTTTCAGAACCCACTCATTACTGACTCAGTCCACTAGCGTTTTACCGCATATATTCCATAGGAATTGCATGTCAAACGCGTTCACTTTGCTCCTACCCTTTTTTTGGCATGTCTAGGCTGGCTACCGTACAGCACAATGGTACAAGTACAGAGAGAGAGAGAGAGAGCTGCCAAGATACGTGTAATTATCAACTTGTTCTATCCTCTCTTCGTCTAAGGCAATGTTGCATACTGTTTTCTCATTACTTCTTTCAAACACAATAATTTTTGTTTTATTTAAATTATTCATTCTCTAAAAATCATTGACTGATTCTGCCGTAATAACTTTATCATCTGCAAACGCTAATTCACGCACCTTCATAGTTTCGATAATAATCAACACCTTCATTTAATAGAGCCATTCTTAAATATTTGTCCATATATATATTTAATAACCAAGAGGACATAAAGCATCCTTGCCTAACGCCTTGCCTAATATCAAAGGACTCACTCAGTTGTCCATTATTTATTCTTACACTCGCTTTACTACCTTCATACAGGGTGTTCTAAAAGTATGGGAACAGCAAAATATCTTGGAAGGGAACCATTTTCGGAGAATATGACCAACACAAAAGTTGTAGCATTTTTGACACCCGATCGAATGGTGACCTTGGCCATGACATTCACGGTAATTTCAAGGTCAAATTGATTTTTTAAAATGTAAATCCCTATGTTTGACCCCGGGAACTCAGAGAGTGGAAAATTTCACATCCAAATATGATCTTGACCAATCGAAAATTTGACCTGGGAAGGTCATGGCAGGGTCAAACAACGTTCAGCAGGATGACTCGACTGGCATACATTTTTGTAGGAAATGTCCAACGCAAGAGTTGTAACATTTTCGACCCCTGATCGATTGGTGACCTTGACCTTGCCATGACCTTCCCAGGTCAAATTTTCGATTGGTGATGGCCATATCTGGACGTCAAATTTTCCGCTCTCTCAGTTCCCGGTGTCAAAAATAGGGATTCCCATTTTTAAAAAATCTGCTTCGCGCTCGATTAGGTATTCATCTCGCGCTTCGCGCTCGATAATGCATTCACCTCGCGCTGCGCGCTCGGACACATTTGTCGTCTAGGTTTTCACACTTCGTGTGCTCGCTATTGCGCGCTTCGCAGGCTAATACTCTCTTAGTAAGCTTCATCATCGTTATGACCTGCTTTTGGTTTAATTATGTCAGTTTTACATAAAAATAAGAACTAATTTACTTAAGGTTCTATCGACCTTAAGGAACACATTCTCATCACGACACTCGCGCTTCGCGCTCGATATTTGGTATGATCATCATGTGAACCTCGCGCTTCACGCTCGTTTCTGTTCATCGTATAATAGAAACCCAAAAGTTTGAGCGCGCTTGCTGCGCGCAATTTGGTCGTCGCGCTTCGCAACGACCATATGTTATGTTCAATGTTCTTCAGATAAAAATGACTAAAGTTGTATTTGATTTAAAATGAAGAAGGTAATGCCTTTACTTTAGCGTATATTTCCGTATCTTTATAATAAATCCTACAATCAGAAAGATTTTTTTCCAACTATCTGAAAAGGGGAGAAAAAAAGTATTCAAGTCGTTTTTGGAACATATATCTTGCTTTTTCATTCATAATCAAACCGACCCCTTGACTACCATGTGATTCCCTATCTACTCCTGACCATATTTCAAAACCTCAATCAAAGTTTCAGTCCATTCCGAGGCTACTTTATTGTTTGTATTATTCATGTTTAGATTGTACACCCAACCACCACCTTTATGCGCGAAATTTGTTGTGCGAGTCGAAATCATGCCCAAGTTAAGTAGTGATTCGTCGTATAGTGGAGAGTCCAGTTCTTACGTCAGTCCCACCAAAACTTCTGTTACGGGGGGAGGGGGGGGGCGAGGACAAGGAAAGGAAACCGAGAGAGTCGCAATTGGTTGATGTTTTATTCTGAGAAGGTCACCAGCCTTCAGCAGCGTTGTATTAGATAGGAGTTCATATGTAAACAAAGATCAAAACGCATTCTGAAATAAAAGTCAGATTTTCAGTCCGAATAAATTGTTTGAATTATTATTATATTTTATTGTTTCAATCGATAGAAATAGTATTGAGAACATAAAAACAATGAAATATTGTGAAAAAACACACCCGAGATGAAAAATAAAGTAAATAAGCAAAGTTTTGATGAGAATGTGCCCAGTCCAGTCACGATTTGTCGTATCTTGCATAGTTTGACCGTGAAATTGATTTTTTTGATTTTTCATTATTTCTTGTGCAATAAAAATATGAATTTTCGATTTTTCAAGAAAATTCAAAAAGTCGTTATGATAATCTTATAGGACGTGCGAAAATAAACACTTTTCCTATCTTGACTTTTTTTCGTATCGTGCGTTGTTTGGCCGAAAATGTTACTTTTCGCTTTTTTGGGGGGATTTTGAAAATGCTGTAACTCGGACAATTTTCTTTTCATCAAAAAAAGTCGTAACGATAAATTGTTTAGATTTTCGAGTACTATAAGCGCCCGCACATATAATTTTGAAATTTGGAAAAAAGTGGTCTAAAAATTTTTGAAAATGCTCTAACTTTTTGAATTTTCATCCAAAATGGCTGGTTAACGAACTCGATTTCTCTTTTCGCCCCCTGAAACTGTGTGCCAAAGCACAATCTAATCCGATTAGTCTTTCAAAAGTTATCCGATATACAGACGACAACGACGACAACGACAGACAGACAGACAGACGCCGACGTAAAAACCATTTTTTCTGACTCAGGGGGCCTCAAAACGTCGACATTTGATGGAATCCGCGAAAGTCATTTTTCACATAAAACCTATACTTTCTCATTATGATGAGAATGTAATAAAAGTTAGATTTTCAGTCAGAATAAATTGTTTGAATTATTATTATATTTTATTGTTTCAATCGTTAGAAATAGTATTGAGAACGTAAAAACAATGAAATATTGTGAAAAAACACACCCGAGATGAAAAATAAAGTAAATAAGCAAAGTTTTGATGAGAATGTGCCCGCTTATCGGGCCGATTTTTTCACTGTTAATGTCATTTTTTACGAATAAAACCAAAACTACACATCCTATTAAAAAGAGCGTGTCATGCACACGCGAGTATCACACGAGTATCTAGAATACATACTATCAGGGTGTCCGACCCACGCAGGAACGTCGTATATCTACAGACATAATGCGGCCCTAAGAATGCTTTTTTACCATCTTTGTCGCTCTTACGGTGTTGGCCGCGACCCTGCCCTGCCGAACGTCCCAAGAGAGATAGAGTCAATTGTTCAAAACGAGAAGTGCCAAATTTTCTGGAACTACGATTTTCGGACAGCCGTCTCCGTTGCACACTCGAGGCCTGACATCGTTCTCCAAGACTTCGAGAAACAAACTATATTCGTGATAGAATTCTCGGCCCCGTCCGAATACAACATCACTGCCAACGAGAAAGAAAAGGAGGAGAGGTATCACGACCTTGAAAAAGAGCTGCAACGACTGTACCCAAAATATTCGGTACAAGTAATTGTCCTTGTGATAGGTGCTCTCGGAGGTACGAAACTATCACTGGTTCGTAACCTTAAAGCCATACTCGCGTGCCAAAAATATGCCAAGGCACTTGCGAGATGGATCCAGAAAGCTGTCATCCTTGGGTCGCTTCGTGTCCTCAAGACACACGAGGGTTTTGCCGACCTGTCGTTGTGATTTCATCGTGCCCTGTGACCACCCATCTCACGGTTGTGTGACGTGGCCATAAGTGTGATTTTCCGCGGTTCTACTGGGAGCCGGTGTCATTTTTTAGATAGCAGTTGCTCTCAGTGGAACCCTACGGTGGTTGTTTAACCCTTTTTTTAAATTATTATAGGTAATAAAATTTTTTAAATTCTAAGCCATCAATAAAAATTTTGCAGGTAACGACACAGCAACTTTTGCCTCTCTTGCATTTACTTTTACTATTATATTCTACACTTTCGTTTGAGCACAGTGGGCCAGGAAACACCAAAAGTGGCCAAATTTCGATTTCACGTCCAATTTGTCTGAAACTTAGTATAAAAGGGATTTTGGGGTCGCTGATTTTGAATTTAGCGTCAAAAATTACAAATTCAAACTGGGGGGCCCAATATGGCGGCTATAATTGCACAACCTCTACACATTTGTCTGAAAGTTGGTATAAGAGGGTTTTCAGGGTCTTTGATTTCGAATTTGAGGTCAAAAATTACAATTTCAAAATGCCTGATCCAATATGGAACTCATATTATCAAAATTTTGTCCAGATTTCTTTAAAACTTGGTACAAGGGGGTTTCTTCACAAAAATAAAGCACCTCAAATCGTGAGAGGCAAGGGGAATCACATTAAACAAGCCCCCCGTAATAAGAGGTCTGAAATCGCACTTTAAATTTTTATATGATGTGCAACATTTAGCAGTCAGCGACCTTTAAAAACTCCATTTATAAAGTTTCATGCAATTCCGAAAGTTTTCTTTATTACAGCCGCCATATTGAATTCGCCATTGTCCTTTTTGCTATTTTGATGTTGTAGTCGAAATCAGCGACCCCAGAAATCCCCTTCTACCAAGTTTCGTACAAATGTGGACAAAATTTGGATAATATGAATAACATATTGGACCAGCGATTTTGAACTTGTAATTTTTGACCTCAAACTCGAAATCAACGACCCTTAAAACTCCCTTAGTTTCTGATGAAAAGTCAAAGTTTCTGACAAATTCGACGTATAATCGAATTTTGGCCAGCTTTGCTTTTTCCTGGCTCACTGTGCGCTCTCTTGTTTATGCACGTATAATTAAGTTGTATGACAAAATTAGCAAAAAGTAGCAGGTTTATCTTGATGTATGTATAGACTTTACGCAACACATACAAGGCTTATTTTCCTCTGCAAAAGGTGGAAGTTCGGGGAACTATGAATCGAAAGGGGACATTTTGTTATGAAGGATTATAGTATGTAAAAAAAAAAAGATAAATATTACAATTTATTGTAAAATTTCTCATCTTATATGTGATATTCTAATGTACATACATCAATACATGAATATAGAAAAAAATCAGTAATTAAACATAAATTAATAAATATATCAGTAAATATAATACTATAGTAATATAATATATTGGTAAAAGTTAATAAGAACTCCTTATTTTCTAAACATTCGTAATCTTTATTCACGTATAATTTAAATTAAATCTATTTTTTAGTATTTTCCTCATATTTTGCCATTCAAATTTTAGGTATACTATTTCTGACTCCATCCCTTTGTGCGATGGCAGTTATTTCCAGTTCCGTTTCAAGGTGTTACACATAGCGAATATTGATCACAAAACTTTTTTGTTACTGGTTAATTAGTAATTACCTGTTACTAACTTGTTCTAGCATATGGTAACTTCTCTTCTAGAACAGTTACTATACTGTTCTGTAACCGCGTTTTCCATGCGAAAAAATTAAAATTATGACAAATGTTTGCTGATTAAATTGATTTTTCGTCAAATGAAATTGATACAAAGTAGTATTTTTTGAATACTGAAGCATCTCCACGGTCGTGATCGTGATTCAAATTGCCATAGCGATTTCTATGCTTAGCTTTTTGTGAATGGTTCATCGCCAATATAGATTGATAAAAAATGAAATTATAACCAATTTTCTTAATCCTATAATAAAACATGTCAAACTTTTTACTAACTAAAACTGATTTTTTCCAGGGTGCTGAGCAAAATTAACTTGCATACGTGGATTCCATTAAGGAAACGCTCAGACAAATATAGTTAGGAAATAAAAAAGGAAAATAGACATGAAGCGTTGTAAGCGGATCTTGACTTCGTAGGTACAGCGATTTTGCCGAAACACATTACTGCAGAAACGGTCCGCCATTGAGAAGAATAATGTAATAATTATAATGTTAACACATATAATGATAATGTTTATTATACAAAATATCATATTTTATTATGTGGATAAAGTATATAATTGACAAAAACTTGTAATTAGTACATACAAATATTTGAAATAGTATGCGTGATGGTTACATATGGTACAGACGACCTTGCGTGTGTGCACCGCTAAAATAAAATGCTGTTCTAAATTTAGCTAATTTAAAAAAAAATGGTAAAAGTTACTAATATATTATTGTCTAATGTACATTAATGTGGTGCTTAAAAATGAAAAATCGCATTTTTCAATTTGATTATGATTTTGTTGAAATATTTGTGCTCAATTTTACTATATATTTTGTAATTCCTAACACAAGAAACCTTTATTTTTCGTCTATTTTATTTCTATTTTTAAGAGTTTACTAAAATTTTCTGCAGAAAAAATAAATATACACTATTCTACACATATAAGTATTGTTTTATCTCAGTTCTCACTAAAATAAAGTCAGGATATGTCAGAAAAGAAATCAGTATTTCTGGCGAGAATTTTATGGGAAAATCATAAAACTGCTTTCTCCCGCCCACAATAGATGGACTGCCGCGTAGGGTTCAATCGTCGCGGAATTTAATGAGCTTTCTAACGGGGCTTAAGAAATCTTTGTAACTTAATTTTTTTGCCGATTTAGTAACTTTCTAAGACAAGCCTGTTCTTAAGCCGATTTTCATTAGTGGACACACAATTGTGACCGATAGTGTACGTATATTATAAAATTTATGTTTATAACTGAAAATTCTTATTCTATAGAAAACTAAATTTCTTGATAGGAGGAAAAAAAATTAACAATAGAAGATTTTGCGAGCCTGTAAATTTGTTTTCAAAAATGTTATATATTATACTATCTGTGCTTGGCTTTATTCAGTAACACTTTCGATAGGCTTTGCGGAAAGCGTTGGTCGAAACAGGCTACTTGGTGAATTAAACGTTTCCCTTTAGACTGTAATAAGTATGCGAAAGGGAAAATCATGTGTATATTAATTATGTGGTCCTTTCGCAGTGGCCCAAGCTAGGTCCAGATCTTAGAACTCTTGGCTTAGTATGATTTTCGGGCGACTCTTGAGAGGGCACTCTTCCGGTGCCCTAAGCTAATTTGAAGGGTGGCAGTAAAGAGCTAGACAACCAACAAGATAGGAATTTTTCAGGGGAACTAAAAAGCATTCTTTAAAATGCTAATTAGAATGTATCCAGTTTGGAGGAAATAGATGTGGAACTAAACAATCATAAAGTGACATTAGCCAAAAATTGAGATAGGCTTCCCCCTGTATTGCGATATAAAATGCAATCTTCAATTTAATTAAAAAATAATAACATACTCCCGAGACATTGAGTTTCTGAATGCGGGGGAAAAAAGGTTTCATTTATCAAAGTTATCCGAATCCGAATAAATCGTTAAAGAATGTTGAGGTTAGAATTCCCAAAGTTTTGAAAATCGGTTGTGCTTATTTTCGGGCTAATGAACTCATTGGTAAATATTTACAACGGATCCTTTATGGCTAGTGCGTTGGTTATACTTTACGAATTCGATTGTATAGACCGTCTTTAACTGTATTCGCTATGGCGAATTTAGGCGAATAAGAGTGCGACTTCAAACCGGGCGAATTAAACTAAATTGGCTCATACTAAACTTAACTAGTGCTGATGCATAAACACGAATTGGCTCCACTGAAAAGTTTTCGGTGAATTCGGGCGAATAAGGTATTTGAAGATTATATTCGCCTTTGGCGAATTTTTCTCAATTCGTCCCAATTAGTTTCTATTTACTGGGGATATAAGTATATAACCATATAATAGTTATACCACATAGTGCCATATAAAATAACCTTATTTTTACAAAAAAAAAGAAAACTAAAAATATCAAAAACCCTAATTTCTAAGCAACTTTTCTAAACTGGACTTAAAGATAATATTTCTTATGAATCTCTTTAATTCACGGTCATCCACAGTCGGAATAGCATGATTGCCAATGTTATTAATTAGAAAAAAAAACCTACATGTACTCATCCATTTGTAATTATTTCAGGTATAAAGTATCAGCTCATAGCTCTTTCAAAAATAGAAGAAAAGTAATAGAACCTAATAATAGGGAAAGTAAAAGTGACTCGCGAAGTTGACAGTCAGTACAATTTGATTTAATTAAAAATTGACACGAACGTTGTACATTTATTCACAATAAGTATTAAAAAATGTAGCAGAAAATGAATTAATAATTTAAAATTACAAGATATTGATGACAGATCTCGTAGACTTTCAACTACAAGGGACAGGATAAACAGACGTTCGCAAATTCTATTAAATAATACAGATATAGATCTCAAATCACATAATGACTTGAATAACGAAATAATTCCAGCAACTTATTTTCCTTTTGGTATGACACAAACTCCCTTTCAAATTAGGAGCAATTGGACAATTAAATTCAGTAATAACAAAGAAGATAGTGCCGCGCATTTTCGAGAAGTATTAAAAAGATTTAAAAGAGGTTATAAAATAAACAATCGCGATATTCTGGAAAATATTTACGTATTGGTAATCGAAGACTATCAAAAAAAACTTTCCAAAAGCCGAAATACGGGAATGAAAATCAAAACCTGACATCAAAGTTAAAGTAAATAAAGAATGTAAAAATGTAAACATTAGGGATAAACCGTCGATTGTGAAAGAAGAAAATAGGATTAAAGATAGAAAACCGAAATTCGGAGGTTCACAGGAACTTGGAATTATGGCGTCTAAGTTTACTTCCTTCCGAGAACTACTGGCCTCGTGTGGCCTCGGAATGTGGTGATGTGCGGAGCGAGGCAGTCGGAGCCACTCAACCGTTACAAAACAAGGAGCAGGGACGCACTCTCCGCGCGTTAGATGCATCAGGTGACGACATGCCTGTCAATCCAACGGACAGCGTTCATGCGACCTTGAATGTTTACGTTCGGAGTGTCTGAATTTATGTCCAAGGCATTGGTCAAGCACCATAGTAATGATAAAAAAAACTAGGAAAAGACTGTAGATGCTGATGACTCATGACATTAATACTGGACACTTTAAGATCAGCCAAATTCATTTCTAAAACAGATTTAAAATCAGCTTTTTTACAAATACCGTTAGAGGAAAGTACAAAACCAATTACAGCATTCGCAGTCCCTGGAAAAGGCACGTTCCAGTTTAAAAGGATGCCATTTGGTTTAAACAATGCCCCAGCCACCTTTCAGAGACTGATGGATAAAATTATCACTCCAGACTTAAAGCCAAACTTTTCTTGTTATTTAGACGACATAGTAATAGTGAATCAAAATTTTGAAGACCATTAAAAATATTTGAACATTCTATCAGGAAAAACAAATGAGGCTTTAACGACCAGCCCAGACAAATCTGTGTTCGGCTGCTCGTAAATTAAGGGCTCCAACTAGACCAGTATAGGGATGGTAAGTTGCTAACGTTGCATACGTTGCTAGTAATTGCTAATGGAATCACAATAGTCAGAATTTTACAAACGGGTATTTCGTGTTGGCGAACACCACGGATTCTTCGTACCGTTAATGGCACGAAATTTGTAAATAAAACATTAAGAGATTCAACAGAGAAATTAAACAAATAATTAAAACCTATCTAGAAAATGATCATTCTATCTGGGACGAACATATTGACGACTTACAGTTCTCAATAAATACAAGTAAAAACTCGTAACCACAATTTTAGGCCGCGAATTAGAACCACTTTAATCCTCCAGAAAAAATATAGAAAACGATAGCTAAATAGAGTTTCAAAGCGAAGATAAATGGACTGATAGACTGAGGAGGTTACAAATTATTAAAGTGGAGCTATAGAAAACTGTAGTCTAGGCAAACAATAGACAAGCTAACAGCTACAACTCAAGAAGAAGGCCAGTAGAATTTGAAATAGGAAATAGGATCCTAAAAAAGGTAACCAAACTATCAAAACCTTAAAGGAAAAAGCGTTGGGGAATGGAATATAAACGCTTTCAAATTATAAAACCTAAATATAGATAGCGTCACGCAGGCAAATTGAATACAACATTTTAAATTAAAAAATGTATATGTAAATAAATCCGAAAAGGCAATGGATCAATGTAACCAACTAAACGATACAATTCAAATAACAAGCGGAATAACTATGTTTATTAAAATTTCGAAAAACCTTCGAAAATCGACTCTAAAAAGTAAAATTAGACAGTGCAAAACTTTATTTCAGAACAATGGAACCAGCAATCAGATTTTACCTCTGCCAGAACTGTTACCAAGTAGCCAAATACGATAACCACGTCACAGAATGCCGGGCCTGGGATTGGCTTCAAAAATGCCTCTGTGCAGCCCGGAAAAGAGAGATCCAGTACCATCCCCACAAACACATTTTATATGTTTGGGAAAATATAGAACCATCAGAGAAAGAATGAGCAGTGGGAGGAATTGTCGACAACAGTACTGAGCCTTCATTTTACATAAAAGAACAAGAAGTAAACGAACTAAAACTAAAGGTGGCATTGGAACACCTGAAACATTCGAACAAGAAAACTTGGATTACATATAAGAACTTCAAGGAGGAAACAAGGCAGTAAAAAGATAGAGAGGGCAGGGAAGAGAAGCGAGTCTTGAGACAAAGGGAGGAACAACAGAGGGCCAAACGAGACGATGAAGAGAGGATTGGTTGGCAGGACATAAAAAGAAGACTATTTAAAAATAGAACCACCTGCAAACGGAATTTTTTTTGTCATATTCTTTTAAAACTTTTTCTTTAATCTTAAAAGTGGTTAGAAGAACGACCACAAATTTAGTTTTTTCATTAAAAATTTCTTCAGTTAATTTACAAAAATTAGAAAGCAAGACAGTGATCAATAAAAGCTATAAAAACCATACATATATCAAACAACGTACTACTACTTATAACAATATACTCTTAGAACGTCGCTAAAAACTAAAGACTTATCCAGCCACCGAAATTGAAGACCTCCTACTTCGATATTCTAAATATTTATTTGGGACTTTGTATATTTATTTCTAAAAGCTTAGTTTGTTTTTACAGAAATCATATTTTGTTTATTTAAAAAATACGAAATATTACAGCACTTTCAAGTTCTGCTCAAATTGAAATCTCGTCAAGTGTTTCATCTTATAAATCGACTCAACTTTTGAAATTGTGAGACCACTTGCTTTCTCAGATACGTGCGGCTACACTGCTCTTACTCACAATGTTAAGAGAGACTTTCGTTGTAACACCGAACATAAAAGGTTTGATCGTTCAAGAAATTGGAGAAAGGAGATCGACGAGAGCACAAAAATTCAGTTTTGCAAAAAATTAATACCCAAACCAATCTACTCAATACATGACGTTTTGTAACAGATATAGAAAGAATTTTACAACTCCTGACCCTATCAAACAAACTTACTTATAGGGGGGCTGGGCAATAATAAACAAAGAAATTCAGAACCTACTAAGATTAAAAATTGAGAAATACGAAATCGAACTAAATATTGACAATAGAACAGTGGAAGTCTTGGACAAGGAACTTTGGGAAATGACACAAATTTCCTTGGTAGGCATTCGCGCCATAATAAAAAAATTTGTTATTGATATTAGATTCCAAATCGGGAAGAATATACAATATGTTTATTACACTATTACTTCTAGAGAACTTCTACGAACTAGAGAAGGCTTACCTCCTTCAAAAGCACGTACGATCAAGACGACCAGCTTAATAGAATATTTTGAGTTAAACTGTTGCAATTCCTTTTTAAGGTCTCAATACCTCTCCTCCTTTCGTTTCTTCTTAGTTGTAATGTAGTGGTCGGCCGAAGCCGAGCATTCGATCACGAATATAGGTCGTTTCTTGAAGTCCTGGCGAACGATGTCAGGCCTCGAGTGTGCAATGGAGACAGCTGTCTGAAACTCGAAGTTCCAGAAACTTCGGCATTTCACGCTCTGGAGAATGGACTCTACCTCCCTCGGAGCGTTCAGCAAGGCAGGGTCGAGGCCAACACCGTAAGAACGACAAAGGTGGTAGTAAAGCACTCTTAGGGCACTCCCTGGGAACTTCTTGACGTAAAATACGGCTACGGTATTCTATGTTGGAAATGACACTGTCCTGGCATGCAAAAGTAAAACCCTCTGGGCCTGAATTAGGTCCAGATAATGTGAGGAAAGCAAACGCTGGCTGCTTCGATGAGGATAGATCTTTTAGATTTCTGTAAATGTTTCCGTGCATTTTCTTGTCGAGGAGCTGTTGGCGGAAGTTTTTTACTTCTGTTTTCTTGAATGTTCCTATGCCAATCATCTCGTGAATCCTGACCATTTTTAGGAGAGGATCTCTTCCACTTGCAGCGATGTGAACTGTATCCATGATAATTCGGTTATAAAGACATTGGAGATTTAGAAGTCCGCTCCCGCCTTGACGGCGTGGGATGTACAAGAGCGGAACGGACGAATTGATATGCAAGTTCTTCTGCATATGCATGATCTTATGCGTAACGATTTCGAGTGTCATGTGCTCGTACTTCGCCCATGGAACCACCCCAAATGAGTAGAGTAGAACCGGGACAGCAAGCAGGTTAGTCGCAGATATCTTGTTCGACGCCGACAGCCTGGAAGACCAAATCTATCGAAGAAGACGTTTGTTCCTGCTTCAGAGAGCGTCCTTCACTGATGTTATATCCTAAATGTGACTCAGGCACGCCTAGGTATGGATAGGTCTCTCCAGCAAAAAGGTCTATAATAACCCTCATATTCAGGAGCTCAGGGTTCTCGGGAACGCAAGTAATTCGTTCTCCCTTCACATGAATCTTGGCAAACTTGTCCAATCCGAAGTCCATACCAATCTCTCTTGTGTACCTCTCGACGTCACACATTGGGCTATTTAGCAAAATTTACATCCAAAACCTAATACGTCTCGAACGAATTGACCAAAATAAATATTTCTTCATGCAGATAAAAGCTCATTAAATGCACAATAAGATAAAATTATAGAGAAAAGTTTTCCCGAATTTCCCGGCCTGGAAAATGCGGGAAAAGACCGTCATTTTTTGACAAAATTAACAAAGTTAAACCGGAACTAGAAAACACAAAGTTTCTTTTAGTGCATGATACCATATTTTATAGATTTTTCGATGCTGAATTCAAATCTATCAGGAAAAATATCGTAGCACATTTTCTTCCCGAGAAAAATCCGTTTAAAGATGGAAAATCCAATATGCAGATACACAAATCGGAAACATTATGTTAACTTGACAAAGTTGATTATCTTCAGGTTTTTAAGCTCGCTAAATCCAAATCTGACGTTATAATTTCGAAATAAAAAATGCTGGATCCAATATGGTGGAAAAAAGATTGGAAAAATTTGGTCAACTTTACAAAATTGTCCATATTTACGTTTTCGAGGTCGCTAAATCCAAATCTGAAGTCATAATTTCAATAACAAAATGGCGGATCAAATATGGCGGTGGATCTCGACTCGGGAAGAGTCCGGATGTTAAGAAATTTCCAGCGCGGATGGCACGGGTATGTGTGACTATCTTCGACGTGCGACCCGGTTGCGTATTTACTGCGTTTTTAACTAATATCCAACGAGTGGTTTGACTCCGAGGATGATTGTGTGCATTCTATCGTCGTGGTATAATGGCTACCTTCAAAACCCGAGTGTCAACCCGTTTTCTGCAGTTTTCTTCTCCCCTGGCAAATCTTTCAGGCAAATGCGAGTACTTCTAATAAAGTCGAATTCCGCTGCGGGTTATCACTGGTTGTGCTTAAATTCATGCAGAGATTCTAAACCCACCTTAGCAAAAGAAAATTTCCGCAGGCCCATACCCAGTGAAGTGGAGTCGTCTAGTGGTATATTTATCTCATGCTAAAGGGCTTTAATGATATATATATAGTAATGATATATAGCATAGTACAATAGGTTTTTAACTGAAGTGCTACGGAACTTAAATGGACCAGGATAACTTAAAGTAAAGTAAACTTGACGAAATTGGTAATAGTTACGTTTTTGAGGTCGCTTAATCTAAATCTGACGTCACAATTGAAAATAGTTCATCCCAGAGAATGATACACGATTTGAAATTCGCCCTTGAATTTTTTTTGCACATTTAACTTTCTAGAGAAAAAAAATTACAGCTTGAACATGAACTATGACATGACTATGCGTCACTTAAAGCACTCTGAAACTGTCTTGCACCAGAAACATTTATCTTCAGGTCATCCATTTGAACATGAGTGACCTCATGCTCGCTGTGGTTAGTACCCCGCAGAGGTACCAAAGAGAATTGCATAGACCTTCGACTGCGGCCTGTTCATGTAGCGGTTCCGATGTCAGGCTTAAGCCAAGTTTCAGACGCTGCAATGATATGGTATAAACACGAACGAAAATAGTGTTTAAACTCAAGAAAATGTGCTGAGAGAGATTGAGCATTAACGTGATAAACCCTTAATTTGTTCATGAGATTAATGAACAGTTTAAATCACAACATATGTTCTTATTTTTCTGGAAAGGAAAGTCAGAGTAAAGTATAATGTTACAGTAAGAGTTTATAACCAGACTGATCGAAAGGGACATATATAGGGTGTCCCAGATTCAAGTGTCCGGACTTACATGGCTGTATAACAAACTGGCTGTGAATTCGATCTCGGGTGTTTCCAGTTTGCTTGTATTTACAATTTGATTTTGCTTATTTGATGAACACATTGTTTCTTAATTATGATTCATCGCAAATGTGTTTGCTTCCTCATAGAGGAATTCAAAATAAAAACATGCAAATAGGTCAATCAGAATGTTTCGACTCAAGGATTCTTTTCTATTCTTGCATGAACTTTGAATTATTGTTAAAAAAATTATTTCTGTTTAAGACAGATATTTCATATTGGCTGCGTCTAGTCGTCCTATAAAAAATTCGGGGAGTTGGAAAAGGGGATGGCCTCCGAAAAATATTTGACTACTCCTCCCGAATGTCGGGACGACGAGATGCTTCGTTTAAAATTTTATAAATGACCATAACTTTGGTACTCTTGAATATAATGTATTAATATTATAGGTCCATCAATTCATCTGGAATCAAGGAATCTTTTCTATTTTTCACCAACTTTAAATTGCGTGAATGAGACAATTTTGACTATAAAAATCCATTTCTTAGATAATATAAATGACCGGGGAGGGGGCGGGATGGCACCCTTGTAACTGGTCACAGAAAGAATATAAAGTCACACCGCTACTACTTTCCAACGCCCATAGAGGGAAGGGAAAGCACCCCTGTACCTTGCCACATAAATAAGGTAAAGTCACCCCCTTACGCCTTTCCAACGCTTCGTCGGGGGGGGGGGGGGAGATTGTTTAAATTAAAAAAAAATCGATAACCAGAAAACTATTGGAGATATCGATTAAAACCAGGGGTCTTCAGCGAGAGAAATTTGGTCATTTTTATCGTTTCCATCACCACGAATCTCCAATCAGCTGTAAGAGTACGGGGAGCTGATTACTCTCGAGTCACGGAGTGAGGATCTCAGTACCGGAGTGACACTTAGTACCAGGTTCCTTCTGGGTGACTGAGTTTAGAAATTATTTCATTTTTAATAAACCTACACATGAACCTTACGATGAAAAAGAATTTGCTCTACATTTTGAACCTAAAATGATATATCAAATATTTATTTGTTACAGAAAAAAGATTGATTTATTAATTACTAAGTAATGAATCATACTTAAAATATTAACAGAGAAAAGCATCACACCCCAGAAGGAACCTGTTAGTATGTATCACTCCGGTACTGAGGTCTTAAAAAAAGTGGCCTCAAAAATTTTTAAAACGCTCTAACTTTTCCAATTTGAATCCAAAATGGCTGGCTATAATGAACTTGGCCGTGCTAGCAGACTAAACATCTACACACACATACACAGAGGCAGACAAACACATTCGCGGAAACCTGTTTTTCGGGTTCAGAAGGTCTCAAAATGTGGACATTTGACAAAAACGGGGCGGGTCAAATTTTACACAAATCTAATACCTTCTCTGATGAGAATGTAAAAAATCAGATGCGGAAGATGACAGACCGACAGGCAAAGTTTGATTATTAAAATCAAGGAAAGAAACAACCATTGCACGCATATTTGGAATAAGGTCATAACCAACAGATACAAACTAGACACTAGCACTGGTGCACTTAAAAAAATCTTAACCCTTTGTGGCATGGTTGCATATCATCAAATGGTTTAAATCCTATTTTAATAATCAGTCTCACACAATTATTAATAGTAGTGGTGAGCTTTCTGACTGGTGGGAGGTCAAGAGTGGGGTCCATTCTCAGGGCTCCATTCTGGCACCCCTCCTCTTCAGTTTGTTCACCTACGACCTTTGCAGTGAACTTCAACATGGCAGTTACCACAAATATGCTGGCGATTTCAAAATTTACTTATGGGGACCAATTTCTCCGCTAAGTAGTTTACTTGTTCAAGCCAGGAGGTTATCGATCGCGTTATCCTCTGGGCCTGGAAGAATGGACCTACTCAAGACCCGGCCAAAACTTAAGCAATTGTTGTTGGATCTACTTCATCTCCGTCACTTGAAACTCTGGCATCATTTCCACCCCTTTTTATCGAGAATCTCACTATCCCTTTTTCGGAAGTGGTCAGGGGTTAACAACTCGTGAAATTGATAAGAAATTCTGCAACTATTTATGAAACAATAGTAAAAAAAAAACATTTATTTCATCAATTACAAAAAATATTATCCAATATTCAGAGTATAATCAACGGTCAAAGAGGTTTTGACACACGGTAGTCGGCTGGGGACGGATGATGATCGATTTAACCCTTTTGGGCGTCCGGTAGGTCTTTGGACGGATTGGGTCCCGTTCGGGAGCCTTTCTTGCAACAAAGGCCTGTTGGGGAGGTCGTCGGTGTACTTGAGCGAGAGCCTGCTGCTTGCGAGATGATCTTCGCGGTGACGGATAAGACTTTAACTTCCTGGGCGAGCAACGTGGAGGAGGGCGAGACCTTGGCCTCTTTCTCTGGCTGGATCTCTGGTCAGGGAGAGTTAGGCTAGCTCCGGGCTCGTGTATCCGCTTTCTAGTAGGCTCCGCTCTCGTGGAAGGAGAGCTGGAGATTTCCCTGAATGTAGTCCTGGGAGGGGGCTTTGGTATGGCCGAAAGGAAGTATACCAGTTTTGGTAGCGACAATTCAATGGGCTTCGGAGGCGAGAAGTCAATGGGAGAGGCACGCAGCTCCAATAGGTCCTCCTCCCCTAAGGGCTGAATAGCTGTAGTCCCTGTGGCTGGGCTCCGTACTTCTGAGGGTGGCGGGGACGTCTCCTCGGGCGGAAGATCGACGCCTAGGTCCCGCAACACTTCCTCGAGGGGAATGAGCTCCTCGTTCCCCAAGTTGGAGATTTCTGCCGGCGAAGAATATCCTTCCAAGTCTGGTAGGACCTGATCGAGTTGTTGGGGAAGGTTGAACCCCTCGATTACCTCTTCCTGGGGAATGGCCTGGTCGGTGGTTACAGGCACGGGTTCGATTGAAAGTTGGTTGACCGGGAGCCCTCTGGTCCGGTTCCGGCGATCTCCGCGATTCCTCCTCTTTCTTTTAGGTGGCAAGGGAACGTAGGCTCCAGGGTTTGCCTGCTGGTCATCAAGGGCTCGGCGATAGCGTTCTGTCCAGCGTTTGTGTTGGCTTGGCCGATTCACTCGGGACTGGTCCATCTGTAGTCAAAATGCCATTTTCTGGTGGTCAGCGTTTCTTTATTTACTTAATTTCTTTATTTATTCTTTATTTCTTTATTTAGTGGTCAACTTGGATCACAGATCCTCTTGATAGAGGACCGAGAAGATAGAGTAAAATCCCAGATCCTCTTAACAGAGGACCGAGAGAGTGAAAAGACTGAGAGATATTCGGAGAAATTCCCAGATCCTCTTAGCAGAGCACCGAGAGAGTAGAAAGACTGAGAGATAGGGGGAGAAATTCCCAGATCCTCTTAGCAGAGGACCGAGAGAGTGAAAAGACTGATATAGAAGGAGAAATTCCCAGATCCTCTTAGCAGAGGACCGAGAGAGTAAATAGACTGAGAGATAGAAGGAAAAGATCCCCAGATCCTCTTAGCAGAGGACCGAGAGAGTGAAAAGACTGATATAGAAGGATAAATTCCCAGATCCTCTTAGCAGAGGACCGAGAGAGTAAAGACTGAGAAAATAGAAGGAGAAATTCCCAGACCCTCTTAGCAGAGGACCGAGAGAGTAAACAGACTGAATAGGAAAGAAATAAGAGCGAAAAAAACTTATAGAAGTGTGGAGAGCAGAAACATGTCGAAGGTTAATATTTTTTCTTTAAATGGTAGAGCACTTACCGTTAAGGGTTATATTTATCGGCGGAGAGAAAAAACGACACGCTAAGTTGATACCGGCTGATGAAAATATCTCCAGGGGTCCGGAGACTTTCTTCTTCACACTTTCAGATTCCGACGAGTTTTTTTCCACCTTCACCTTCATACACTGTGCCCCCGTAAATAAGTCGGATTCTTTTGGTTAGGGTTTCGAGAAAAATTAGTAAGTCGGGGTTAGGATTTTTAATGATTAAGTTTCGTAGTAAAATAATCGAAGTTCTGTAGGTAGTTCGCGAATACTGCTCGAGCGCGAAGGAACGCCGATCGAGTGCGAAGCTCTCGTCTCTTACATACATAGATTAGCAGTTCGAACTCGAAAGTTCATTGCCTCACTACCCGATTCGGGTAGTGTTTCTAGGTGGATATTTACTACCAATGTGGGCCCACCACACCCACGACGGGCCAACAGCACGCAGGTATTCCTGAACGGTTACCCATCCAAGTACTAACCGCGCCCAACAATGCTTAACTTCAGTGATCTTATCTCGTCTCTTAACTCAAAAAATTCGCCGAAATTACGCACTAAAGTCGGAGCGACAAACTTTACCAGTTGGAGACTGGATCGGCACTGACTAGGAGCTCACCGCGAGCGAATGCCTCAACCGTCTGAGAGCAGCGCTGCGGCGTGAGTAGCAACTAATCGACCTATCGATGTATCGATTCATCGAAGGTCGCGGCTGGCGCGCAAAAATTCAAATGAACTAAAAGTTAAAAGGTTGTAATTGGGTAACAACCATAGTTAAAATAGAAGTGTTGGGCCGTCGGTCTGTTTTAGTATCGTTGGGAGCTGTTGTTTTGAGAAGTGTAACAGAAAATAATTTCAGAGAAATTTAATTGTGTAACAAAATCAGGTGTACACCTTCTCTGAAGTCACTGGCGTGAAGTCACTTGAATTCACATGAAGTCACTGAAATCAATTGAAGTCAGTGTACACTCCATTAGTCGAGTTTTTAACCCCTCGGAAAGTGGTTGAAGATCTGGGATATATCCATAACCGTACCTTGTCCTGGAAGGAACAGGTACAGAGCATCTCGAGGAAAAGATACATAATTCTACAGCAACTGTATATGAACAAAGACTCTTTATAACCCACCTCCACTCGAATACTTTTGGTTAAGAGTCTAATCTTGCCCGGCTTTGACTACGGTTGTTCAGTATATGATGATTTGACCGACGATTCAAATTCAAAGCTCGAGCGTGCGTTAAATGCCTGTGCCCGTTTTATCTACAATTTGCCTAATACGAACACATAACTCCATACCGACTTAAGGGTGGTCTGCCTAATGCTGCTAAGAGAAAACAATTCTTTATGGGTAATTTGCTCTACACTCTCTTTTAGAACAAAGCTCCTGAGTATCTATTTAACCTCTTCCAATTTGTAGACAGAGACCTTCCAGCACAGTCTAAGCTTCGCAAAAGACATAAAATCCTTAAGATTCCTTTCCACAGAACGTGTCAGCATGAAAGATCATTCATACTAATAGGTGCCCGGTTATGGAATAAAGTACCATACGATATTAGAAATGCACCTTTCCTGTATCATTTCAAAAATCTATTTTTCAAATATTTGTACAATACTCTTAACCCAACTCTTGAAATTACTCACTGGTAAACTCTCATACTTAATTCTCCAACATCTCATTTTCGAATTTCGTTTTGTTTTTATTAACTTTAGTAAATTTTTATTTCTTATACACACAGTTTTCCCCTCATTATTTCTACCGTAACATGCACCAGAGCTACTAATTAATCACTCAATATTTATTACTATGCATTAATCTACTACTACTGGAAGCTTCTAATGTGTCCCCTAAGGGTTTACATTTTTCTCGTATCTCTTCCCTATTCCTTTACACACACCCCACTCACTTACTTGGTGATGGGAGGGGGACCTACAGTTTAGGGTGGATTCCGAACCACCAAGAGCAAGAGCTTTAAGTACTTAGAGAACCTTTTTCTTCAGAGGTACCGGGTCCCACGACTCTCCGGAGATGAACAACTCCCTTGCTAGGCTAGTGTTCACCGCATGGGCCGCCGAGGCTCTTCCAGAGTGCGAGGTGGGAATCGAACCCGCATGCCGACGGAGTGGGTCCAAAGTCTACGCCTGAACTCCCACGACCATCGTCCCACTTTACTATGCATTAATCTCATACCTAATGTGATACGTATTCTGAGGTGTACTCTATTTATTTATTTTATTCAGTTTATATATTTAATTATAAGATTAATCAAGTATTCTATTGACCAGTACTTGCACAAATTAGTAATGACCTTGTATTATCCTGTTTCTTAGGGGGCTATTTAGTCCTAGGGACTTCTCTTTAATAAATAAAAATATAAAATATGATAAATATTAAGTAGTAGTTTTCTGGCATGATACTTTATTAAAAATTAACGCGACTAGTAAAACATCACAAAGTTTTAAATAAATGTAAACTCTGATTTAACATGCCTTCAAGAATTGAAGTCTTACTTCGTAGAACGTAGGTCTGATTCAGGGCAAACACGCATAACAGATGCTAAGGAATTGTCAGGAATTCTAGGCGTGAAAGGAAATTTTAAAGCTGAAGCAGGAATACATAGTCGACCAAAAAGGTCAATTTTGATTGTGAGCATGCTGGCCAGGTAATAGATGATCCAAGTAAAAAGTTCCGCGTTAACTGTTTCTACCAGACCATCGATACAATGATTGTTTGCATAGAAGCACGGTTTCAGGTTCTTGATGTATGTAATAATCACTTTGGATTCTTATGTAACATCCATGAACTTCGAATTATGGATGATGAATCTTTGCTATGAAATTGTAAAGATTTTCAATTGATTTTAACTGATGGAAATGAGCGCGATATCGATGCCACAGCTTTTCTAGATGAACTTAATGAACTTCTACTGCACATTACTGTGAAAATCTCACCAATTGAGATATTGAATTGCATCCACGAAAACTGCCTAACGTCGGTTTATCCAAAAACTTATGTTGCTTTGCGAATTCTCCTCACTTTACCCGTTTCCGTCTTAAGTGCTAAAAGGTAGCTTTCGAAGTTAAAGATAATAAAAAATTATCTACCTAATACCATGCATGATGAACGAATGTCAGCTTTAGCTACTATGGCTATAGAGCAGGTAATACTAGATTTAATTGTTTGTGAATCAATCATCTGTGATTTTGCTTCGGCGAAAGCAAGACGTCAACCTTTTACTTAAAACTACGTAAATTGTTGCGGTTGGCTAATCCTAATGGTTTTTTTAAAATAAATTTTTTATTAAACAATAGCAAGATCTACTTCACATGATTACTTTCCCTCTGAAAACAATTAGGATCTAACATAATAATGTATCAAACTATTAATTTATTTAGATAGATAAACGTTTATTCTTCAGCCTGCTGGCCTTAAAAAATTGACTTGCTTACACTCCCATTTTTTTTTATTTATTTATTTTTTTTTATTTTTTTTTTACAGAATTTTCTTAAAACTAACCCTTAAAGTAACATCCTTCCACACCTTATCTCTAACGCCGCTCGCTCTTATCGCCTTGCATTCCTCGCCTCGCACGCATGTCCCTACTTTCTCGCTTTGCCTCGCATTACCAAACTCTGCCTCCACGGCTTATACCTAATGCTTTTCTACTATTTACAATATTTACATTTACTTATATTTACTTCCTCCTCTATTTACAATCTTTCCATCTCCATTCCTCTTCCTCCTTCCTTCTCTTCTTCTCCATCTTACCCAAGAGTTCCTTCACCCATGCTACTGCCCTTTTGTCCCCCCTTTCATGCATCAATACCTCCATGCTTATCCCACATAGTTCACACATCCTCTTTTCCCTAGCGAGCCAGAACCTATTAAAACCCTCCATGCACCCACATCTCATCCTCGCTATAAGCTCCTGACTTCCTTTCTCTCCTTTCTCACACAAATATTGCGCTCTCGCCCTTGGCATAATCCACACATAGTTCCCATTAAACCTTGTCTCTCTTATTCTCTCTTCCCCTGCTGTCTTCTCTCTCTCCATGCCGTTTTTCTTAACCAACTCATATACCTTCCTTCCTCATGCATCCTTCTCACTTCATCCATCTGGAGTTCATTCGTTCTAAAATACCTTTCTCTTTCAACCTCCACCTTCCCACCCCCTCTCCTGTTCTCCTTCTTCCACCAACACTCCCTAACCAGCTTACTTCCCCCCTCTTCCAAAAATTTCTCCTCATATTTACACGCCCAACTCCCCGCTAGAATCCCTACACTCGTTCTCCCCGTCTCCCTCCTGACAATATAATTAGGCGTGTTGCTTGCCAGCCCCAGTATCCACTTTACATACCTCCCCTGTGTCCTATTTACCTCTTCGCTTTCCTTCCACCCCCACACCTCTACTCCATAAAATAGCACACTCATCACTAGTGAGTCAAACAATTTGATTCTCCTTCCAAAATCATCTGCGAATAACTTCTTTTTCCAACCCCCACACCTGCCTCATCACCACATTTACCCTCCTCACTCTCTCTTTTATGTGACCATCCACTCCGCCATTCCTCCAAAACAAGAAACCCAGGTACACAAACTCTTTCACCTCCTGCACCACCTTTCCCTTCCACTTCCACTCCCCTACCTTATCCCTTCCCCCTCCTTTTCTGAACACCATAACCTTGGACTTTTCCGCATTCAGTTCTAACCTGTTCTTATCCAGGTATCTTCTCAACCTCTTCATCATTTCCTTTAAGGCCTCCTCGCTTTTTGCCAACAACAGTATGTCATCTGCATACGCTAGTGACCAAATTCTAACCCCTCCTATCCGCGAATTGAAATTTGCCTCCGGGCGGCCGACAGTCTGAAGCGGCCCCTGATGATGCCATATATGTATGGCACCTTTTTGACCTCCTTCTAAAATGTTTTTCACATAGTTTTTAACAAATTACAAGTAAAAAAAGCAAGTTACAGGTATTGTAGAACTTCATTTGACATTAAGAAACCTTGAGAACATGTTGTTTTTTTACGGAATGGATTTTATAAATAAACAAAGTGAGAAAATACAGATTTTTTACATACTAAATTCAATTGTGACTAATCCACAATAGTAAATTAGCTGAAAATAAGGTCTAAGGGGGGTTTTGGGTCACAGGTTACGAATCTAAAGACAACATTCGAAAATTCAAAATGACGTATCCAATATGGTGGGAAAAATATTTAAAAATGAGTCTCGTAGCAGCCACAGATTCTCAGTAGGGTGATTACGAATCTGAAGTTAAAATTCAAAATGGTGGATCCAATATGGTATCAAAAAATTAAAAAAATTGGTTTCGTGGCCCAAAATCGCCTGAGGACCAATTTTGACGCCAGTAGACCGATTTTTTAATATTTTGGCAGCCATATTGTACCAATTCGAATGTAAGGAAAATTTCCCGGTAAGAAGGCTGCATTAAAAGGTATTAAACTTTTCAATACCTAGGAATGCCGTTTTTGTCCTTTTTTGAATGCCCTATTAGGCAGCGAAAATATGTAGGTCGGAGCTGTCAAACGTAACCTGAAATAAGTTAAAAACAACATTTTCGTCTAACGCATTGGACGGCGCTTTAAAAGCAACATTTGCAAAATCTAGGAGAGTTGTGCATAAAAATACATCACTTTATTAGGATTGTTAGCGAATAATCGGAATTAAATTAATTGAATTAAAATTTAAAGTGCAGCCTTCAAAGTGGTTCTATTAGGTATCTATTAGATTGTATTTTATCAGAAGTTGCAGAAGTACAAAATTCCTTCTATAATAGGCTCTACTAGGATTGTTAGTAGATAATCAGAATTAATTGTATTCCCAGTGGGCACAAAATTTGACCACGTCTTTACGTCATCGTTACCAGATCTTTACGATGACTTTCAGACATCCTGTGTATGTTCATGTCGTTAAGATGTCTTTACGATGCGGAAAAGACATCGCCAGATCGTACGACGTCTTTACGATATCTTTAAGTTGTCGTAAAGATGTCGTAACGATGTCGTAAAGACGTCGCCAAATTTTGTGCCCACTGGTTTAAGATTCAAAGTGCCCCTGCTTGAAATGCCGGATAGGACCCGATAGAAACCAGACAAGACCCTGATAGAAACCGTATAAGTCTTATATACGGGTTATTACGAGGTAAGACCGAGGAGGGAGATTGGGAGCTGGAGTACCGTGATAAGGGTTTAGACACAATGAAACGAATGATTCATAAAAACTTAGTTATGGTTTATTAAACCACTTACGTCGTGAGATTGAGTATCCCGAGGTGGGTTTGGCTGCTCGAGCCGATTGAAGGTTTCCTCCAGGAGGTGGGCCGACGAGACGGAGCGGCAGCGAGACGACATGGTGACGAGAACGTGGCGACGGCAGAGCGAACAACATATGTACTATTGCGCGCACTACCGACAACGAGTTATTTGTCGTGTTGATTTCTCTTTGATAGGGTAGATTGCCCTTTGAGTCTTTTTTTTGTCTTTGGAGTGGATTGTCCTTTGAGTCGGTTTTTTTGTTTGTCTTTGGAGTCGATTGTCCTTTGAGTCTGTTTTTATTTGAGTTCAATTGTTGTTGTTTTATTTAGTTATTAATTATTAAAATTGTAAATCTCATTCAAACTATGTAATTTAGTTTATTAACAAAAAGTCAGAGTCCATTTTTTTCCTGTTATAGAATTTTTAATTCTGCGTTCCACTGTTTGTACTTCCTTTCTGAGGTTTATATTTCTTCTTGTATATCTTGTTGTATTATCGTCTTTTTCTTTCTTCTCAAAGAAGGCTGTTACTTCTGTCTTGTATTAGGAGTCAAAATGCTGTTATCTTTCAAATTGTTTGTTAGAGTCGTTTTACAGTAGTTGTGTTCAGAGTGTTGTTTATAGTTTTTCGAGTTCATTTGTGTCGTTAATGCAATTGATTATTTTAATGCTTTTGTTCAAGTCTGAATATTCTGACTTAAACTCATTGATATTTCCCACGCCTATGTGCCATTATCTGTATTTTCATTTTCTAATTTAAAATCATTTATATTCCATTCTCCAACGCTTTTTCCCTTTAGGTTTTTTAATTCGTAAATCGTTGAGGAAATTTTCTTTTTGATTATAAAAGGACCTTCATACTGGTCGTCAAGTTTACCTGCCTTTTTATCCGCTTTGTTT
The DNA here is from genome assembly GCA_932195095.1 of Andricus curvator. Taxonomy (NCBI): domain Eukaryota; kingdom Metazoa; phylum Arthropoda; class Insecta; order Hymenoptera; family Cynipidae; genus Andricus; species Andricus curvator. The sequence goes on along the minus strand of CAKNYM010054091.1, from coordinate 9,107 downwards.
GATAGTTTGGTTACCCTTCTTAAAACCTTATCTCCTATTTTAAATTCTAGGGGTCTCCTTCTTAAGTTATAATTGCTAGCTTGTCTGTTATTTGACTGGTCTAAAGTTTGCTGGACTTCCTCTTGAATGATTTGTAACTTCCTTAGTCTATCTGTCCATTCATCTACGCTTTGAAACTCTATTTTGGTATCGTTTTCAATATTTTTTCTAAGTGATTGAATTGGTTCTAATTCGCGACCTAGATTTAAAAATGCTGGGGTGAATTGAGTCGAGAAATTTTTGCTAGTGTTTATTGCGAACTGCAGATCGTCTATGTGTTCGTCCCAGGTGGAGTGATCATTGTCTATGTACGTTTTGATTATCTGTTTTATCGTTCTATTGTGTCGTTCTGTCGGGTTAGCTTGTGGGTAATATTTTGGCGTTTTCGTGTGTCTAATTCCGAATTTTTCCGTTAATTCTCTTAAAGTTTTGTTGACAAATTCTGTGCCATTATCGGTGTGGAGAATCCGCGGTGTTCCCCAGCGCGAAATTACACGTTTATGGAATTCCGACTCTATTGTTGTTCCGTTCGCTTTTTTAATCGGGATTATTTCGACCCATTTTGTGAAAAGATCCACAAAAACTAATAAATTTTGGTTCTTTCTCTTTTTTGAAATCGGTAATGAGCCCATGATATCTGCAGCAATCATGGTCCATCTTTCTTCGACGATTATTTTTCCCATTTGTCCTAATTTTGGTTCGTTACCCGGTTTGGTTCTCTGACAAACTTTACAATTTTTTACGTATTTGATTATTTCCGAATACATCCCTGGCCAGAATTAGTACTCTGAAATTCTCGCGTGCGTTTTTTCGGAACCTAAATGTCCTGCTTGTGTGTTATCGAGATTTTCTTTTAAAACCTGTATTCGCAATTTTTTGGGTACGACGAGTTTCCATGGGCTAGAGTCTCGTAGAAGAGTAGATTTTAGTGGGTCAGTTCTGCAAAAGTAGAGTTGCGAATCTCTGATTCGCCATTTTTCGTGTTCTTCCGGTCTTTTTTTCAATTTGTCTCATTTTTGTTGAGTACCAGTCGTCTGTTTTGTCATCAATGTCCGCTTTCGGTTCTTCGACACGCTAATGCGAACGCGATTACTTTTGGTGATTCTCCCGATCTCGACAGAGCATCAGGGAGAAAATTTGAACTACCTTTACGATACATGACTTCGTAGTCATATTCGAGAAGTTCTAGTGCCCATATGGCTAATCGGCCAGTGGGATTTAGAAGGTTATGGAGCCACTTTAACGCTAAGTGGTCCGTGATGACTTTAAAGCTGTAGCCTTCTAAGTATGGCCTAAATTTTCGTATTTTTATTATTATTATTACGTAATTTACGCCGTCAATTGTCTGCGTAAGTACGGCTCCCAACCCCGTGTTACTCGCGTCGGTTTCGAGTTGGAAGAGTTGTGTAAAATCTGGGCAGGTTAATATTGGTGCTGAAGTTAAAAGGTCTTTAATTTTTTGGAAAGCCTCATCATCCCTATTATGCGCTGTAATTGATTAATATTTTTAGGTTTAGGGAATTCAAAGATTGGTTGGATTTTTTCGTCATCTATTTGGAGTCTTTTGTCGTTATCTTTAAAACCTAAGTATTTGATTTGCGAGCAGCCGAACTTGCATTTGTCCGGGCTGATCGTTAAATTTGCATTACTGATTTTATCTAATACGATATTTAAATATTCCAAATGGTCTTCAAAATTTTGAGTCACAATCACTATGTCATCTAGATAAAAAAAAACTTTTGGTTTCATCTTTATCCGAATTTAAGATTTTAGGCGTTTCGGTGCTAGGTTGTAGTACTTTTGGCCCTAGTACCCGCCCTTCCAGTTTCCCTGGTTATAAACATACTAAGGGCATTCTCTTTTTAAATGGCCCGTTAAACTGCAATGATAACAATTTAAGTTATTTGTATTTTCGGTCGCGATTTTGTTAGGTTCCTGTTTTTTGTCTGAGTTATGATTTGTTTTGTCTTGTGAGTCATTGTTATTATTATTACTCGGCTTTTGGCTTTTGTTACCGTAATTCGATTTTTCGAAATTTTGTTTACCGTTATTATTTCCTGAGTTATTTTCTGCCATTTCTATTGGAAATCCAATCATTGGGTTACTTTGACCTTGGTTTTGCCCTAATGAAATTTGATTAAACATTGGTAACATTTGGTTGTGAGGGCTGTAAGGGTACCTGGATCTATTGTATGTGAATCTGGGTAGGTAATTTGGTCTGAAATTTTGTTGGTATTGCTTTGGGAAAAGTGGAGATGGAAATCCGAATGGTAAAAATGGGTATCGGTTTTTGTATTGTTTTTTAATTTGATTATTTTGACTTTCGTTTCCGTATTGGTTATCATTTTGACCATTTTTATTTTCTCTCAAGCCTTTATTATTGCCCGGACTATTTTTATCCCCACTACTGTTACTACGTTTTTGTTCAACTTTATCCTCTAGTTTAGGTTCAGTAATTTGTAAAACTTGCCCTCGGATTTAGGATTTGGCTAGCTCAGTTTCCTATAATTTACCTAAATCTTCTAAGTCTTCAGAAGTTTCGAAATCGTTTCTTTTTATATACATTTTATATCCTATTCTGAGGTTTTCATATGCTCTACGCAATTCCCATTCACGGCTTTTTCTGGGGTATAATTTTATAAATAGTTTTATAATCTCTGTCAGATATGAGTTAATATTTTGTGTCCTTTTTTGATTGCAAAATTTAATTTTTTGCCTAATTTCCTCAGAAAGTCTTTAATCGATATAAGCGTTTTTAAAATCTTCGAGAAAGTCAGATAAACGTCTCCAGGAATTTCTATTTATTTCGCACCAATCTTTTGCATCTTCGATTAGTAGTGCGTCTAGATTTTCTAAGATATCCCAATCGTTTATTTTATAACCCCTTTTAAATCTTTTCAGCTCTTCAAGGAAATGCGCGGGACTATCGTCTGTATTATTGCGAAATTTAATTGACCAATTGCTCATAATTTGGAAGGGAGTTTTGATCATTCCGAATGGGAAATAAGTTGCTGGAATTGTATGGTTATTTGTGTGAGAATCGAATTCGTAATCTGAGTCTGAGTTATTAGTGTGTATTCTTGAATGTCTGTTTGGTCTATTGTTTGGTGTCGAGAGTCTACGTCGTCTGTTTTGATTTGAGTCGATTCTGTCCTCCAATGGTTCGCTGTCATTTGTGTTTTGTAATTTTATGTTATTAACTCTCGTTCCACTACGGTTATTATTGTATGAAGGTTGATTATGTTCCTGTAAATTTTCCCTTATATTGAACTGTACTCAGTTTTTAATAAGAGGTGCGCTTTTATTTTTTCTATCATATGGTTCTATTGTTTTCTTTCTGTATTCGAAAGAACTATTAGCAAGTGGGTCGAGACTAAACCTTAAATTTTTCGTTCTTTCTTCCTTTTTTTAAAAAAATCTTTCCCTTTGTTTATGCATAAATTCGTTATATTCCGCGGTTTCTAAAAGTTCATCTGATTCTAATATGAACTGGGTGTTATTTTACAGGAATGAATCGCGTTGTAAAGTTTCATTATTAAATTTTCGCGAAATATTTATTGGGCCTAACGCGCCTATTGCGGGTAAATTGTCATTGTCCCACTAGAAGGTATTGTTTTCTAAATCGAAGGTTTTGTTAGGTTGAGTATTTTTAGTTGGTCTGTCTTGTTTTGTGCTATTGTTTCTACTGGGTGTTTCCGTGTTTTTTCGCGTGAACCCTCTACCACGACCTATGGATCTGCTAATTGTTTTTGGTGTTGCTCCCCTACTTTGGGGTGTATCGTTAGTTAAATCAATGTTTTGATTTGGAAGTGCAGGGGCACCTTCCAAAACTAGAATTTTTTCTGATATCTAATTGATTCTAGAGTTCGAAAATATGTTTATTTTCGTCGTAGAACCCCTTTGTTTATAAGATACGTCGCGCGACCTTGGTGCGACTCGCGGGTATTGCTTGCTGTGCGTGCGAAATTGTTTGCGCTTGAACGGTTCCTTCCGTTCGGCGCTTGAAATATTCGACAAGAAACAAAATTCCTCATGTTTTCCCTTTTCAGGTTTCCCTTTAATAATTTTCTATTCGTTTTTCTAATTCCGTCTTTATTCTTTTCAAAAGCTTAGTTTTTACTTTGACCCTAAAAAAAATACGATAATTCTTTCCAACAAAAAGAAAAAGAAATCGATTGCAGATTTATTTTTTCTTGATTTTATCTTGCTTTTAATAATTCCGAAATGAAATCTCTTGCATCGATTTCCGTTTTTGGTTTACTTTTTATGCCCGGTTTGGCCTTTCTCTCGATTTTTATCTTTTCGAAAGGGCTCGAAAAGAATTTGTAGCTTTTTATTAGATATGTGGGTGGTACATAATCATCGGTAGTGAATGGCAAATAATCGTCAATAATAAAGGAAACACATAATCATTACACAGGTAAAAAAATTTCAATAATCATTGGCACACAAGGAAAAATCATTTGCATCAGCACAAAAAATCATCAAGTTGGCGTATAAATGTATATAAATCAATGGCATAAATCAATCATTGCATATATATATATATATATATATATATTCGGTTGTATTTCGGTGTACCAAGGGTTTCTGCTGAATATGGTTACAATGATTAATAAGCAGTCGCGTACAATTGTCCAGGGATGGTCCCGAAGGAATAACCCCTAAGCGAAGGCGTAACAACCGGGCCGAAAGCTGAATGGCACCTGGGTAAGGTGTCTTAAACGGTGACTCTGGGATACCGGGCGACCTCTCAGAGTACTAGCCTTATCCTTGCACGCGTGGCTCTACAAGGATGGACGAACCCTTTCCCTAGCTGCTCGTGGGAACAACAATGAAACCACCAAAACACCAAAATGTTGTAGATGCGGTTCAAAACGATCGAACGCGCAGAGCACCCGACAATGGGTCGGCAAACAATGCCGATCATCCTAGAGTTCGGGGTGCTGAAAATAATTTAGATGGAAACACGACGACGAACTGGCGAAACGCCCACATTGAGTAGACGGATCAACTCAGGAATGACGTGCTAGACTGCTACGATGCCAGCATTATCCCTTTTCGCGGAGGCTCTATGGCGCATATGCACACTCTGTGGTGCCAGAAACACCCAGAGCTTCAGCACGTTTCGCATCAGTCTTTGCGAAATCAAGCCGACAACTTCTGGAAAAATGGATCTGTACGCGGAGCACTTCCCCAACCGCTGCTTGATCAAGCTGCAGACGAAGATGAGGAAGTGATATTAAGACCAACCGCAGAAAGCAGGGTCCTTCTGAGAGATGATCGCAATTTCAGTACAAGGAGGAACATTAACATGCAAGTCCATCCTAAGCCCCAAGATCTGGCTGAAATGGATGCCTCACTTCGTAGAGATATCTCGCAAGAGTCCGACCTCTGGACCATAAATTGCTCAGTTTATGGTGCTGCGAGAGCTTTGGCTGATTCAAATCGGAGGCTAAAACAGACGATGGATCAAAAGACCAAAAGACGCTTGCATCAACTGAACAAGAAGATTGGATGGGCAAGACAGAATGCGTCCCGTGTTCAATGTGTGTTTGACTACATAACATCTGGTAGACTGTTCACGGAAAGGGTTCGAAAGTTCGCCCAAGAACTAAAGATCTTGAATCACACAGTAAACAAGTCAAAGCTGCTGACAATAAAGCAGCATATTGTTGACAATGTACGGCTGTTATCTGTCGCAAGGAGGAGACTAAAGGAGAGATGGATCAGGGAGAATCAACAGTTTCTCGCTGACCCATCGTTTTGAGACAACCTCATACAATCTGAGGAGGAATGTCCACCAATCACTGCCGAAGAGGTGAAAAAAGCACTTAGAGGCACGAAGAACTTTTCCGCTGCTGTACCAGATTGTATCAAGAACTTCTGGTGGAAGAAGTTTACTTCTACACACCAACATTTGGCCCGCATATTTACATCATATTTAAAGTCGGAGACGCCCATTCCGCAGTGGCTGGTGTTAGGACGCACTATACTCCTGCCGAAAAAGGCAACTTGTCCAACCCAGAGAATTACAGGCCAATAACTTGTTTGAACACACTGTATAAGATCTTTACAGCTGTCCTAAACAACAGGATTCTTCGACGAATTGAGCCTGGATGGCGAGAGATGTACGAACAACGTGGCTCAAAAAAAGGTGTAGCAGGCTGTCGAGAGAACCTGCTAATTGACAGGTGTGTCTGTAAAGACGCTGCAGCCCATCAGCGCGTCCTGTCAATGGCCTGGATTGACTACCGGAAAGCATTCGATTCAACCTCTCATAGACTTATCATCTGTCTGTTGGAAAGCTTGAAGGTACATCCACACATATTGAGATGCATAGAGAGATTGATGCCTCTTTGGAAAACTAGATTTACTATCTCATCTAGAAATTATCGTGTGACAACAAACAACGTCACCTTCCACAGGGGTGTCTTTCAAGGTGACACCATGAGCCCTTTGCTTTTTTGCATCACACTTCTGCCTCTATGTCTCGCACTACGAAATTCTCCTGAATACCTCTGTGGCGACACTAATCATCGCGAGCACAAGGTCACACATGTATTCTATATGGATGACCTGAAGATCTATGCCTCTGGTAAAAGCAAACTTCAAACTGCTATAAATATCGTCAAGAACTACATAGGAGAGATTGGGATGGACTTTGGTTTGGACAAGTGTGCCAAAATTAATATGAAGAAAGGAAAGATTACTGGCGTTCCCAAGGACCCTGAGCTTGTGGATATAAGTGTTATTAGACATCTTAATACTGGAGAGACCTATACATACCTAGGCGTGCCTCAAAGCCGCATTCAGGACGCAACATCAGTGAAGGAGTCTCTGCGAAGCAGATACAAGCATCTTCTTTGACAGATTTGGTCTTCCAATCTGTCGGCGTTGAACAAGGTATCTGCGACTAACATGCTTGCCGTCCCGGTTCTACTCTACTCGTTTGGGGTGGTTCAATGGACAAAGAACGAGCTTAAGGCGCTTGATGTCACCACACGTAAGATCATGCATATGCATAAAAGCTTGCATATAAATTCGTCAGTTCCGCAATTATACATTTTACGCCGTCAAGGCGGACGCGGACTTCTGAATCTCCAGTGTCTTCATAACCGAATTGTTCTAAGTACAGCTTACATCGTTGTGAATGGCAGAGATCCTCTCCTAAAGATGGTCAGGAACCACGAGATGATTGGCGAAGGAGCGTTCCTTTACAAAGCCGCGGAGCAAGCGGCCGAGACCCTTGGCCTGAATTTTAACATCAGAAGTGAGGAAAGTGCATTACTCCAGTAGATGCTTCACTTCTAAAAGCCAAAGTAAAGAAAGCAGAGGTTGGAAAATTTCACCAACAGCTACTTGACAAGAAAATGCACGGAAACTTTCAAAGAAATGTAGAAAAACAGTCCTTGTCGAAGGAGCAAACTTTTGCTTTCCTCAAATCATCAGGGCTTAATTCAGGTACAGAGGGTTTTATTTTCGCATGCCAGGACGGTGTCATTTCCATCTTAACATACCGTGAGCGCATTTTATGTCAAGAAGTTCCCAGTGATAGGTGCAGGGCGTGTCATGCACACGCTGAGTACCTAGAACACATTCTATCAGGGTGTCCGACCCACGCAGGAACTACGTATATCTATAGACATAGTGCGGCCCTAAGAGTGCTTTATTACCATCTTTGTCGCTCTTACGGTGTCGGCCGCGACCCTGCCCTGCCGAATGCTCCAAGCGAGATAGAGTAAGTTGTCCAAAACGAGAGGTGTCAAATTTGCCTTGTCCTTGTGATAGGTGCTCTCCGAGGTGCGAAACTATCACTGGTTCGTAACCTTAAAGCCACACGAGGGTTTCACCGGCCTGACGTTGTGATTTTGTCGTTCCCTGTGACCACCCATCTCACGGTTGTGAGACGTGGCCATAGTTGTCATTTATCGCGGTTCTACTGGGGGCTATTGACATTTTTTTTAGATGGCAGTTGCTCTTAGTGGGACCCTGCGGTGGTTGTTTAAATTTTTTTTAAATTATATAAATCGTTTTCAAGGATAGTAATCATAGGTACATATACATCATGAGCATGTATAAATCATTTTAAATTTAGAAATCATTCCTGAAATGGCAAGCCATGTGGAATCAATAGCATGCAAAAATAATCAAAAAAGTTTGATAGTAACAGTCAAAAGTAGAGAGTTTAAATTCGGAATTTTGGGTTAGGCGCTAGGTATTACGAGGTAAGACCGAGGAGGGAGATTGGGAGTTGGAGTATCGAGATAAGGGTTTAGACACAATGAAACGAACAATTCATAAAAACTTAGGTATGGTTTATTAAATCACTTACATAATGAGATTGAGTATCCCGAGGTGGGTTTGGCTGGTCGAGCCGATTAAAGGTTTCCTCCAGGAGGTGGGCCGACGAGACGGCGTGGGGACGAGACGGAGCGGCAGCGAGACGACATGGTGACAAGAGCGTGGCGACGACAGAGCGAACAACGGATGCACTATTGCGCGCACTACCGAAAACGAGTTATTTCGGACGCGAGCAAGTCCAGACTGAGCAACTGCTGTGTTGTTGCTCGGGACTTCGGGTTCCCTCGGGGGATTCCATCTTAGCTCGTGTGTGGCCCGGCAACCCTTTCGTGCTGGGCCGTACCGAGTTCCATTTAATGGTAACAATTCTGTTACAGGGTCTGTCCGAGCTCTATACGTAGAATTATTTCCAGTCCGGGAATTTGACGGACCTATTCGGGTTCTATCAGGGAGACCTGACCAATCCTGTATTTTAGTAAAGACCACAGTGACCATTATCCGAGGCTATCTGGTATCTATCCGGGACGCGGAACCAGAAATTAATTTTGTATAAGTGAAAACGATCATCTTTCCGAGTCTATCTGAGAGTTTACCGTTGAAAAAAGGAACACGTCCTACAGTTTACGTTTATCCGGGTCTATCTGAGACCTATTTGGAACACGAAAACAAAAATTCGTTTCCCCTAAATTCAAATGAAGTATCTAGCCTGGTATATCCGGGACCTATCTGGGAGTTTACCGTTGAAAAAAGAAACAAGTCCTACA
>CAKNYM010054086.1:0-13781 GCA_932195095.1 Andricus curvator | reverse complement strand
AATTCTATTACATACTGAATTCAAAATTCTTGAAATTTTCTGTAATTGTAATTTCACTGAAGTTAAGCAGCGTTTGACGCGATTAGTACTTGGATGGGTGAAATAAGAAAGATATATTGAAGTAATCCCAGGCCGAGGTACAGAAATAAATGTGGGTATACTTCCGAAAAGGTCATGCAAGAATATTGACTTGATACTTGGCCTAGGGTATTCTGTTAGACCCTAGTTGAACGCACTAAAAGGATTTTTGGCACAGATCAATATGAATCAAGTCATTAATAATTTTGACTTTTTTTAAATTAGTTTTTCTCCCAAAATCTCGAAAAATATTGATTTTGAAAAAAATGTTGTTCGCAAAAGTTGTAGATTTTGTAAAAACACATATTTTTTGTATTTATACGTTTATTCTTACATAAATTTTCATCGTAAAAAGTGACAAAAATGAATTTTCAGATTTTTTACAAAAAAATGACCGGCAGTAGGATGAGTGGTTTTTTTCTGAGGCGTTGGAAAAGGATTTGGCGTAAGTGGTTGGAGGGGGAGTGGTCCATTTAAAATGCCCAAGATTAGGCCTTAATTTAAAATATCAATTTCGAACCCAGAATGAAATAGTTAGTTTTAAACCAAAGAGATGGAAAATTCGACAAGAATTTGACATTTGACCAAATAATTGAATTTTTTTAACAAAAAGAAAAATTTGCAAGAAAAAATGTAATGTTTGAAATTCAGTGAAAAATGTTGATTCCTAACCAGAAAAAAAATTAATTCTCACAAAATAGTTAAATTTTCACTCAAAGAGACAAACTATAAATTAAAGTGATGCATTTTTAATGTAGAAAAATGAATTTTCAACGGAATGGTTCAACGTTTAACTAAATACTTGAATTTTTAACCAAACAGATGATTTTTTAACGAAGAAGATTAATTTACTACCAGAAAAGTTAAATTTGTAACAAAATACATACATTTTTTGACGAAAAGATCAATTTTCTACCAAATGATTAAATTTTCAACTAAAAAATATCAACTTGAAACAAGAATAGAATAGTTGTATTCACAGTTAAAGAAATCAGTTCTGAAAAAAAAAATTAATTTTCAACAAAAAAAAGTTTTTTAACAATTAGTTGATAAGATATAAAGAAAAAAAATAAATAAATGAAAAAAAAAATTAAAAAAATTAAATTAATAAATTAATAAAATAAACTAATAAAAATATAATGAAATACAAAAAAAATAAATAAATTTTACACAACAAAAAATTAATTTTTATTCCACCAAGATAGTGGCTTCCACGGGCATCACTTCCCCAGTGAAATATTAAGATACCGACACTGTGGTGATCCATTTTTTGAAGAAAGTGGATCTTTTTGATAGACATTATATCTTTTTAGTTAAAAATTTAATTATTTTGTTTAAAATGTAATTTGTTTGGTCGGAAATTAATTTTTTTACTGAAAATTAATCTGTTTTGGTTCAAGATTGTATTTTAGACTGAAAATTTATATTTTGTAGTGGAAAATTCGTTTTTTCGGTCTAAAATGAATCCTCTTGGTTACAAATTCCTTAAAATGTTATCTATTAAACTTTTCGTTGAGAATTCATATTTTTCGATTGAAAATTCAACTACCTATTTGAAAGTGGAACTACTTGGTGGTTAAAATTCATATTTTTAACTAAAAATTGGACTATTCCATGTTTTGATGTAAATGTATCTTCTTAACGTGTTCAGTGACAGGTGGTGAGAGGATTTTACGGAATTTCTGTGGAAGGTGTGAGTCGAGTGTGAGGGTGGAAGCCTAGGAGGTGAGTAAGGTTGTGTGGGGTAAATTGGGGAGATAAAAAGTAATTTTCAGCGTAGGTGTGAGGTGGGATTTAGTTGGAAAGAGAAAGTGAGGTTAGGTTGGCAAGGAATCGGAGGAGTTTTTGGTCAGGAGTCTTGGACCTTCGAGGGATCAAGGGTGGTTCTCGCAGAGTTGGTGGATGTTAAGGGAGAGAAAGGGGTGTCGGCAGGGGCTGTGAGGAATTAGAAAAAAGGGAAATAAAGGAAAAATTTGGCGTCGATAGACGGCAGCATTCTTCAGAGACATCTGCCAGTTGCGGAGGGTACTGCATGGAGAGGTCCCAGTTACCGGCGGCAGAGCGGGAGGTGGGCAGTGAGAGTGCTGGCATTGCTGGTAGTGAAATTGATGGGGAGGAAATTTTCGACGTGCCACGACGGCCAACAGCGCGTGTTCCGGTGTCGACCGGCGCGTCGGGTGAGGGAGAAAGCGGAACGGTGGGAACGAAGGAAGCAAGAAGGTAATGGAGAGAGCGTCTAGCGCAAGGGACGGGGAGGATCTCTTGAAAAGGAAGAGAGACAGCCAAGAGAGTCCGGAGAAAAGCGAGGTCGAGAGCCCGTTTAAAAAAAGCGGGATAACACCTAGGTCACCCCCACAAAGATTGGAGGGAAAGACAAAGCAGGAGGCTCGGGATGCTGTTAGGTGTGATCAGATGACTGAGGGAGGACGTAAGGGGGACTAAGGAGCAGATAGAAGGCATGAGGGAGGACTTGAGAATCAGAGATGAGAGATGGGAAAAGGAGGTGAAAGAGCTGAGGGAGAGAGTAGAAGGGTTAGAGAGGGAAAGGAAAGAAAGAGAAGTTAAAATAAAGCAGATGGAAGAGGTGATTAGGGTCTGGAAGGAAAGGACAGAAAAAAGGCTTGAGAAGGTGGAGGGCAGAACAGAAATGGAAGTAGGAGACGGGGTAGGGAGGTGCGAGATTAAAGGTATTTGGGAGAGGGTAGAGAATATGATAGAAGAGAAAGTGGGAGAGCGTAGGAAAAAAAGGAGGAGAGGGCGGATAGGGAAAGGATAAGGGTAATGGAGTTGAGAATGGAGAGAAAAGAGAAGGCAGACAGGAAAAATAATAATATTGTGATAAGAGGTTTGAAGCTAAAAAGAGGGGAAGAAAGATTTGATGAGAAAGGAAAGGAATGTGCACATAATGCTGTACGACAGGGCTAGGAGAGAGAGGAGTGAAGGGAGATCGGCGAAGGTAGGATATCGAAAAAAAACGTAGACGAGAAAATTTGGGTGTCTGACGAGGAGAAAGAGGTGTTGAAGAAAGTGCAGGGGAATTTGTTTCGTAGGAAGTAGGGGGTGCGGGTAATGCAGGGTAGAGGAGTAGTGAAGGTGCTGTACTGGAATGTAGCAGGGGTAAAGAAGAAGGATGAGGAGTTCTGGAGGTATATTTGATGTTCTGGGACTGGTAGAGACGTGGATAGTAAGAAAGAAATGGGATAGAATAGAGCCAAAGCTGCCAAGGGGGTATAGGTGGTGACTCCAGGAGGCGGTCAGAGTGAAGAAGAAAGGAAGGGCTAGTGGGGGAATTTTAATAGGGGCTAGAGATGGATGAGTGGAAAAAGATCATGGAGAGGAAGAGGAGGAGGGAGTGCAAATGAGGGAAGTGAAGAAAGGAGGGGTAACGTGTAAGTTTGTGATAGTGTACAATAGGGATGGGATGGAAATAATTACTTAAAGGGTGGAAGGCTTGCTAGGCGAAAGAGAGTAGAGTATGGTGGTACTGGGTGGGGACTTTCATGCGAGGATGGGGAGGGAAGGGGGCCTTTACAGGGAAGGGGAGAGCTTCGAAAGGAAATCGAAGAATAAGATAACAAATAAGAAGATAGAGAAACAGATAAGGAAGTTCAGAAGGTCAAAAGCAGCAGGGCTGGATGGGGTAGAGAACGAAGCATGGCTGTTTAGTTCACAAAAGGTTAGGGAGAGGCGTATAAAGTATACACGATGGTGGTGGCGGAGAGGCTGCGGAAGGATTTTGAGGGGAAAGGAATATTGCCGGAGACGCAGGCGGGCGTTAGGGCGGGCAGGAGTACTATCGATAATATCTACGTTCTGCCTGATCGAGAGGGTAAGGGAGATATATGAAGAGGAGACCAAAGATAAGGTAAGAGAAGGGGAGGGGATTTCGGACGGGTTCAAGATGGATAGGGGGTAAGGCAAGGGTGTCCGCTTAGCCCAACGCTTTTTGCGATTTTAATTGCGGATATGGAAAGTAAGCTGGTGACCGAGGTGATAGGAGGAGTCAGGATAGGCGGGGTTAGGATTTGGTCACTAGCGTATGCAGGTGACATAGTGTTGCTGGCAAGAAGCGAGGAGGCCTTAAAGGAGATGATGAAGAGGTTGAAAAGATACCTGGATAAGAATAGGTTAGAGCTGAATGCGGAAAAGTCCAAGGTTATGGTGTTCAGAAAAGGAGGGGGCAGGGATAAGGGAGGGGAGTTCGAGGGAAAGGCGGTGCAGGAGGTGAATGAGTTTGTGTACCTGGACTTCTTGTTTCGGAGGAATGGGGGAGTGGATTCTCACATAAAAGAGAGAGTATTATTTCTGTTAATATTCCTTATTGATTTTCAAACCACTGTAAGCTTTTTTATCCACAAGCTTTTTTCGTTCAACTAGGTTTTTTTAATTTGCAAGCTTTTTTGTCGACCTTTTTTTGGCCCGAAAGCTTTTTTTTTGTTTTGGAACTTTTTTCAGCTCGCGAGTTTTTTTCGCTCGCGGCGTTATCACGGAGAAAAATAGATGGTCAAAGTTAGAGGGTCGAAATTTAGAGAGCCAGTCCGTTCTTCTAAATGGTCTAAAGAACCATCCAGAATTTTTTTTTGACATAGCCTATTTTTAATCCGGCTTCCGCAAGTAAACGCTCAATTTTGACTTGTAGTGTACATTGCCACGAATTGGCTCAAGCTGGCGTTCGAGTCCAGTCACCTGCACCATTTTTTTATTTTAGTTATTGGATCGACAAAAGCAAATTTGAGACACCAGTAGGATTAGTTAACAGATAATTATATTTTTCTTTAGGGATATGTAAAAATCAAAAATATCTAACATCAATTTCATATTAATATTTATTATATATTTTTATTACTTATTTTATTATATATATATATATAAATATTGTCTTTTATCATTATTTATTATATTCATATATTATTTATTATTATCATTATTTATTTCGTGATTATTCTTCACATGAACAATTATCCGAGCGATTATTATGAATGTATATGAAATTTAATAAATACGCATCTGAACAGCGATTTCATATGCTTGACATATTAATTTTAATATAAATTTGTATTTTTAATTTAATACTATTTTTAACATTATTGATTCATGTTCATTATCGATGATTCATATTCATTGATAACGAATTAATAACTCCAGCCTGATTCCCATAATGTATCCGCGCTTTAATTTAAAGAACCTTATTACTAAGTTTTCGTGCTTTAACAAATCGGACGTAATTTGCCAACGTTCTCTTGCACCTGGAGATGGAATTATGTTTCTGTCAACAAATCTCACGTTCTGTGGAAGATTATTACGACGATGATATACTATCTCAAATGGTCTGGGAAGGCGCTCGTCAGTGACAACGTTATTTGCTTGTACGTCTGTTGTCCCTTTGTTGAAACAACAAAAAATTTAAATTATTTCACTCAGCAATCAGTAATCTATGAGATTTCACAATAATTATTTAAGGGATGTAATAATATTTCAATGATTTCATTAGCTTTTTAAAGATTAAAGCATAATTTATGGGAATGCAAAGAATTTCATAAACTTCGTAAGGATTTTGAATGATTTCATAGAATCTAAAAGATTTTAGGGTATTTTTGAGCCAATATAAGGAATTTCAGAGAATGTTAAATATTTTAAAGGAAATTTATGCAGTCATTTTAAGTGTATTTTAACGGATTTTAATGAGCATGGAACAATTCTAAGCATTTTATAATATTTCTATAAATTGTTTTCACTTGTGCGAAAAAATTGGATGAAATACGAAATGTGCATTTTGACGAGGTCTACAACTTTTGTTAGAATTATTTTTAAAAAATTTGTCATGGTTCTCGAGATAAAAGTGAAAAAACCATGATTTTTCTCGGATTTTTATGGTTTTTACCATGAAAATCAAATTTTTTGTTAATTTTCACTATGATTTTCGTAATCAGCGCGTCAAAATACATGAGAATTTTTTAACGGTGCAACTACTTTACTACTATTTATCGAAGTATGAAACTAACGCTACTTTCACAAATTTACATTGAGGGGAAAAATCCGAAAAATGCTTCATCAGACGTGAAAAATCATTTAAAATGACGGAAAATAACATCTTCTACCGCTATCCACAAGAGATAAATGTAAACAAACCAATACTTTATCATCAGTGCCATGTGGCAGCATCGATATTATCAAAATAGGTATATTAGCGCCATATCAAAAAAATATCAGAATGCATTTTATTGATGAAAAACGTTATAAAATAGAAAAACGAATCTTAAGACATTAAAATTTGAACTTTTCAAAATAAAACTTTATAAAAAATATAATAAATTCCTAAAATATAATAAAGTCTTTGAAGTACGTCTTAAAATATACCTAACATCATATATGCCTGTGTGAACACGACAACAGGACACAACAACACGTGAATGTAAACATTGATTGATTCTCATACCTAATGTAAACATATCTAGAACAAGTTCCGTGAAAATAATTTTTGCAACCCATTAGTAGGCAAGATATCTTTGCCAATAGTGCATCGCGCAGTCTGCAGTTGTTTAGTGTTTTTGAGTAAAATATGTCTGCAAAATCTAAAGACCATGCTGGAACTCATGATGAAAACCGTGCGAAAATTTGCCTTCTTTGTCTTAAAAAAAAAAAGAAACAATTGTTCAAGATTAGTAATCATGTGAAAAATCTTATTCAAAAGATTGTGAGCTATGATGCTGAAGATAATCGCCTCCCTGTTATTGTTTGTAATGCCTGCAGAATCCTTATTTATCGTTCGGTCAAAAGTGATGAAACTAAAGTGAGTATAAAATTACCAAATTATTTTACATTCAAATTAATAAATCAAAAAACCAGATCGAAAGAAGGTAAATTATGCGAATGCGACTTATGTAACTTAGTGAGAACACCAGGACACAGCAATTTCGTAAAAAACAAATCAGATGCGAAAAAAAGAAATAAAACAAGATACTGCAAAAAGTGCCTTACAGAATTAGTAGTAGGAAAATCACATTTTTTTTGTACACCGCAGCATTACGAACATTTAAAAGATCATATTATAAACGATATACCCCTAAAAGAAAAAGAACACTTGGTGCGTCATTTGATTAAAGTAATTTCAAATGAAAAAGTGACAAACGTTGAGGAAAATAAATCAGATAGAAATACTGTTATCGCTTTATCTCAGAAATATGGAAAGCCTTTGAAAATTTCTTTGACTGAACAGCAATGAGAAAGCAAAAAACGGAAGCGTGTTCCTGCTGAAGATGTCTTAAAAATTGGAACAAGTTATGAGCTTTCAATGAATCAAGTAAATGGTATTACAGCAGCTCTTCGCGTCGCTACGAATGACAGAAAATGATTTCAACCAGATTTAAAACAAAAATTAAAAACTTGGAACCATTCTCTTGATTTGTATTTCAGTATGAAAGAGTGTAATGTGATTAACACTAAAAATAACGATACTGCAACTACTGCAGAAACTTTAGTGTTTTGCAATGATGTAAAGGGATTATTTCAGTTTGTTAAAGAAAAAAGGGAAGTTGATGAAATGCATTTGAAATTCGGAATAGATAGTGGCGAAGGTTTTTTGAAAGTTTGCCTTTCGATGCAATCTTTGGATGAATCAGAAGTTGCAAATGTAGAAGGTCGACAGAAGTATACCGAAGGCGTTGTCGCAAAAAAGTTTGAGGATTCTGGCGTCAAGAAAGTACTACTGCTAGGAATAGTGGCACATACACAAGAGAAATATGAAAAAGTTCTATTGATGTGGTCACTCTTAAAATTGAAGGATTTAAAAGGGACAATAGCAACTGATTTAAAACTTGCCAACGTATTAACGGGCATCATGTCACATGCAAGCAGTTTTCCTTGCACATGGTGTACTGCATCAAAGGATGAATTAAACACGTGTGGGGAATACAGGACTGTTGGAAATTGTAAGGAAAATTTTTTTGCGTGGCAAGACAGTGGAAGTAAAACATCATTTGCGAAGAAGTATAAAAATTGTACAAATACTCCTATAATTTTTTTAGAAAACGCTAGAACAGAAATATCAGAAATAATTCCACCGCCAGAACTACATCTGATGCTCGGGGTTATGAACAAAATGTATAAACACATGCTGATGGAATTTGAAGATGAGAGTCTCCAATGGGCTAGGATGTGCAATGTTACTCGCGAGTTTGTACATGGGAGTCCAGCGTTCGCAGGTAATTCTTGCAAAATGCTGTTAGAAAAAATCGACTTATTACGTGGAATATGTAGCATTGGTTGTTTGAAATATGTAAGGTGCTTTACGGCTTTTCAATCCGTCGTTGATTCTTGTTTTTCTGCAACATTAAACTCAAAATACGTAGATGGTATATCTGAGTTTGAGCGAAGTTACTGTGATTTGGATATTTCAATTACACCTAAAGTTCACGCGGTTTTTTTTCATGTCCCTGATTTTTGTTGTAAATTTGAGAAAGGCCTTGGATTTTACAGTGAACAAGTCATGGAATCTGTCCATTTGGATTTTAAAACGAACTGGGCTAAATATAAAGTTTCGAGCACACACCCTCATTACCCAAGTAACTTACTAAAAGCTGTACAATTTTGTTGAAAATTTTTATTTTTTTCCCATAAAAAACACTTTTCTCAAAAACTTTTCGCCAAGTACCATCTGTGCACGTGCACAGTTGTCCATCTGGCCATCGACGTGCACAGTTGGGCACGTGCAAAGTTGACCCCATCCCTTCAGGTTGTATGAAGATAAGTTCTGAAGGCATTGTGATGAACTGTTTTCATTTTATTTGAAGTTTCAACTTTAATTTAATCAGATATCCTTGATTATGCCAGTAAGGGGTTGCTTTTAGAAGTTATAAAAATATCTTTTTATTGAATTTTTATTATTAATATTTTAATAATTTGACCAAAAAGCGTATCTCTGCATTCTGATATTTTTTTTCAATATGGCGCGTTTTTTTCAATATGGTAACGTTTTTGAGGGAACAGTACCCCAAAGATTCACGATTTTTCTAGGAACTTTTAGAGTATCTCGACAACAGATTGCTGGGTTTTCCGAAAGAATGTCAACGGATTTCAAAGCTTTTAGAATGTATCTTAAAATATTCGACAAGGATTTCACGAGATTTTATGTAAACATATATGCTATCCTGCAACTTTTCAAATATTTGTCTGCGGCACTATTTGTTTTTTTTAGGAGGAGGGGGATGTAAAATGATCAATTCGAACCGTCCGCTAAAAAAGTGTTATTACGGCTCTATCCAGATTCAGCCAAAATTGGGCTCTCTTTTCAGCTGCGGAAATACTCACCTTCTTCACGGTTAAATACATCTGCAAAGCCATATGCAACTTTTACAGTAGAATAAACACCTGGACGAATCATCCTCGTGGTCACCATAAAATATCCTAAGGTTTCTACAAAGTCCAAGAACGTTTGAAAAGGGGGAGTTTCCGCTGTACAAAAATGAAGAGGAAGATTGCCCTTTTTAAGTTCCATATGTATAGGTTTTCCCTGCTCATCAAACTTCACATTAATATCGTCATCATAATGCTTGAAATACCAAGTATTTGCTAGTGTAGGATGGGGCTTCCAATCAGGTTCTACAGCATTTAATTCTGTAAAAAGTCAATAAAGATTTGTAATTTTAAAAATATGAAAAATCAATATCCTCAAAATTAAACTTTTGGGCTTCAAAATTCTATAAGTAGAATATTATATTTTTCGTTCAGAATTGATCTTTCTTGATGGAAAATTCAACTATTTCATTGAAAGTTTAACTTTTTCGTAACAATTTAGTTTTTTGTGTTTAAAGATTCATCATTTTAGTTCAATTTTAACTATATTTTTCACAATGTAATTACTTTGGAAAAAATTAAACTATTTTGTTGAAAAGTTTGTCTAAAAAAATTTTTATGTTCAATCCAAGATGGTGAATTTTCCACAAAGTAGTTGAAAATCTAACCAACTGAAATGATGAATTTAAAAAAAATAAACTGAATTTTTAACAATATATGCAACACGCATATATGCATTTCCAACCAGAAACTTAATTTTTAAAGTAAAGAAACTTAAAAGTAGTTAAATTGTCTGCGAAAATAATAGCATTTTCGCACCGGAAAGATTCATTTTTAACCAAATAGTTGAATTTTCAAGGTAAGACGACGAATTTTCTACTTGAAAATATAAATTTTTAACAAAAAAGTTTACTTCAACCAAATAGGTTAAATTTAGACTTAAAAGGATAATCTTTTACCGAAAAATATAATAATTAAATTTGCTAATAGGAAAATGGCAAATAGGAAAATATCATTCACTGTATGTAAATATATACATAGGAGACAAGATTTAAGGGCCTAAAATGTTTCAAATTTTGTGCTGCATATCTTAGTCATATTTTCCTGCAAATTAATTTTTAATAAAAAAAAAAACGACTTTTCAACAAAATAGTTCCATTTTTAACGAAAGAAATTAATTTTAAAGTAAAAAAGATTAGTTTTTAACCAAAAATCGAACATTTAAATTTTCAGTTCAAAAAATTAATTTTGAATAATAAAAAAAACAATCGAATTTACAACAAAATAGTGAAATTTCAATATGAAGTTTCAACCAGGCTTCCGTTTTCGGTACCGATCGTGTGAGAACTCTTCTGTGTCAAGTGTTGGTTTTTTTGGCTTTGGTGAAGGGAATCAGCGTGTGTGGATGCAGAAAGAGCAGTGAGTGCGGAGATCAGGTGTGAAGGAAGAAGGGTGAGTGAAGGCAAGGGTGCAAAGTGTGAAAGTAAGTTGTTGCGGGGTAAGGGGTAGGCGAGTAAAGAGCGGGAAACGTCGCGGAATACTGGGTAAGGTAGGATTCTAGGATGACGACGGTACGAAGCGAACAATCGGGCGCCAGAGGGCAGGTAAGTGATGAAGCAAGAGGTGAGGTGGTTGAGAGCGCAGTTAGTGGGGAGAAGGGGGACATTGACAGTAGCTGTGAAGAGACGTTAGAGACGCCGACCAGGGGGTCGACGCCAGAGCGAAGGGATTTAGGTACGGGCCATCAACGCGGGAGGCCCTCTAACCTACAGCGCCTTAACAAGCTAGGCAGCGCGGGTTCGAATAGGAGTTTGGACGAATGGCGAAGAAAAAGTGAGCGCGACCAGTAGTGAAGGGGAAGAAAAAAGAAAAAGAGAGGAAGGGGACGATGAATTAGAAAGGGACAAGGAAAGCAAGAAGGTTAGGAATAAACTCACTAAACGGAAAACACCAGAAAGAGATAGGGGGGACCGAGGAATTTTTGACAAACTAGAGGCTCTCATAAAAGGATTCAGAGAGGAAATAAGGAAGAGACTGGATGATATGAATAGGGATATGAATAGGCAGGGGAAAGACGTAAGCGGGGAAGTAAGAAAAGTAAGAGAAAAGTGGGAAGAGTGGGATAAACTCTAGAAAGAGGAGAAAGACAAGGTATGGGGTAAATTAGAGAGTATAGAGAATAGACAGAAAGAGGATGACGAAAAGGGAAATAGTCAGATAAAACAGTTGGAAGAAAGGTTAAACAACTTAGAAATGAGGAACGAGCATATGGGGAAAGAAACAGAGGGTGCGGAAATAGGAGAAGGGAGTAGTAAGAACGTGCAAAATGAGAATGAAAGATTAAAGAAGAGACTAAGTGACATTGAAAGGAGATTGGAAGGGGAAGAAAGGGCAAAGAGAAAAAATAACATAGTAGTTAAGGGATTGACAGTAGAGAGTGAAAAAGGGGAAGTGGAAATCAAAAATCTTCTGAGAGATATTGGAGTTCAGGTAAGGGTAGAAGGAGTTAAGAGAATAGGTGGGACGAAGGAAGGAAAAGAAGAAATATTTATAGTAAAAGTAGGGAGTGAGGACGAAAAAAAGAAAATTATGGAGAACAAAAAATTATTGAAAGGAAGAAGGGAAAGAATTGAAGAGGATTTGTTATGGAGGGAGAGGAAAAGGAGATGACAGATAGAGCAGAGGGCATGGGTAGAGAGGAAAAAGGGGCGCATGGTATGGATAGGGAGAGACAGATTATGGATAAATGGGGAGGAATGGTTCTGGGACGAGGAATTAGAAGAAATAAGGAAAAAGGGAAAAAGAGTTGAGAAAGGTAGAAAAAAAGAAGATGCAAAAGAGGTTAGAGATCAAACAGAGGGGTTTCCAAAAAGCAAGGCGGAAGAAAAGTGAGAAGGATAGGTGAAGGAAGGGAGGAGAAAAACGTCAAAACAGCTTTCTGGAATGTTTCAGGCTTGAAGGACAAGAATGAAGGTTTTTGGCGGGAGTTAGAAAAGTGGGATGTAATTATGATGAGTGAAACCTGGTTCGATGAGAAGGATTGGAAGGGGATGAAAAGGAGGTTACCTAAAGTTTATGTGTGGACAATGCAAAAAGTAAGAAAGGAACACGTTAAAGGTAGAGGGATGGGCGGCATGGTCTCAGGGGTGAGAAAAGAATTGGCAATAAAAGGGAGAATAGAGGAGGACAGGGAGGAAAAGGATGGAACAATGGTAAGAAGGATAATAATTGGAAAAGTCAAAATAGCGGTGGTTTGTGTATATAGAAGAAGAGGGGAAGAGGAAGGTTGGAGAGTAATAAGAAGATGGATGGAGGAAAAGAAGGAAGAGTTGGTTTTGATAGGAGGTGACTTGAATGCCTGGACTGGCGAGCAAGGGGGAGGGACTTGGGATGAAGAAAAGGAAACCTACATAAGGAGCTCCAAACATAGGGAGATAGACAGGGAGGGGAGGAGGTTACTAGACGTAATAGGAGAAACAGGATGGTTTATTTGTAATGGCAACATGAAAGGAGATGAAAAAGGAGAGATCACATTTATAGGTAAGGGAGAAACAGTAATAGACTACATCCTGGCGGAAGAAAGAATGAGGAAGATGATAGGAAGTATGAATGTGGGCAATGAGATAGGGTCTGAGCACTTCCCAGTAATAGCTACACTGAAAGGTGGCATCCATAAGCGCGGCAGAGGGAGAAAGGAAAGAGGGCGAGAAAGGAACACGAAAATGGGAGTGGGGGGGTAGATAAATTACAAGAATTAATTACAAATGGAAAAGCAGAATGTTAGGTATGAAAAGGAGGAGGGAGTAGACTCGTTAATTGAAAGGTTGAAAGGGTCGATCGAGAAGGTAAGGGATGAGGTAGGTACAAAAGAAGGAAGAGAAGAGGGAAAGAGAGGCTGGTGGGACGAGGAATGCAGGGAGAGTAAAGAGAGAATGAAAGAGTGTGTAAGAAAATGGAGAAAAGGAGAAATAGAGAAGGCGGAGTACAACAGGAGAAAAAGAGAACATGAAAGGATGCTGGAAAGGAAAAAGCAAAAGGGAAAGGGAAAGGAGAAATACAAGGAAGAAGTAGAAAAAGCGATCAAAGTAGGTAGGGTCTGGGATGTGATAAATAGGGAAAGAGGAGGAAGGAAGGGCGGGAATGAAGAAATAGAAATGGGCGAGTGGACGGATTATTTTAAGGGTCTCTTAGGGGGAGAACAAAATAGGATGAAAGGGGAAAATAGAAGGATAGTCCAGGGAGAAATGGAGGAAGGGAACGAAATAACAAGAGAAGAAGTGGATCAGGCGATAGATAGACTGAAAAGAAACAAGGCTACAGGAGAGGATGGTATGGAGAACGAAGCAATAAAGTATGGAGGAGAAGGGATTAGAGAAGGGATGTGGAAGTTCTGCAACAAGGTCTGGAAAGGA
>CAKNYM010054085.1:0-15396 GCA_932195095.1 Andricus curvator | reverse complement strand
ACATATATATATATATATATATATATATATATATATAATTCAAAAAAGAGTTAAACAACCATTCCATGGTACCATTGGGAGCAGCTGCCATCTAAAAATGACACCCGCTTCCAGTAGAACCGCGGTAAATCACACATGATCACGTCTCACGACCGTGAGATGGGTGGTCACAGGGCATGATGAAATCACAACGACAGGCCGTGCGAAACCATCGTGTGTCTTGAGTATACGAAACGACCCAAGGATGACAGCTTTCTGCATCCATCTCGTAAGTGCCTTGGCATATTTTTGGCACCCTTTCAAGGTCTTGATACCTCTCCTCCTTTTCCTTCTCGTTGGCAGTGATGTATTCGGAGGGAGCGGAGAATTCGATCACGAATATAGTTCGTTTCTCGAAGTCTTGGAGAATGATGTCAGAAAATTTGCCACTTCTCGTTTTGGACAATTGACTCTATCTCCCTCGGGGCGTTCGACAGGGCAGGGTCGCGGGCAACACCGTAGGAGCGGCAAAAATAGTACACTGAGAGACTTTTTGTTAGAATAAGTCATAAAAATGAATGAGAATTTAGTATAATTCTCGTTCCAAAATAGGGAAAACAGGGTTTGCGTATCAAAAATTAATATAGTGGTTTTCAGCCGGCAAAATTAATATTTTTGTTTGAACAAATGGAAAGGACGTTGCACTAACCCTTATAAAACTTGTGAGAATTTAAAATTCACTATATCAGAGTTGACAAGCGAAGTTAAAACGATAGTAATACAATTTATTCGAAAGAGTGAAAACATCTTTTGAAGTTGCCACACAAAGCATATGAGAATCTCAAACGACTATATGAAAAATAACTCAATCCACCAAAAGATTCAACCTTCAGAAGGAGGAACTAAATACACAACACTGTTAAAAATATCTGATCGAAATTTAATATACATGTGCGTAAAGTCATTTGCATATACCTTACATTAATTTTAATATACCATCATGTTGTAAAATTAATATACATGTATATTAAAGTCGGTAAAACAGAATGCGTGAAAACAACAAGTCCTCTGATACCTTCAGATCTTGTCAAATTTAAAAAAATAAAGCAATAACCTTACATTCGTCGACTAAATTCTTACTTACAATTAAAGTGCAACGTACGGGTGGAATTATTCCTAAAGTTTGCTGCGAATGTTAGAATTTTAACGTCAGTACAGGTGCTTGGAGGTTAGGTTTCTTAATTATTTGTTTAATTGAACTTGTCTCTAAAAAACCAGTGTAGTTTACATTCATCTAGGAGAAAATATTCTTTTTGATCATTTATAATTGAAAATTGCTGCCAGAATTGTTTTTAATTTTTGTAAAATGCAAATATCGGACTTTTCTGATAAATGATCAATATGCGGTATATGAAATTTAATAATATAGTCTCTTAATGGCGATTCCGTATACCTAGGTTTTAGATTTAATATACAAATGTATATTAAAATTGCAAACATTTTTAACAGTGAAATTAAATACAATTATATACGGAAACACGCGTAAAATGATAATTTATATTATTATATACTTAATTTATTCACTACATACATAAAATCGGAATCGCTGCGGCGAGATTCGAACTTAACTTACCCGAAGCACTAACGTATTTTATCCCTAACAACTAAACCCCACGGCTAACTTATATTATGGAATATTTGGCGAAAATCTCGGCAAACCAGCGTCGCTTGACAATTCAGGGCAGTATGAAAAATATCTGGGCCCTGTTTCACAAGTGATTTGTTGCTTCAAAAATTTGGTTAATAGATGAGTTAAACATTTTATCACTTTCAATGATTGAATTGATTTTTTATAAAATACATTTTTTTTAAAGGAACTGATAATATTCTTATATGAATAATATTATCCAATCTGATATCTCAGTAACTCATTATAATAAATCTGAGTGTATTTAGATGTAATATTTGATAAATTGTACTCATTTAATTAAATCTTATTATCTTAGTGTATAAATTTCGAGAGAAAAAATTCCTCATGTTTTGAATCCCATAGTAAATGAATGAATTGAAAATAGAAAGAGTTAACTTTTATTTAAAATATTGTGAAACATAACCTGTCGGCATACATGCGCCTTTTTGACTACAACCAAGCATCTTTTGATAGAACTAAGGAGTCAGATGTAATTAATGTGTACAATATTATATATTAATTTTAAAAAATATATATTTTCTGACAGTTAAAAGATTGTAATAATAAAAAATTGTTGACTATTTAAAAAAGAAGTTTGTGA
This sequence comes from Andricus curvator, assembly GCA_932195095.1. NCBI lineage: Eukaryota > Metazoa > Arthropoda > Insecta > Hymenoptera > Cynipidae > Andricus > Andricus curvator. The sequence continues at coordinate 13,126 of CAKNYM010054085.1, read as the reverse complement.
TTTTGAAAATTAACGCATTAAATGCTCTTTTTACCATTTTTGGTATCAGAAAACGCTTTTGGCTTTGAAAAATCTGGACAGGGATTGGAGTTGAGAATAGAAATAAAATAAAGGTATAATTAATTTTCTCGTTCAGCTAATTTTTTGTTTCAAATAATTTCTTAAAAATAATAATAATGGGATTTTACAATATTTACATGCATTAATCTAATTGAACCGAATTGGATTTGGACCGACCGCGGCCGGTGTTCCATGCGTTCCATATTCGGCACTGCTCAATCGGGCTCGATCGGAAAACGGCGGAAACACTCGAGAAGCATTCTCAAACGAAACTATATGAAAAATCAACAATAAGGATTTTATAGTTTGCTATGCGGCTTAGGTTTCTGTCAACTTCACATAGACAATATCAATTTCTAAAATACGTTTTCGAGATTATGATATTCACTATTTTTCTTATTCAAATTATTTTCCGAAAACTCAGTAAAAAGAATATCACTTTTTCATAGTGTTAATTCTTGAAATGGAGATTCATAATATTTCGTATTTAGAATACTACTTTGTCGTCTTCGTGTTTTAAATACTCGTATGATAATATTAAACTTCGGTACTGTAATACGAATAAGTGTAATAAAACCTCGGTTTTCCCTATTTTGGTACGATTTTATACCAAATTCTAATTCATTTTTTTCATTTATTCTAACAAAAGGTATCTCAGTGTAATAAAGCAATCGTAGGGCCGCCTTATGTCTGTAGAGATTCGTCGTTCCCGCGTGAACGGGACACCCGGATAGTATGTGTTCTAAGGTACACAGCTTGACACAAAATGCGATCACGGTACTCTAAGGTGGAAATGACACCGTCCTGGCATGCGAAAATGAAATCCTCTGTACCTGAATTAAGTCCTGATCTGGCCAAGGGTCTCGGCCGCCTGCTCTGCGGCTTTGTAAAGGAACGCTCCTTTGCCAATAATCTCGTGTTTCTTGACCATGTTTAGGAGAGGATGTCTGCCATTTGCAACGATGTAAGCTGTGCTTAAAATAATTCGATTATGAAGACATTGGAGACTCCTTCACTGATGTTACGTCCTGAATGCGGCTTTAAGGCACGCCCAGGTATGTATAGATCTCTCCAGTGTCAAGATGTCTAATAATACTTATATCCACAAGCCCAGGGTCATTGGCAACGCCAACAATCTTTCCTTTTTCAGATGAATCTTGGCACACTTGTCCATTCCAAAGTTCATACCAATCTCTCCTGTGTACTTCTTGACGATATTTAAAGCACTCTGAAGTTTGCTCTCACCAGAAGCATAGATCTTCAGGTCATCGATGTAAAATACATGAGTGACCTTATGCTCGCGATGATTACAATCGGCAGAGTTATCTAGGAGAATTTCGCAGTGCGAGAGATAGAGGCAGAAGTGTGTTGCAAAAAAGCAGAGGGCTCATGGTATCGCCCTGAAAGACTCCGCTCTGGAAGGTGACGTTGTTTGTTGTCACCCGGTAATTTCCATATCGTATAGCAAATCTAGTTTTCCAACGGGGCATCAAACTCTCTATGAATCTTACTATGTGTAGATGAACCTTCAAGCTTTCCAACCGACAGATGATAATTCTATGAGAGGTTGAATCGAAAGCTTTCCGGTAGTCAATCCAGGCCACTGACAGAACGCTCTGATAGGCTGCTGCGTCTTTGCAGACGCACCTGTCAATTAGCAGGTTTTTTCGGCCGCCTGCTATACCTTTTTTCAAGCCACGTTATTCGTACATCTCTCTCCACACAGGCTCAATTCTTCGAACAATCCTGTTATTTAGGACAGCTGTGAAGATTTTTATACAGTGTGTTCAAACAAGTTATTGGCCTGTAATTTTCTGGTTTGGAAAAGTCGCCTTTTTTCGGTAGGAGTATAGTGCGTCCTAACACCAGCCACTACGAAACGGGCGTTTCTGACTTGAAGTAAGGGATAAATATGCGGGCCAGATGTTGGCGTGTAGAAGTAAACTTCTTTCACCGGAAGTTCTTGATACCATCTGATCATTCCTCCTTAGATGTTATGAGGTTATCGCAAAACTCCTTGAAGAGGATAATATTGTCAGTATCTTCTTTCAACTCCAGTGTTTTCGGGATCTAGTATACCTCTCTTCAAAACGTTTCTACCTCGTTGGGTTTGGGTGGATTTTTGACAGAGGTAGGGAGATCGCTGAAGAGGCGCGATGAGTCAGCTAGAAACTGTTGATTCTTCCTCATCCATCTCTCCCTCTTCTGTATTCTCCTCCATGCTTCCGATAACACCCGTATTTTGTCAACAATATACTGCTTGATTGTCAGTAGCTTTGACTTGTTCAGGGTGTGATTGTAGATCTTCAGTTGAGGGGCTAATAGTAAAATCGGAGTAGAAAAATCGTCGGAGCAAAAACGAGTTAAGAACGATACGGGCAGAAACGAGTTGAAAAGAAACAAGAATAACGAAGATTGTATCGTATATTATAATATAACGATATAATAGTAGGGTAGATTATATTATAATCTATCATTGTATTACACTTTTATTTTATAATATATAAAAGACTATAGTAAAAACGCCCGAAGGCTTCCGAGCTATTCCGTCTATAGCCGAGTACACGACGATCTGGCCAGCATATCGATTGCACCCGGCTCGTGATCTGCGATTTCCAGCCAAAAGTTCCAAACATACATGTTTGTAGTACAAAATGTTTCTAACTAATGCAGTGTGAATTGAAGCTTAAACAAATTTTAATTCGGAAATTATTACCTTAAACTCTTAATAATCTACACATATAAAATAGAAGCTTTTAACACTTTTAAATTGAAAATTTTCAATGAAGTGCAATTAAACGGCAAAACTTAAACTTTTACACTTTTATGAATTTAACAGTTCAAAGATTTCTGGTTAGAAAAGATATATCCACGCTATCGTTTTAAATGCTCTAAATTAAAACTAGTCCTCCATTTCGACTCGTATTAATAAAAATGTTGAAAAATGAAACATCTACTTCTTCCAGCTCAATAAAAACGTTCAAAACAAAATAAGTTCCGCTTCCTATTTAGAAAAACTCGAAAACACAAATTTCCTCCCTTCCAGTTCTATAAAAATCATAAATGAAAAAAATATCCTGTTTCCAATTCAGAAAAAATTGAAAATAAAAAATTCTTTCCTCCAACACAAGTGAAGGAAATTTGAAATTGTGTTCGACCGGAACTTCTTTCTTAATATATTTGATTGAAAATATTAATATGTTATATATGCTCTGAATTTTAAGTTACTACGGAAATAATAAAAAAAAATTATTAAAAAAAAATGAGGAAGCTCATTTTTCTTTCAGGCCCAAAAGGGCTACAGTCCAATATGTCAAAGGCATTTTTCGTTAAGAGTTGGATTTTTTTAGTTGTAATTATAATTTTCCTAAAAGCTTGTACCATTAATAAGAAATTTCTTGTCCTTCTATAAATTTACTTTCATAAATTAAGGAACATCATTATTTGATTTTATATATAAAAATTATACTGTTCCTACGCAGTTATATATTTATAAGGACAGAGAAAAATTTGATTCATAATTAACTCGCGTCAGTGTTGTACATTTATTACAGTGGTATAGAAAACATTCTTATTTTTTTCTTCTAGAATGGCTCGATCCCCGAAAATTGTTCCTTTTTGTGTCCAAACGTCCCCTGAATATTGGCAGAATCACAAAAAATATTTAGGTATCTCTTAATACCATTATTGTTTAAAAATTGCTTATGTTTTTCCGCTGTAATGGATGTTTTTACTGTAGAATACAAAAGGATAAAATGCATATGTACCTAAATAAAATAATCCATTAATAGAGACAATTAAAAAAACAATTTTTTTGTTTCAAATTTTGAAATAATAAGTCCGGGGCACCCGAAATTTTTGACCCAGCACTATTAGTTGCTCACAAGTAGTGATACGTTTCACTGGACCGAGTTACACCGGCGAGCCTACACTGCCCTACAACGGAAAAACATAGTTAAGTGACATTTTTTCGAAAAATGAGTTCTTTATATCAGTGGAATCGTGAGAGTAAGCTGCGTCTGATTATCAATGTTAAAATTATAATTTTTAGTTATTTATAATAAAGAATGAATGTTCAAAATTTCGAATATTGCGCAAATTGACCAAATGCAATGGAAAAATATTATGGAAAGTACTTTGCGGTGACTGAAATTTGTAAGAGAAGCCGAATACGTCACGAAATAAAAGGGAAGAATATATACAAAGCACTTTGCGGATCTTTTGTCTGGCAAAAGTGGTCGAGCACTGTACTGTAAGTAAAGTTTCAAGTTGTAAATGTGTCGAGTCGAGAAAAGATGTCCAAGCGAAGAAATCCGCAAGCGACATCGGCTAAATTCGACAAGTAGACGATCGTTCGGAATAGTTCGGAGGCGCTACACAAATTCATCTCCAATGGTCACCGGGCCACGACCTGACGAAATTGAAAAAAAAATCTTGTAACTTTTTTGAAATTTATCGAGAACCCTTGCGGCCTCAGGTTATGTACTGCTATGTTATTTCTTTTTGAACTCTTGAATAATTCAAAAGCTTATATCCGTTTATTTGATGTTTTAGGTAAAAGTTCCTCCCAGTAAATAATTACTATGCCTAAACTATGTTTAAGATTATTAGGAGGTTTAGTTCCACGCCAAAGTGCGATCTGTATCTGATTTAAAATTTGGTCAAAAGCTTATGTTTGTTTACTTACTTTTTAAGAAAAAAGTTCCTGAGATAAAAATTAAAAAAAAATATTACGATAAAACACCTTGTTACTTAATCCTTTTGTCTTCTTCTGCGTTTAGTTTCAAGGTTTGTACAATTTCACAAACATATCATAGAATTTCACGCAATTTTATAATATTGTAATGCTTATCAGGAAATTTGTTCACAAGTAAGTAAGTAAGTATACCATTAAGCCATTTCCCTTTCAGGGTAGGCGTGACACTACCCGATTCGGGTAGTGTTTCTAGGTGGATAGTTTCTTGTAGTAAATAACTACAAGTGTGGGCTCACCACACCCACGACGGGCCAACAGCACGCAGTATTCTCGAATGGTCACCCATCCAAGTACTAACCGCGCCCAACGCTGCTTAACTTCAGTGATCGGACGAGAACTGGTTTTTTCAGCATAGTATGGCCGTTGGCAAGAATTTCGGAATTTCACAGTAATTCGAAGATTTTCAAATATATAAATGTATTTCCAAAATCTAAAACAATTTTCAAGATTCTAGGGTATTTAAAATGATTCTAACGAATTTTCAGTTTATTTCAATAGGTTGAAAGGATTTCGAAGAATTTTCAAATATCCGTAACAGTCGGCTTTTAGAACAGACGAATGTTTAATGTGACGCTTGTCAAGTATTACCCCTTCAAATCAATTTCTTTCGTGCCCTCGAAGAAAGTGAGACTTGGAAACTGGGGAAATTCAGGAGCTTCGTCAAAGATGAATTAATTTTATCGATTAATATTAAGTTTGGTGGTAAAATAATGAAATGACAGATTTTAAACTTTAGGTGGTGATACAATTTTTATATCATTGAAAATTGAATTATTTTACTTGTCCCGGGGTGGGGATGGGTCGTACTCTTTTTATGTCATACATTAAATTATAATAAGACACCTGGTTACTTAATCCTTTCGTCTTCTTCTGCGTTTATTTTCAAGGATTTTCCATTTTAAGATTTCATAGAAGTTCACAGTATTTTATAATATTTTAATGCTTATCAGGGAATTCATTCACAAGAATTCCGTAATTTCAGAGTATTTCAAAGATTTTCAAATATATAAAGATATTTCCAAAATCTGAACGAATTTTCGAAATTTTGGGGTGTTTATTTTGGGGTTTCATTTATTGTCTTACAGATATCTCATTATTAGTAAGTGTTGTTTAATTAATAGTAAAATAATATTATAATTATTATTTTAATATAAAATCAAAATATTTTTTACAACATGAAATGCGTATATGCAGTCAATTTACTTATGCTGCACTGTTAAAAATGTTTGCAATTTTAATATAGATTTACTATACATTTGTATAGTAAATCTAAAAACTCGGTCTATGAAATAGTAATTAAGAGGCTGCATAGTAAATTTCATATACATGTATATTGGTCAACTCTTAGAAAAGTCAGGTAAATTCACTTTACACAAATTAAAATTAATTTTGGCAGTAATCATCAATTCCAAATAATAAAGCACGATATTTTTTTCCAGTTAAACATAAATTATACTGAGTTTTAAGTGGAAAAGTTCAATTAAGCGAAAAATTAAGACACCTAACCTAAAAGCAGCAGTTTTTTAATTAAAATTCTGACATTTACAGTGAATTTTGAAGAAAATCCCACCTGTACGTTGCACTTTGATTATAAATATGAATTTAGTCGATGAATTGTAGGTTATTACTTTAGTTTTAAATATTTGACAAGATTTGTGTGCATCAAAGAACTTTCAACTTTCACGCGCTCTGTTTTACTATACATGTATATCAATTTTACAAGATGATGATATATTAAATTTACTACACATATATGCATATTGCTTGCATTACATTTATAGTAAAATCGCTATAGAAATTTCTAACAGTGTGATAATTAGCATCGCATGGCGTTTGCGGATTTCTCTTGTTGTATCGAGGGCCGACGCTCGATAACTTTACAGCCAAACACTCCGCAAGCGACTTTGCGTATTACTTAGCTGGGATTTTTTTTTAATTACTATACCATTTAGCCATTTCCCTTTCAGGGTAGGCGTGACTTGCTCGGTTGGAAGAAATTCCAGAAAAATCCGCAAGTACATTTTTTAATAGAAATTGTTTAAATAATCAATTTTTTATTGCAAAATCAGAAAGAACAAATGCGTTTTACCGGAGAGGGATACTTGCATTAATGAAAATGTGTTCCTATACTAAAGTTCTTAGCGCAAATGGTTTTTCTGGAATATCTCCGTTCAACTCGGAGAGCACCTACATAACTTTTTAGTTTGAACGGCAGTACAGTAGTCTGGCTTAGAATAAGCTAGCTTAACATGGCCGTAGCTATGGGGGCGGGGGGGGGGGCATTGTGCGACAGTGCCCTACCTTAAAAAACCAATGCCCTACCTTAAAAATCGATTGTTCAGATCAGATAAAGTAAAATTTTTACTTCCGCCCTACCTGTACCCACCGCTGCCCTACCTTAAATTCAAGTCTAGCAACGGCCCTGTAGCTTAAACACGAGAGTGGCTCAGTTTCGCGTCGGCGCAAGAGCATTTTCGACATTGCTCTCTGTCGCACACGTGGAGTCCCTGCGGCTTCTGCGCCGACGTGAATCTGGCCACTCTCATTTAAGCTAGCTTATTGTAAGCCAGCCTACTGTAGGCTCACCGGTGTAACCAGGCCCAATGGTTAGTGTATAAGGGCAGAAAGAATCATGAATCTCAGCGTCATGCGTGCGATTTATAGGTAAATTTATGCGTATAGGTATTAGTATAGGATTCGTAAACAAACCACTGTAGCCAGCGAACGACTTCCAAGCATACGCAAATATATATTATGAAGAAGTATTTGTAGTCCATGGAATAGTTGACGGGCTGAGAGTAAAAGCGGTGAAAAATAAGTCGCAGAAGAGAAGCGGTTTCAGTTTTCGTGTCAACGCAAAGAAGACTTGAAAAAAGTATGGAAGTGTAAACGGAATGAATGAGCGTCAGAGTAGAAGCGAACTGAAATTATTCCGCGGGGGAAAACGGTTTTGGACTTCAACCCGCTTCGGCTCCCAGTCTGAACTCAACCCGCTTTTACCCACAGTCCCAATCCATCCAGAACATGGGAATTTTCGGCCCCCACCACTTTCCCATCTGGGAGCGACACATGCAAACGTAGCGTGTCGGTGAGTCGGCTCTGTTACATGCTGTGTAGACCAGCTTCGTGTAAAGCCGAAAATGCACGAGCACGAACCCGAGCTCTCCCCCGCTTCATGAATGACGATCAAGCTGGTCTTGCCTCTTCAAATTTATTCCGCCTATAAACTATGATATTTTTTGTATTCCCAAATCAAAAATAGTATTCTATCCTTCACAAATGAATTTTTCCAGATCAATCTCAATAAAATTGTTGACATCGTAGTAATTCATTCGAATAAAAAACAACTTAAGATAGATTAAAATGGTTTACCATTACAAACGCGAATACGTTCAAAAGTGGATTGAAATTTATTTCAAGTCTCCGCTTTTTTGGGAGCTTAGATACAATCAAAGTTTCTCCCTACATTACATATTATTTGTAATTATATATTATGTATCATTATACATGAACGTCCATGGGAAAACGCACCTTATCGTCCCGGAGCAAAATGCTCAGGAGAGCCGAAAATCGGTGAAAGGGTCGACAATCGACTTTTTCGGGTTACTATCGATTCTTATAGAAAATTTACCGTGGTTCCTAAATCGATAGGCCGTTTTTATGCATCGATAGCTTAAAGCTTCGAAAAATCGCAAAAACTGAAGCAAGGTCAACTTACAAGAAAATGCACCTTATATTCCCGACGCACAGTGGGGCAAAGAAAACGTCCGTGGTCAAATTGATTTTTGCAAGACAATTATTATCCAATTTTGACTTTTTTTTCAATGGAAGCTAATGAAATTTCGCATCGAACTGTGACTGGCCGATTTTTAAATTTTTGTTTACTTTTTTTATTTATTTAATAACAAAAATGAAAAAAAAATAGTTTTTACTTTTTGAGTATACCGGTTTTTAACAAATGCTTTCACTCAATCAAAAATACCTAGAAAAGTGAAATCAACTATCCAAAAAAGATGACCAATAGCAATGCAAACCTCAAAAAATTTATTGAATTTGTTAGAAACAAATAAGTGAATGAAAATGGTTTCGTGAGGATTGGCGACGATTCGTCACTTGATTCGTACTACATTTGAACAATTTATGAACAAAAATAGTTTCTGAGTTGAATTAATAAAAGTTAATAGATAATTTTTAATTTAAAAGCCATTTTTATAAACAAATATCCATATCATGTATTTTTGACAGAATAAATAAACAATTTTCTATGGAATCGATCATATATTACTTGGAAATAAAACCTAAGTATCATATTTGGTCAAAAATAAAAGTTAACAATTGTTTAAACTACCTTAATTAACAAATGCACTATTTGGCTATTTTTGCAGGTCCAAACTTGATTTTTTCGATGTACTTAACTGTAAATAACTAACTTCCAAATTTCTAAGAACAGTTTGATGACAGTAAACAATTTATTATTGTAAGCGGTTAGTACTTGGATGGGTGACCGTTCAGGAATACTGCGTGATGTTGGCCCGTCGTGGGTGTGGTGGGCCCACATTGGTAGTAAATATCCACCTAGAAACACTACCCGAATCGGGTAGTGAGGCAATCAACTTTCGAGTTCGAACTGCTAATCAATGTATGTATGTATGTATGTATATATAAAATACCGCTTTTTATACGGAGTTAACAGCCAGTTATTTAGCAATGATTTTTTGCTATGAATCGGTAACATTTGATAATTGTTTAACCAAACTTAATTAACAAATGCATTATTTTTCAGCATTTAAACTTGTTTTTTTTTTGTGTAATAAACTGTTAATAACACATTTTTTAACTTTTTTTGATAGTTCGATAACGATCTTAGAATTAGTTTGATTTCATAATAATATCCCCACATGTGAAATATTTGCAAAAATCTTATTTTATATACCGCGTATGGTATTTAAGGATGAAAATTTACAAAAAAATATAAAATTACAAATTAATACAAAAAAGTTTTAAAATACAATGAAAAATCAGACAACTTAAGTTTCGTATTTAAAATGGTAATTTTTCGATCTGGAAAAGGGAAAGGGGAAATTCTGACAAATTCAAATCAGACAAATTAAAAAGAGGAAGCATTTGTGATTTTGTAAATAATAGAAAAACTAAAGTTTTCATTTTGATCAATTTAAGAATAGAAATTTACAAAAAATACAAAATTACAAAATAATACAACAAATTTTCAAATACAATAACGAACCAGAAAAATCAAATTTTTTATTTAAAATTGTAATTTTTCGAGTTGGAAAAGGGAAGGGGGAAATTCTGTCGCACACTATCCCTTTCCTAGCTTCATGCTAAGTTAATTTAAGTTACCAGTTAAGTTTTCAATTAAAAAAATTAACTTTCAACCAATACATACATACATTGATTAGTAGTTCGAACTCGAAAGTTCATTGCCTCACTACCCGATTCGGGTAGTGTTTCTAGGTGGATATTTACTACCAATGTGGGCCCACCACACCCACGACGGGCCAACAGCACGCAGGTATTCCTGAACGGTTACCCATCCAAGTACTAACCGCGCCCAACAATGCTTAACTTCAGTGATCTTACGAGAACTGGTGTTTCCAGCGTGGTATCACCGTTGGCAATAGGTTGAAAAAAACACGAGATACAGTAAGAATAAAATACGCAAAATACTTATTAATTTAAAAGTAAATAGTTATTAACCAGATTATTTTTAGGCATAAAAAAGTTGGTGACTATCAGAATACTATTACAATCCCTATCAGTCTCTGTCAGAATTATTTTATTTGAATGATAAAAACTTCTTTTCTGTTCATACATCAAATTTGATCTATGTTTATGAAGAAAGTTTTTCTGTTTAAAACAGATGTTTCAAATATTGCGAATGAGCAAAACTTCCTTACTTTTCAGTTAAGTGTATTAATTTTATAGGTCAATCGATTTGCATCGAATCAATGAGTCTTTTCCGTTATTACATCAATTTTGAATTATGTTAATGTAAGAAATTTTACTATAAAAAACCGTTTTTTCAAATATTATGCATTACCATAGCTTCCTTACACTTTAATGAAATGTATTAATATTGAAGGTCAATCGATTCGTCTCAAACCGTAGAATCTTTTTTATTCTTGCATGAACTCTGGATTATGTTAATGAAAGAAGTTTTACTACACTGAAAAAAAAACTTATTTGAATCAAAGGAAATTTCTTTGATTCAAAGAAATGGTAGAGCAGAATATGGCCGAAGAAATATTTCTTCAGATTAAAGAAATCTTTTGTTTGGATTACTCGACACTGTAAAATCGACACTGTAAAATATGCGTTGAGTGAAATAGATTTGTTATTGACTGTAATAAATAAATATTTGATATGATAGGTGAGTTCCGTAATGTAAAGAAGTATGGTGTAAGTCCAAGAAGATAATTATTACATATAAATAAATGTAACTCGGACTGAGCAAAAGTTTCTTTTGAACCAAATATATGATTCTTTGATTCAAATAAGCGTATTTTTTGGTAAACCAAACATTTCTTTGCAACAAAGACATTTTTTTCAACGGAAATAAATATTTATTTGTTTCTAAGATGCGGCATATTGTTTAAAAAAAAGACGTAACAGAGTTGAGAAAATATTAATTGATTCAAAGTACAATTTACTCAAACAGAAAGTTCTCCTATTGTTTAAAAATGTTGAATAGTTAAAGTATGAAAATGAAGCAGGGCCATTCATTGAATGGCTATTTTGGATCAAAATTCAAAAAGTTAGAGCATTTTCAAAATTTTTGCGACCATTTTTCTTTAATTTAAAAATTCCATGTACGGCTATTCGTAGTACTCAAAAATTCGAACAATTTATCTGCACGACTTTTTTCGATAAAAACAAAATTATTAGAGTTATAGTATTTTCACAATCCAAAAATTAGAACTCAAATGAACATTTTAATCCAAACAACGCACGATATGGAAAAAAAAGTCAAGGGAGGAAAAATATGGTTTTAAACAGCTCTGCAAGATTATCATAACAACTCTTTGAATTTTCTTGAAAAATCGAAAATTCAAATTTTGATCGTACAAAAAATGAAAAATTCCATTTTGTGTCAAACTATGCAAGATACGAAAAAAGATGAAAATACAAAAATTGTGCACCCAAAAATGGTCTACAAATTCGTTATTACTCATTTTTTGATTTAGCACGTAGTTTTTGTTTTATTCATAAAAAACGACATTAACAAAAAATCAAATTTTTGGACAAACGACACAAGCTACAAAAAAAAAATACAAAAGTTGTTCACCCAAATAAGAGCTACAAATTTCTCATTAATCATATTTTGACGAGACGCGTAGTTTTTGATTTAATCGTAAAAAATGACATTAAAAATAAACAAATTAATTTTTTGCACAATAAAACACAAGATACAATAAAATGTTTAACAAAAAAATTTTCTTCAAATTAGGTCTAAAAATTTGCTTCTAACCTTTTTTTTCTCACGAGAAACGTGATGAGATTGTATTCGTGAAAGCCGAAAAAGCTTTAACAAAGGAGAATTCACAATCACTAAATTTCAGTTGTTGATGGTTTGCATTATGAGAATTAATCCGGTTTTGAGAACTTGTGGAGCGGGGCGAAAAACGAAGCGTTACAACCCTACAATATTGTTTGAACTCTGTGCTTCGCCACGCTCTACAAGTACTGAAAACCTATACTACTTTTTTAAATCATTAAAATCTTTAATTATGTAAGTTATACTTGATATAAATATCATTATAATGAATATTATTATAATTATTATACTATTATTAATGTATACAGAGTACTCTATCTATTTAAAATTTCTCGACGGTTTTTTGTCCCACGATTGACCCTGGGGCAGAATCAAGGAAAAACATTCTAAAAATATGTTCATTGGTTATTAAAATGCTACAAAGACCTACCTTTAAAATTGCTTTGTCCTTTTAAAATCATGATATATTTCTTTATAAAATAAATTTTGTTAAATTTATTTTACAATTAAAATAAAATTGTAAAAAATAAATTTTGTAATGTTGAGAAAAGTATTTTAAAACATTAAAGGTTTTGTAAAGTTTTAATATATTAAGAAAGTATATGAGGTCAAGTTAATAACTTTTCGGCTTTTTCTCCTAAAATCCGCAAAATTGTAATTAGAGTCTAAAATAGCTTGAAAAGAAAGGTAATATTATCAGAGAAAGATTTCAAAATTCTTTTTTTTTTCAGCTGAAAATTAAACTATTCCCTTTCTGGTTGAAAAATTATATTTTTCAGTTGACAAATGCAACT